>BSAI01000104.1:10984153-11021160 GCA_036245035.1 Adrianichthys oophorus
TAATCCAAAGGACAGTTATAGGTCAACCTTTCAGACAGGTATTCCATTAAGTTGGCCTGCCTTGATTTTCGGCTTCACACATTGCAGCTCTTGTTGCTGGGAATTCAGCCTGGTCTGGCTCATGTCGCAGGGTGATAAATCTTCTGCTAATCTCTAAGCCCAAATAGTGTGCTTGGTCTGTCCCAGTCAGTTTCCCCGGAGCTTATTTAGACCTCTGTGTCCTACATAAGTCCAGTTCCCAACAAGGCAAGGGGATTTTGTATGTGTTTAATATTTCATCCATGTCTGAGGCAGTTACCTGATGGTTAATGTGACAAGGCAAGACTTTATAAGAAAAGAGGAGATGATTTAAGAGGGGGGAAATCTATCCTTTATGCAAAGTTCAGATGTGAATTCCTATAATAAGTAATGCACTTTATTCTTTTCATGTCTTTTTATTTACTGAAATTATTTCTGTTCTTTAAGTTGGTTTTTAAAAGCTTGACTCTTTCCCTAATGCAGACGGCTTGCAGGAAATGACCTGACATTCATCCACCCTGAGGCTCTGTCTGGACTGCATCAGCTCAAAGTCCTGTAAGCATTCACCCACCTTGCCAACATCGCACACACAATACACACATTTATTTCTGGAATTCTTCACACTGACGATCAGAGTGACGTTTGTGAAACATTTTGTGAAATATTTTGGTGCTATCAGTCATTGCTACCTGAGAGATCCTGGTAGCATCTAATCATTTTTTCTGATCTTGGCACCATTTATGGTTGTGTCTAGAAAAGCTCTTGAACAGAAACCTTCACACAGAATTAAAAAAAAAAAAAAAAAAACGGAGTTAAGCCTGCTTTCACTGAACAGTCTGAGAGAAACATGCAGCTTTTCCTTGTTGATTGTGGATTGTCAAAGGTTCAAAGTCCTGCCGTTTCACAGGTGAAGTATTGCACACACTGCTGACAACACAAATGTGTGAAGGTGTTGTAAATACTTTTCTTATCAAGTCATTTGCGCCTGCGGAACTCAACCACACTAATAAAAATACATTGAATTCAAAAATATAATTATTTACTTTGGTGGGCATCAATTTTGATAAATACTCAGAGAGGATTTCTGCACTTTATTAGTACGAAAGACCTAACAGAGATAGAGGTGCATGCATTTAAGCTAATCAGTAAAACCATTTGTTGTGAAATTTTTAGTCAGTCATGGATCCTGATTAAAATTTAAATTTGAAGCCACTTAGTATGTTTACATTTTTAAAATGCTCTTTTACAGGTTTCCATGCATGCACCCATAGTTGAAGTGATACTGGAGGGAGGGTATGACACCCTCTCATGACTGAGTTCCGACTTCAGTCATACCCCTGAGACTTTCTACCTATTGACCTGAAAGCACTTCATATTTCCTCCTGAAACTGTAATGCTAAAGTTTTTCCTTTGGGGGAAAAAAAGGAAAAAAAATGCTTCACGACTGCTGGAACTAATGTGCAGATATCAGATATTTTGACTGTTTTTGTTGTGCATGCAGAAGACTGCAACAGACTGCAGACTGCATTTGTTTGCATATCAACAGCCTGTTTATGAGAGATAAATTATATAAAACCAAGAAGGCAGTTCAAGGGGAAATCAGAGTGGTGTGATTTGTGTAACAATTGTTTATACAGACTCCAAAGACAAACAAGTAAACAGAAAGAAGGAAAGACATAAAATCTTAAGATCTAAAGAGAAGTTTAGATTGGCAAGTTTGAGGCTAATACAGTTACTTCTGGGTTTTCTCTGTAGTCTCCTGTGTGCTGGGAAATACCCTAAACATCAGTATTTAATGCACAAGTTACAATCAATTGATTTTGCAAGTTCTACAGCTAGTGGTAAAATATAACTAGTAGTAAAATAAGTTTTGAAATTAGTTTGAATTTATTTAAACATTTTTATGAACTTGAATATTTTACATCTAAGTGTTACCTATTTGAAGAAAAAAGAAACCCCAGTTAAATATTTACAAAAGTATTATTATAAGCTGTATCTATGTAAATGTACACATCCTTTGTATTCATTAAAGTTTAACAGTATTTGTACATATTTCCATTACATTTTACGATACAATAATAATAAAATTAAGATCTTAATCATAATAATTATACGACATTGTGTTTGAATTTTTCACACTTGTTAGTAGAATAATCCCAACATGCTGATTGCGATTTGAAGTGTATTCCTGCACTTGAATGTGATGACAAAATTAAACGAGTGCATCTTTACACAATGGATCCATTTGACTGTATTAGAATGTGAATATTTGAACATAACTGATGTCTGCTTTTCTCTTCAGGATGCTTCAGAACAATCAGCTTAAAAGCGTTCCCAGTGCAGCTCTAAAGAACCTCCAGTCTCTCCAGTCTCTGTAAGTCATCTATAAGAACACACGCACTCAGCAGAATTGTATTTGGAATTATTTTTCTTGGGCGATTGAACAGACCAACATCCCAAAAACAGGATATTATGTGAGACATTCTTAAAAATCTTCTCCTGTGCTGTGCACATGGGGACAAAGTAACAGCATGTTGTTACTATAGAGCAGTTTATTTACTAATGTATGTAAAGATTTAATTGTTAGCTTAACTATATCCTTATCAGATGCATGAAAATGCATGGATATAGACAGCAGATGAGCTGTTAGATTGAGGTTTTGAAGGAAATGTGCAATTAAAATGCACTAAAGTTATGTCTGGAACAGATTTCAGTTCATTTACTTTGGCTGGCAAATGAGATTCTGCTTAGTCTCTTTGGCACTCCATGAGATTTTTGTGCTTTTGCTTTATTGGTATGCCCAAAAACTCATTTTGCCAAGAGTAACATACTCAAAGGTCCTGCATTTTGAAAGATATTCCTACGCAAGTACAAAATCTTTCATTCATGGATTGTTGACTCTGACCTTTCCTCTGAAAAAGTTTGAGTCGTCACAAAACGGATCATTATGTAAATATAAATTGGTTTAATTTGATGTTTATCATGCAGCCAAATAATATATTAAGCACCATATGATGTCAGCTGCAAAAATCAGATCTCTCAAACCTCAGCCTAGTGACGCCCCAAGTATTCGTGTGACTGCAGTGTCTGTGTTGTTCAAAACCCAAACTCAGTGTTCCACTCATGGTTAATTAGGTGTGTACAACTTTTGCTGAAAATATGCCAATTAAATGATTTTTTTCTCTATCGGATCAGGCTTTTCTGTTAAATGTATTGCCTTCTTGTCATTTGGGGATATTCAAACAGGAGTGGGGACTGAAAATTTGTAAAATTTTTTGATACAGTCTAGATGCGCGCTGCATTAAGTCGATCAAAAAAGTTGTGTTTTGAGCTTTTCGTCAGATCTTGAACAATAAATTCCCCAGGACCCTCTACAGTTCTCCATCTTACCAGAGGTGGCATTTTCTTTTCTTGTTGCCATTTTAAATGATGTAATTGATGTCTAAGAGTAAATAGTCAAACAAAAATTTATTTTTCCCAAGCTGTCAAAATCTGATATCTTTTGAACAAACATTTAAATAGAAATGTTAAACATTAATGACAAAAGTCATTTATCCTGAATAAAGCTAAAAGATCACAATCTACACATTATTGATGCATTTTGGTTTGGCTTGAAGACCACAGTTACCAAAAAGTGAACACAGATATCGGTTTTTACTAAGCATTTAACAATATTGACTCTTTGTTTCATTTCACAGAACTTCTGAGGGTCATTGCTTACAGGCATTGAGACATTTTAATCCTCTTTATTTTTCTAGCAGCAGCTTTGAGTAGCAGAATCAGAAAGAGATCTGATGACTCTCAGTCTTATCGTTGCTTTGGCTTCGTAATTTTATAACATTTATGTCTGAGCTACCTGTTTTGGAGGCTTATTACACGCGCAGTGCATTAGCAAAATGTTCTCTGCATTGTTTATTTAGCAGTATCATAACATGCCTAACCAGTTTAACGTGGGGCTTCATATGAAAGTATAATTAATCTTTTCTTGGAAGGCACACTGGTGCTTTAAAAGAAAATGCTCTTCTTTTGCTTTATTTCTGCAGTATCAACACTAAGCTGTTTACATTCTTGCTAATTCCTCTATTCCTGTCTTTTTCACTTCATATGAACTTTTGGAGGAATGGATATAGTTGGAGAAATGTGCTTTGAAAAAAAAAAATCAATCCATCCTTCCTTTTTTATGTTTTTAACCTAATCTAACTTAAGTTCTTTCTGTGTAGGCCTTACATTGCACAGACAGTGATACTTTGTTTGTATTAAGTCTTTAGGAGGTGGATGTCAATCACTGTTGTTTTGCTCTCAGACCAGACACTTGAGGAATTTAGAGGGAGGGTGACATGTTCAGCAGAGGGGGATAGCTATGAGAAAACTGCACTATGGAGTTGAAATAAACTGTATATTGTTGAAGGTAGATAGATAGAGGACACGTGAATACGATTAATGTCATTTTTTGCTGGTACTAGAGAACAGTAGGAACACAAAAATGTACATTCATATGATGTATATGTATATTGTATATAATTGAAACTATTTTTATAGGACCAAGGTACTGAGTGGGAGGCAATCATGTTGATTTTCAGGCATTTGTCTTTTTTAACCTTTTTGGTTTGTAGTCGCCTGGATGCAAACCACATCACCACAGTTCCAGATGAAAGTTTCCAAGGCCTTCAGCAACTACGCCATCTCTGGCTGGACGACAACCACCTGACCCAGGTCCCTGTTGGCTCTCTGACACACCAGGCAAACCTTCAGGCTCTGACTCTGGCTCTGAACCGAATCACCTACATACCAGCCAACGCCTTTGCAAACCTCACCAGTCTAGTTGTGCTGTAAGTCAGAATAAGCTTTTCTTCTGCCTGTGATTACAAATGTTCATTCACGCCTCAGCTTTCAGTGTTTGACATGGATTTCTCTTGTACTGTCAATAAGTAAAGCCTGTGCACACTAAGTGTCGTGTAAGCTGTGTCGCAATCACCAAACCATTAGGTCTATTGAGTAGTTAAGCATTAAAATTACACAATTTTTGATGTCCTCATCTTCAGCAGTTACTCTTTAGTCTTTGACATCTTTCTTGTAAAATAATCCTATCCTTGTAAAACATAGACATTTGATAAAACCTTGATGATATGATGAAAACCTTAGCTAGAAAATGTGGAATGCTTTTTTTTAAGGAAAAAAACAAACAAATAGTGGGACATCTTATGTGAAGTAAATTGCTGTAAATAAATCTTAATGTGATTTTATTTTTTGAGCAGTAAATGAAACGCAAATGTTGGGTTTGTGCTCTCATCTAATTTAGAGAACTCGTTTAAAATGTTTTCATAGTACCTTCATGTGTTGGCCTTTAGTTCTGAACACATCCTTAAAACAACTGCAAATCAGCTGCCTAGTCGAAACATCCGGTAGGATTTATTTTTGCTTCCAATTTTTAAATCAAAAGTTGTTGCCAATCCAATTTTTAAATCTTAATATTTCCTCTTCAAACTTTTCTGTGTTTTTTGCATTGATACTTTTGCAGTGACAAATGCTACGGGGATTTCAACTTGAATGTTAACAAGATTTTAAATAAATGACACCTTTGCACAGGAATGTAATTCCAGGTGAATGTTGTTTTACTTGTGAAGGGAAACGCTTCAATTTTTCAAGTCTCCTCACTTTAGACTAGACGTTTGGTGGATTTTTTTATTTTTTATTTTGCCCCCTCACAGTTGCTGTTATACATAACCTAAATACACACGTGTAAGCACAGAAACATTGCTTCAGGGTTAATATAAACAGGTCAAAATAAACAGGAAGAAAAGAGCCAAATCTAATAGTTAGCTCAAGCCCACAGCAAATACACTTGTACAAACACCTCCATCACGCTCTGCTTTAGAAAAATATTTGTGCAGAATATTTTTGCAGCTTAAAGACTGGACTGAAGTAAATACTGTTTTTTGAATATTTATTTTATCTTGATCTCATCGTCGTAACTTTGTTTTTCTGCTTCTAGACATCTTCATAACAGCAAAATCAGGGACATCGCAGACAAATCCTTTGCTGGGCTGGTGAACCTGGAGACTCTGTAAGTCTACAGTGTGCTTTTTCCCTCCACACCCACTTCTGCTCCTATCCTCCAGACATCATTGTGTCCACTTCCTTCTTTAATTGCTGTAGGATAAATAGAGCAAAGTACGTGATGCTTATCAACTCTGCCCTCCCACTGTTCACTTCCTACTGCTACACAGCCATGAAAAAGCCTTTTAGTGATGTCTTCAAATTAACAGCAAACAGACAGTAGAAGAAGCCAGATGGTATCTCATTTGTTTTTTATTATTATATTTATTTTTGTAGTTGTTATTCAATCTTTGGAGACTTCGGTTATGTATTTTGTGAGTTTATGTTTTTGAACCACAATATAATTCCCCTTCCATTTCTCTGTTTTTGTTGAGTTTTGTAAAAATCAAATTAAGGCTGTAGTTGATGAGTTTTGACCAAATTTAGTTGATCTTCACTAGAATTCTATAACAGGATTTGGAAAATGTCAAGAGTCTTCTCCAAACAAACTCCTGCCAGTCACAAAGTAACTATTGTGGCTTAGAATATGACTTTTCAGTCTTTTTTTTCAGTATCGCCTTTTTTTCTTATTGCAAAAATGTAACATTTTACCCCAAAAAATTCATGCAACAAATGAATACCATGAAGATTTTATGTGGGTTTATTAAAAACACTCTTAGAATTCTAATAAAACTGGTTTTAAATGCTAAACACATTAATCTTTTAATTTTTACCTTTAGGCTTTTACTGTCCAACAGAATTGAATCCTGTACTTTATGCTTATTTTTGTTAATAAAAATCACATTATCGGACAATTATCAAAGATCAGATACTGCTCTCTCATTTGGGAGGAAGAACTAATGCATACCTTCAGATTTATTTATGTTGTTTTTCAAGAAAACCAGATTCACTTCCTGTGTCCGTCTGTGTCTGTCTAGAGATCTTAACTTCAACAACCTGATGGTGTTTCCTAAAGCAATAGAAGCCCTGCCCAAACTGAAGGAACTGTGAGTCTGCTGCCACTTTTTGTTTTTGAATCTTGAAAAGATCACTATAAAAGTCATCTTATCACAAAAAAGTTTTGTTTTCCATTAAAATAATGTGAAGAATGTTAATCTTGGGTTCCTAATCTTCTCTCCAAAGGGGGTTTCACAGCAACAACATTTCTTCCATACCTGAAGGTGCTTTCCATAACAACCCTCTGCTGCGTACCATGTAAGGTCAAACTCTAGGAGAATTTTTCT
This sequence comes from Adrianichthys oophorus, assembly GCA_036245035.1. Taxonomy (NCBI): domain Eukaryota; kingdom Metazoa; phylum Chordata; class Actinopteri; order Beloniformes; family Adrianichthyidae; genus Adrianichthys; species Adrianichthys oophorus. The sequence goes on from BSAI01000104.1 coordinate 10,991,452, forward strand.
AAAGTACAAATGTAGTTGTATTTGGAAGGAGGCAAACTCCTGAAACTTTTCCAAGATTAATGTCCAGAAGATGGTGCCATACTCGCTTAGTAAAGTGTGGAGAGTTGAACCCCCCCCCCCCGCCCTTCTGTTTTGTCTGTCCTAACAGACACCTTTATGACAACCCTCTGTCTTTTGTGGGTGCCACAGCTTTCCAGAATCTGTCTGAGCTACACTCTTTGTAAGAAATTACTTTAATGATTCAGTCAATACAGTTTATACTCTCTTTAAAATTATTTTAATGTTGACTGTTTGTTTGGCTGTTTGTTTCAGAATTTTGCGGGGAGCCAATAAGATGCGGGATTTTCCTGTCCTTACAGGAACCCAAAACCTTGAGAGTCTGTAAGAAAACCTATTGTCAGATGTTTCCCTTCTTTGATGTTTCTCAGTAGTGTTTTTATTTTAATTTACTCTTCTTTTTTTATGGGTGGGGCTTTAGGACTCTATCTGGAACCAAAATATCATCTTTACCCATGGATCTTTGTGAGAACCTCAGGCTACTGCGAATGCTGTGAGACACTTTTCTTGTTCTAGTGAGGACATTTGTTCACAGTTGATGCATTGAAAATAAAACCAGAATCATTACATTTTTTGTAAGATTTTTTTTTCTTTATTGAAAAACAAGCAAGCACTCAAGACAAAAAAATTGCTTACCAGTAACAAAAGAATGATGCCATACTTTATCATTTTGTCTGTCTTCATTGGTTTTGAATTGTCCCAGAGGTCGTGTTATTGAATACATTTTTCTTTATCAGTGACCTGTCCTACAATGAAATAGAGCAGTTACCATCCTTCCAGAGCTGCATCCACATACAAGAGATGTGAGTGAGAAAAAGCTGTTATACTATCATTTCCGAAAGGGGTCACAAAGCACAAAAGACATCTATTCTTTTATGGCAATACATTGTTCTGATGTGGTACGCAATGAAAAAGAAAAATACCATTTTGTTTTTCTTTGAAATCTGCAGAAGTTTTCAGCATAATAGAATCCAACAGATTGACAGAGACACCTTCCAAAGTCTTACTGCACTCCATCTGCTGTAAGTCAAAAACTTAGACATTCAATAGTTGTGTTTTGTTTCTGGTTGTGAGCATTTTGTTGTGATGTTACAGAGACCTGAGCAGAAATAAAATCCAAGTGATTCACAAAGACTCTTTTCTCACCCTAACCTCCCTCAACAACCTGTGAGTTCACCTGGAGTTTAAATTTTTTTAAAAGTGCATCAATTTTTGTCTCTTTCCACCAAACCTAAAAACTTCTCTCTTGTTTTACTTTTAATTTTCCCAGAGACCTGAGTATGAACTCTCTGACTACTATCCCTTCAAGAGGTCTGAGCGCTGTCAGTCAGCTGAAACTGTCCGGGAATCCTCAGATGAAAAACATGTTGCCGGCAAAAGATCTACCAAAACTTATGTGAGAAAGAACTCGTACATTTTCTAGGAAGTTTAAACTGTTTAAATTGATTTTAAGCATGTGGCTCTGGCAGAGGCTGAAATGACCAAACTCTTTATCTACACCATCTACTTAAGCCTGAAGAGAGGTGATGAAACATTGAATCTAGATGGAGCAAAAATACATAAAGGTGAAACAATAAAGTTGGAGCATTAGAAGAAACAAAGAAAAATAAATAAAAGGTGGCATGACAGCTAATATTTTAAAAGATAAAATCCTGAGCTTTCAGAAAATGTTGAGCAATGTTTTGAGTCAGAAACAAAGCATCAAGGAAAGCAGTCTTTCAAATCAAACCTAATTTATTCTGGCCTTTTCACACACATCAATGTCACTCAGTGTTTTTAGAAATTGGCTTCCATAAGGAGATGTGTCAATGTGAACACGAAAAGGTTTTAGCTTGTAGTGCACAGTGACAGTGAAAACAGCTTCACGTTAGCGTGCTTGAGCTGCTGATTTATTCAAACTAGGCATTGATGATCTGTAGGAACAGTTGTATAACTGCTGCTGAATCACAAATGTCAAATTAAAAATGGTCTTTAACAGATGGTCTTACTGGTTGTTCATCTGCAGGTCCATCTCCGTCCCTTATGCTTACCAGTGCTGTGCATTTATTGGGTGTGACTCCTCCTCCAAGGATTCCAGCATGAAGAAATCTACAGGTGTGATTGGTAGAAGACTTTTTTCAAGGAAGTGTGATCAGCATCCAGTTTGTTTCAATTATTATAGTTTTTATATGCACAAAACAAAATGCTGAAATATTTACTACTAATTGTTTGTACTAGGATGGTGCGTTTAATATTTGCCTTTCTGGTGGTCTCTTAGGTGGAGATGATGGAGAACGGATCTCAACGGTTATGCATTGCTCTCCTTCACCAGGTAAACGGGTTCCTGAAGGTTTGATTTTGTAGCTGTGTTCATCAAACGCAGGTTCCTCAAAAGTGATATCTGTTCCCCATCCAGGTCAGGTCTTTTTTTTTTTATAATACCAAATACTGTGTCTTTCTTCAGGAGCTCTAAAGCCTTGTGAGCACCTCCTGGGTAACTGGATGATCCGCCTGACAGTCTGGTTCATCTGCCTGGTGTCGCTGGTCTACAACAGTCTGGTGCTGGTGGTGACCTTCTCTCCTGTTCACAGATCAGTTGGTCACTCTCACTACTTGGCCCCGCCTCTATCTCCAGCCAGACTGTTGATGGCGTTGCTGGCTCTGGCTAACCTGCTTACAGGCCTGTATGTTGGTGTGCTGACGGCGCTTGATGCTGCCACGTGGGGATCCTTCGCCGACTTCGGTGTGTGGTGGGAAATGGGCCCCGGCTGTCAGATCACAGGAGCACTGGCCGTCTTCTCATCAGAGTGGTCTGTCTTGTTACTGTCCCTGGCTGCTGTAGAGCGCAGTGTCGCCGTGCGGAAAATTCTCAGAAAAGCCATCATCTCACCTCAAAGAAATGGCAACAACCATGGAAGATGCTTTGGAGGAGATCGGCGTTTTGGCCTGGCCGCAGGACTGCTGGGCCTGCTGGCCGCCGCTGTAGCCTGCCTGCCTCTCCTGGCCACCGCCGATCAGACCATGTCCCCCCTCTGCCTGCCCTTTGCAGGTGGTGAGAGCGCCACTCTGAGTGTTACCGTCATTCTGATGCTGCTCAACGCCCTGGCTTACCTGTTCACGGCTGCCGTGTATACCCACCTGTACTGCCACCTAGGTAGAGTGGAGCTGGCAGATCCAGGCCAAACTGGTGCCCTCCGCCATGTAGCCTGGCTCATCTTCACCAACTGCATTTTCTTCTGTCCTGTGGCAGCTTTCTCTTTTGCACCCCTCTTGACTGGTTCCACAGCTGGTGGCCCGGAGATTGCCAAATCCGTCACCCTCATTTTCTTCCCGCTGCCGGCTTGTCTGAACCCGGTGTTGTATGTTTTCTTTAGCCCCGCCTTCAGAGAGGACTGGCTCAGACTTCGTGGAGGTTTAAGCAGAGAGATGAAAGCTGGTGCTGAAAATCACCAAGATGACGGCGGTGGAGACTCTGAACTCACAGACGGAGGTTCCTCCACCCACCTGGGCTTTGACTGTGGCATGTACACACAGATCTGTGGAGAGCCAGTTGTGTGCGAGCAGTGTGAGGCAGCTCTGCGTGCCCGGACCTGCTCTTCCCCCTCGTCCTCGGTTTGCAGACATTTGACGAAGTCTTATAGCTGTCCCACCCTGCTGACGGGAGCCCCGGCGTGCCAGCTCAGCGGGGGGTTTTGGGCGGACAGCAGCACGCCTTCTGCTCAGTCCGAATATGCCGACGAGGGAGACTCGTTTGTGTCTGACAGCTCAGACCAGATTCAGGCCTGCGGCAGAGCCTGCTTCTGCCAAAGCAGAGGCCTTCCTCTCGTACACTACTCACACAACATACCTCGAGTCAAGGACTGACACCTCCTGTGTTCACATGTGAATTTAGATTTTCCAAGATTCTAAGAAAATGTGCCAACAACCCTTTTTTTTCATCAAGCACTTATGTTTGTAATTAAAAGATGTGCAGCCAATCATTCAAAGGGAAACTGACTTTGAAAGCTAATGAACTGAACTGTTGAACAGAGAATTCTGCAGAGGAAGCTTTTGCCTTCGTGCCTCTTGATTCTATTCAGCTAAACCATGCAATCCTAAATGTTTTTTTTAAGCTTTGTAAATATGAATCTTCTCAAATTTGAAAGCTTCATCACATTGACAGTTGATTTTATACATTTTTATACATGTTTAGCAAATGTAATCATGATAGATCTTTTAGTATGAATGTAAAATATTGTCTTCTCTCAATGGGACAAATACGTTAAAATTCATATGGGGATGGTAGATGGAAAAGACAGGAAAAACAAAAAGCCTATGCTTTAAGTTCATTAAGACTAAGAATGTGATCAAAGTAGCAGAAATCACTGTTTCAGGCCTGACCACGCTCTATGGTTTGGTTCATACATGTTATTTATTGCTTTAGCAGCAGTGGTGCGGAGATGGAGAATATTTCAGGTGTATAAAAGTGTGGCCTCAGAATGATAAACTGTACAGATTCTAGCACAAGTATTCATTCAAATAGAGCGGAGCTTTCTGCAGGACACGTGCACATACACAGGTTTGGGTTTTATGGTGTTCTTGTAAATGGGGGTTCTGATTCAATTCTTATCCTTTCCCTCGTGTTTTTTTGCATTCTTTTTTTGCTTTTGTTTCAAAAAATGTCTAAATGCCAAATATAAACACCTGTTTTTTATATTCACATTTGAAAAAAACATTAACTAGATTTAAAGCTAATTCTTTCTCATTCTTTGGTATTTTTGAGATAAAAGTTGAAAACCATAAATGAAATTGACTTTAAAAAAGGAACAAATTCCACACAGATCAACAATCCAGCATTTTTCAAAAGATACGTTCAGTAACACTTAAAATAATCCAACAACTCTGTTACAGGTGCATCTTGGTATCCTAGATTTAAAAAAACTACCTTCATCAATATCAACCTTTGATTTTAAAGGTCTTTGGGACTTCAGTTTGGAAGGGTGATAACACACACTGAATCAGAAAATCTACAAGAAAAATGAAATACTTTGTCCTTTAAAACTGGAAACACTTAAACTCCAGATCATTTAAGTATCAGTGAAATTGGTTTTGATTTAAAAGAGGGGCTCAAACGCATGAATGCAACAAGTAAAAATGTGAATAGAATCCGTGAACCTGATTCAAATGCAGCACTGATGAGCTGTTGAGAATCTATGAGGAAGTCTAAAGAGCCTGCCTTAATGGAAATATAGGTGGTCACCACGTGTGAATATATTTTCATCTTTTGTCTATGTAGCTTGATTGATTTGGATTCCACAATTAAAAAAAAACTTTTTTTTTAAATTTTATTTTAGGCGACCCTGATTCTCATTGTATATTAAATTTACCTTGTTGATTCTGTTATAAGAAGAGGGTTACTGTGAGACGAGGTCAAAAACAGAACGAGGGCTGGATTTTAATGGTTGAGCTAGCGTAACTGTGACACGGGCCTGACTGAAAGCGGGTGTACTGAACCATGACTGCACACATTTAAGGTGGCTACACCCACCGAGCATGTATGCACAAGTGCACGTCATGTGAGAGCTGAGGAATTTAGGCAATGCAATGTACTCTTCCACCAGCAAGACGTCTGCTAACTTAACCATTTAATGTTTTCAATGTTAATTTTCTTTTTTTTCACAATCATAGTTCTTGCTAAACCAAAAAAATCAGTCATTTCATCTTGCTTACCTTTCAGTCGATTGATTGTATTTGTTTGTGAATAATTGAAAAAAAGGAAACAGGTAATCAAAATGGGATTCTGACTAAGGAAGCTACCTCCTCCTCTGTAGTTGCTGCCTGCTTGTAAACAAACAAGTCTGTATTCATGTGTCAGTTTGCCTCGGCTTCATGTTCATTTTTTGCTGTTTTGTGCCAACTGTGGGAGGAATCTATGTACTGTAAACTGTCATTTCTTTTTTTTTTTTTTTCACTAAACCGTAATATTAGATTTCTTTCATTTTTCAGTGATATAGAACGTATGACATATTTCACCAAATTACAGTTCATATTGAATCTTACATGTTCTTTTCATGTCAGATCTCATGTTGCTTTTTATTTTTTAAACTAGAAAATCTGTTTTTTATGCTAATGAATAAAGCTTAAAAAAAATTGTATTTTGGTGTATCTTTACAATTTCCACATTTTAAAGATGTAACCCTATAACCGCACAGCTCATTGTCAATAGTAAGAAGAAAAATAACCCAAAAATACTCAGTTCTGTTAAGATTCTTGCTACCAGAAGTGTACGGAATTGGGCCAAAAAGATTCAAAACTTTGAGGCTTCAATCTTTGTTAGACTGGAGCCTCAGTCATTTGACCACTAGGGACACCTGGTGGTCAAATGTAACCATAAAAATCCTTCAAAAGTGTTTGAATTTTAAAAGAATTACAGTCAACATTACAATCGACACTCATTTATCTACATTGTAAAAGCTATTTTGAGCATTTAAAACAAGCTCACACAACACAAAGGGCAAACTGTCGGTTTGGATCCATTCAAAAACATTTTATGTTTGTCAATAAATAAAATGGGAAAAAATGATATGCAGCAAAAAAATTAAATTAACGAGTCGTCAATGGCAAACAGCCCTGTGACAGACTGGTCAAGTGTGTCCCCTGCCTTCGCCCACGAGTGGCCAGGTTAGGCTCCAGCACCCCCGTGACCCCGAAAGGGACAAAGCGGGTCTAGAAAATGGATGGGTCAACGGCAAACATAAGAAAGAATCTGGAGAATTTTTCCTTCCGGTTTGTTGCAACTTCTCTAAATACCTGGCCTGAAATCTCGTCATTGCTAATAGAGTAAGTTTCCATTCCTTTTAATTTTAAATAGTTGAGTACTCTTAGAAACTGGTCTGTTCAGTAGACCTAAAAGGGAGATTTGGATGCTGCACGAAGCATTTAAAAAATGAAGCATACAGCTTGTTGATAAAAGGTCAGCGATTTTATTTTGTGAATCAGTTGAGGAAGTAGAATATGGTTACTTTTTACCCAGAATTTACAGTTAGTGAGTCAAAATATGTGGTGTTCTAAAAAGAAAAAAATGAAGCTGGTAAGTCTTAGCACTCTTTTGGTGGATTCTGGAAGCTTCATAGCTGCTGTGGATGTGTTGTATATGACAACTGGACCCCTTGGCGGTCCAAAAAGGAAGTATCCACTGGCTCCAAGAAGCCAAAATCCCATAGACTATTGATTGTTTTTTCATGCTTTCTTGCTGATCCTTTTTTTTTTTTAGATTTGTAGTGCAGATTATTCAGGTTTAAAACGGGCAAACCAGATGTCTCAAACATGGTGCCTGCTGAACCCGCATTGAACGTTTGAAACATTTGACAGATTTCAGGCCAATCATTGCTTCGATCTCCGAACTAAAAATAACGTTTTTTTTAACAATGTCAGTAGACTGCCTGGTAGTCTGCTGTTTAAAGTAGTTTAATGAGATTTACATCAGGACTTGAGGCTCGACTTGGATTTGTCACCAAAGACTAAATGCAAAGAAAGACTTTAGATTTGGACTCGTAAAAGAGACTTATGAACATCTCTGCTCTCTTATCTTTTGCAGGAGAATGGCAGGAAGACTTGGGACACCGATGTGTGAGTCACTACATTAAAAGAAATGACTCAAGTAATCCTTCAGGAGCGTTGGCAGCAGAATAATGCCGGCATGTGCTTCACGGTGCTGACACGTCCTCAGTGTCCTTTTTCTGTGCGGCACACATTAGGACCATGCCTCACACTTCTGACATAAGTGAGAATCTGAGTTCCGAAACCAACCTCTTAACAGCTACTTGTCTTTCCTTTGGAAGCAGCCTGCAGTGAGTTTGAAACTGCTCATCTGATCACAGCCTTTATGCTTTGCGCCTTTGCGAAAGTGAAGAAAATAAATCAATTTTCTTGTTTTCAAAGCACTCTTTATACACACAAAACATGCTGATTGACAACTGTTTGCTGACTATCTAAGACACAGGATGCCAAAAACCACAATTTAGTTCCCATCTTTTTTTTTTTTTTCATCTATGTTTCTAAAACACATCAGTTGGAAAACTCCATCATCCAGGCGTCTGTACATCAGCTATTGTTTGTAAAGCACTTTAGTCACCAAGTTAAATATCTTGTGACGTGAAACAGTCGTCAAATCAGAAAAAAAGTCTGTCTTCTCTTCATCTACAGGGGCAAGAGCCTCAATTGTTGGCATCTTTCTTTTCCTCCTTGGATATTTGAGCTGCAAACCAAAAGAATAAATGAATCTATGTCAATAAGTTAAAATATGCAACAAACTGCACAATCAGGCTAATAAGCCAACATTAATTTAAAAATCTTAAGTTAAAAAGACAAAAAAACACAAGATCTAAAGAAAAATTAATTTAAATATGATAATATATGTAAAAATATGTTTTTCTCTGCTAATAACTTCTTGTGTTTAATCGTAGAGCAACATAAACATTTGCTCATATGTTTCCAAGTGTTAAGAAAAACAATCCAGTTACTTATTAAGATTTTTATAAAACTATCTAAATATTTCCTTTTTCATCTTGCTCAAGTGGCTGAGAGAGATTCAGTATAAGACAGACAGCAAAGCAGAGGATGTGGGGTCATTTTTAGGCCTAAAAACAAGAATATGTGTGTGTTTTGGTTTTTTTTTTTAAACCCCTTATTTGGAATACTTACGTCGGACCTCCAGTTTGCATTCCACTACGTCCTCCCCGCAGTCGTTGACGGCCTTGCACGTGTACACTCCTCCATCAAACGGACATGGCTTTCGGATCTCCAGCGTCAGGACCCCTTGCTTACTCAGCATCCGGTACTTGGCTTCGTTTGAAATGTCCATTTTGTTTTTGTACCAAGTCACCTTGGGCTAACAAGCAGGACGAAAGTTAAACAGAGGTTTGAGAAAGCTGGTAGCTCAGTGTTCTTGTTGTGATTGCTCCTCTCACCTTTGGTATTCCTCTCACTGCACAGCTGAGCGTGGTGCTGTATCCTGCTATGACAGAGCGGTTCACCAGAGGATGTGTGAACTTAGGCGGCTCTGAGAAGTCGTGCTCCTTATAGTTGGGAGCCTTGTACAGGATACCTGAGGACTCAAATAGACATTTTTTTCTTTTGTTTTATTTCAGTCATTCTGATTTCCCCCCAGCTTTCACCGGACTACACCCACCTGTTTTCTGGATGAACACGCTGTCCTTTGTGGTGCACGGTTCTGGACTCAAACCCACCAGGTTGATGGAGAAAACCCGGAAGATGTACTCATTTCCCATGATGAGGTCGGACACAACACAGTGTGTTCTCCTGTAGTGGTCGTGCACCGTGTACCATTCCTTCACAGGATCACAAGAAGAGATTTAGAAACTTATTTTGTGAGCTTTTGGAAAATATTTGGAAACCTGTGCAGGGAAACATTTGTATGTTCCTCAACTTTTACTGTATTTCATTTCAAAACTGCACTGACTGATGTTTTTTTTTCATTGGCAGGTTTTGCGTTTTTTGTCCCTTGTTGTCCCCAAGGTCACGGTTTGGAGAAGGAAGGACCTGAAAGTTAAACCAAGTCAGTGACGATGGTGTTTGCTTTCGAAAACTGATCGTGAAGGAGAAATTAATATTTGCGGTTTGTGCCAGTCTTGTATTGAATGACACCAAGTCTTTCATATATCACAATAGAGCTGTGAAAGACAAAGCCTTTAGCGAGATTTACCCCCTTTGACATTTCACACTAAGCCTCTGACATGCACTAGCAAACAGTAGAAAAAGAAGAAGCCCCTCCCCGCTTGTCCAGTGTGAACACTATGGGCTAAGCTTGTTCTTGAATGCACATCATATGCTTGAGACTTGTGTACTCAGTACTGAATGTCTTGTTTCAAAGTTAGTCTTAATCAGTGACACAGAAACAGCTGCTGTTTGATTCTTGTTCAAACGTGGCAAAAATAGAACAATTTTTCATGATGCAACCTTTATAAAAGCAGCAGTATAACTAGTTCATTGTTTCGGAGTAGAACTGAAACAGAATAGTGGCAGAATTATCACACATTTGCCCCATTAGTAAATTTATCTCTCAAATGAAACACACACACACACACACACCAGCATCAGTAACATAATCAACATTTCAAAGCTCACTCTGTTGCCAGCCAAATCAAATTGATCTAATAAAGACTCCAGTGTAACGTGAACCACCAACCATCCAAGCTGGCTGGGGAACTTTGGCTCTGTGTCACCGCACAGACAACCCAGTCCAGGTCAAGGCTAGCGGGATAAGATTAGGACATTCCTGGGCGACATTGTTCCTGGCAGATCGAGGTGGAAGAAGGTGTCAGTTGAAGTTCTTGCCAAAGGCTCATAATGCTTTGCTGCAGAGTAGGCCGTTTGCTCGGCGTGGACTAATTACAGAATGCATGTCACAAGAGGGGGTCGAGCTATTCCCCACTGTTCCCCGTGCTCACCGAGCACTGATCCTGCTAGATTGTCGGCGAGTGGGGACACAAACGAGGCCAGATGGATATAAATGTAAACTAATACTAATGATTCCAAAGCGCATCTAGGTCATGAAGGACTAGCTGTAGCTGCCACCACACGCTGCTTCACAGGGTGGTTTTCCAATGCCTTCCATGGTGCTTATTACACATTAGAGATGAGGGCAGTTTCAAGATTTTGGATTTTTCCCAAAGGATTTTAATGCACAATTAGATGGGTTAAATGGGTGACATTTGAAGGACTGTGTGTTTAAGTCTCCTTTCTGCAAACTGAAGCCTGAGTAATGAAGTTATATTCTGCCTTTTAAGTCTGACTAACAATAAAATCAGATTTCAGGAGTTTACCCTCTGACTATTGGGTTAAACCATTACTTTTCTGTTTAACTGCTGTCAGGTTTGAACATTTTTGCTGTCCTAATTTCAATTTAGGAGTATTTTACAGACATTTGCATCTGGCTGAATCTTACCATGGTCTTCTTGTCAGCTTTCTGGATGCTGTAGCCACTTATTTCACAGTTTCCGTTGTCCTTTGATGGTTTCCACTCGAGCGCCACATTAAAGCCCCATGTATCCACAATCTTCAGGGCCTCAGGAGGACCTGGGAGATCTACAGAAAAAAATATTCTTTAGAGGATTGGATGCTGTTGCATTCTAGCTTGCATTCATGCAATCCTCCTACCGACAATCTGCAGGGTGACTCTGGCCGTGTCTTCCACATTCTCAATCTCCACCTTCAGATCGTACTGTCCTGAGTGGATTCTCTCTGTCTTACGGATGAAAAGGATCGTGTCTAGTTCACTGTTCCTCACACTAGCGAATGAGGGGCTGAGAGGCTCCCCATCTTTAGTCCAAGAAACCTTTGGCCTGGGCTTCCCCTGTGTTCCAAGGATGACAGCGTTAAAAAAAATAGGTTTGGGGTCTAATATTAAAATGCTTTGGACTTTTAACACAATAAGTTGAATTAAGGACCCACTCTGAAAAAAAGCATTTTTTCAGTGTTTTTAACATGTTCTTGTGGCCTTTTTCTGAAGACAGAGGACATATATGAAGACAAAGAAGCTCAAAATTACATTTGAGTGTTTCTTTAGTCAAATCATTGTGAATCGGAAGCAGACGAAAAAAATGCCGTTTAAAAATGACCATTTTTGGGTTGTAAGCTAGCTCAAGTGTGTGTAAACAGAGAGCTCTCAGCAACAGGGAGGGGAGGGGGGTTGCTCCGTGTCAGTGTTTACGCCCACAATTTAGAGGCGAGTTCTGCAGAAACTATGTCAATGACAATGACAAGTAAAAGATCACTGGGAACGCTTTAAAATTACCTCAAAAGATGATCAGAGTGGGTCTTTAAGCTTCCTGAATGTTGGATTAGGATATTCTGTTCACTACTATGTCATTGACATTGACACATTTTAGATGATGCACATAACCATTATTGGCATTTACAAAAATTAGAAACATTTCAAATAAATAATTAAAAACATCCACTTATCTTTTTTTATTCAAGAAAACCAAAGAGCAACCTAACTTTAACTTTGACATGTTTTTTTAATTTAAGGTAAAATATTAACGTATGGAATCTGAGTTTTAAATGGTGACTACCATCAATTTATTTCATTATAATGTTTTAAAGAAGTCAAAATGGAAGAGCACAAAACCTGAAATGGGATCATGATGTTGACCGTATCTCCGACTTTTTTGATGATAATCTGCCGTAGATTTCTTGGGAGCCAAATTTTAGGACGTTCTGAGAAAGAGGAAGAAACATTTTTATCATTATAAGAGGAACTTTGTGGTTAGATGGGAAGTACTGTGTTAGCCCGCCATGGCAGAAGAGGGAAGTTCCGGGCTTTTTTAGGAATCTAACATCCGGAGCCGATGACTTAACTGGGATTTTCGTAACGTCTGACCTGTAAAAACGCTACAGCTGGCTGTCATCGTTTCTATAGTCATCTGTATTTCAGACTGTCTGGAGAACTGGTATCTTTTAAAGTATCAGACAACCTTTCAATACTTACGCATAATCTCTCTGATGGTGACTGGTTGAGCTAAAGTGGCCGGAGCACTGGGTCCTGCCATGTTGAAAGCTCGGACTCGGAACTGCATTTTGTCTCCAGTGTTCAGGTCTCTGATCGTCGCTGATGTCCTTTCGGTCAGACCCTGGAAGGCTGGTATCCATTCATCAGCTGCCACCAGAAATCACACCATAACTTCAAAACTGATCGCATACATTTGTTTGATGGAAACTCAACAAAAAAAATTGCATCCAATCTGCAAGTGATACATTGATTTGCAATCATTCTATCATGCAAGCCATGCATGACCTGCAAAAAAAATAACAAAACGTCATCTTGAAAGAATCTTGTTGTCTAGAATTGTTTTTGTTTTTGTTTTCTAATCAAAATGCTTGCATGGGTTTGGTTCCAGCACTTACTGCCCTCCTTGCAGTACTCAATCCCATAGCCCTTGAGCTCAGCAGCGCCGATTCTTTCAGGAGCCCGCCATTTCAGAGTGATGGAGGTGTCACTGATATCCTCAACACACAGCCCGATTGGTTCACTTGTAGGGGCTACGATGAGAGCAGAGGACGGGGGATTATTTTGCATAATCAGTAAGAGCATCAATGTGTTAAAAAATAAATAAATAAACTTGATGAGCCTCTATGGGATGTTCATGATTTCAAGAACAACAATAGAAAAAGTTCTAAAACCATCAGGACTGTTGATACACACTGTTTTCGTGCAGCTGTATCATTACTAGAGTTTAGGTGAAAACATTTCCTTCTTACATGCAGAAATATGAATTATTAAAGGCAGAAGCAGCACATATTGGAACAGTTTTTAATCTGCTCCCCCTGGACTGACTTTAATTAAGGCCTCATCCTCCCACCTATAATTTATTGAGGTGTCTGATCATAGCTTTTTAGAGAGAGGGGGGGGGGACTGTGAGTACCAGTTCTTTTGATTAATTTTTCAAAAGTAAATATTTGGTTGTTTACCTCATTAAACCTTTTGTTTGTTTTTAAGATTTTTTTTTTATTTCTCAGGTTTATTTTTGCTCTTCCTTGGCTTGGGCTCTTGGTTATCTGTTGTTTATGTCAATAATCACCACAACTACCTGGAAGACCTCATACATTTATAAACATACTTAAAAAAAAAACAAAACATTTTTTGTTGAAACCAGCGCATCTTCCTTCACACTGAGAAAAGGAGTTATCCGACTGACCCGGTGCATGCTGTGCTTTCTGCCCCGAAAGAACAAATATGACATGACTTCGGTGCACATTGAGGGCTTTGGTTCATTGGTTACTTCCCATGTCCTGCTTTTGCTCCAGCGGTGCCAAAAACAAACCAGCGTGGTTGTTATGCAACATGAAAAGCTTTCAGCTTGCACAAGAAGAAATTAACATTTGATTCAAAACACCTAAATGATGCATTTTTTGGAACGTCATCAGTCAAATGTTTGCAAGAAAGCAATAATAAAGTACCAAACGTGGAAATGAAGAAACGTTTTTATGATAAACTTGCATGTTCTTACCAATAAAAGAGCTTCATGATGGATTATAAAGGTAGCGTCTGTTTAAAAAGAAAATCTATGCAAATAAAATGGATTTTTGAACAGATTCATTCCTGATGTGGTAACATTTGTGTTTTTACAGCAGTGTGTTGAGAAGTATGAAGCAAATGTTTGAAATTTGGGAAACCAGATTCACTGCTGCAGGATTTTAGATGCCGAACACATACGTCGTATAAATCTGTTAGTAAAGTCAGGATCAAGGAGTAATCCTTGAAAACACACAGAACACTAAGACTGAGGAATCCACAGAAACTCTCTAACAGCAGAAGATACTAGATGCCTACTGCGAACAGCATCGGCTGTTTCTCCTATCGGGGATGCATCTCCATTCTCTGTAGGAGGAGGAGCACCCCCTGGTGCATCCTCAGCTGGAGCTCCCTTCTCTGCACTGGAGAATACTTCTGCAGAAGGAGCTGCAAACAGGTCACTGCTGGCTTCAGGAGGCGATTGTGTTCCCGCTTCGACTTCGCAGACCTCTGGTTCTGTTGGTGTATCCACTGCACGTTCTCCTGCTCTGTCCTCCAAAGGCTTTTTATCTGCCATCTTTGGGAGCTTGGGCTTTGTCATCCTTTCTCAGAGTGGGACAGTCCTGCTGGAAGCAGAAACTGCCGGTTGTCTCTCTCATGTCTTTTAGCTCACTGTGTCATCCTGCATCCTCTCCCAACATCCAGACATTTTCCTTCCTCATCCTCTTTTGTAGCAACAATGCAGCAGCCCCCACAGTCGTAATAAACACCTCTGTGTTTAGCAGCTTCCTAAGACAGAGTCCAGGTCTCCCATGCCATTATTTATAGAGTGAGATACCATGAATAGTTTCCTAATCTGTGGTCTTACTGATGATTGGCCATCTGGGCACACTGGAGCTCCCTCTTAAGTCAACAAACGCAGGAGCAGGTGGGTTGAAGGAAACCCTGGCCACTGATTTACAGGATTCTTGACGGTGCTGCTTTTAGGTCTGGAAGGAGATCTACATTTACCAGAAGTTTCCCTTTAGCTCTATTCACACTGCATATTGTTTTGGGATATTTTTTTTATTTAAATTGAATCTATTCCTTCTTATAACAACTGCTGTTACATTATTTTCAGTCAATTCTTATCATTTTAATATAAAACAAGAATTACTTACTGCACAATCATTTAAAGGAGGTGACATTTGAGAACAGATTTTTAAATGTCATTACTAAATACCCAAAAAGTAACATCACCTTAGCAAAACAGCAAAAATGTTGTCCATTACAGAAAGAGGTGGTGTAAGGATAGGAATGCTTTAAAAACTTCAATGATGTTCTCTTCCAGAAACTTTAACCTGTCATTGGTTAAAGTATCATTATGTGAAACAAAAATAGATTATTATTTTTTTAAT
Source organism: Adrianichthys oophorus (assembly GCA_036245035.1). NCBI lineage: Eukaryota > Metazoa > Chordata > Actinopteri > Beloniformes > Adrianichthyidae > Adrianichthys > Adrianichthys oophorus. The sequence continues at coordinate 11,006,899 of BSAI01000104.1, forward strand.
TAATATATCATTAAACATTTAAAAAGATAACATGTTTTTATTCTTTGTGAAAATATGAGTCACATTAGAGGAAGAGGCCATGGATACCTGCTGTCACCTGTAGGGGGAGCCTGTAATTCACTGCTTTGTATAGACTGTTCAACTGTGAACATTTGGGTCTGAGAGGCCATAAACAGGAGTTGTCTTATTTTCATTCATTCATTCATTCATTCATTTTCCAATCCGCTTTATCCCTTTCGGGGTCACGGGGTTGCCGGAGCCTAACCCGGCTACTCATGGGCGAAGGCAGGGTACACCCCTGGACTGGTCGCCAGTCTGTCGCAGGGGCCACAATCACACAACCACACACACTCACATTCACACCTAGGGACAATTTACAGTGACCAATTAACCTATGAAGCATGTTTTTGGACGGTGGGAGGAAGCCGGAGTACCCGGAGAAAACCCACGCATGCATGGGGAGAACATGCAAACTCCACACAGAAAGGTCCCCCAGCCAGGACTTGAACCGGGAACCTTCTTGCTGTGAGGCAGGAGCGCTAACCACTGCGCCACCGTGCAGCCCCGTTGTCTTATTTTGTTGTTCAAAACAATAATTAAAAGGATTTTTTAAAGACCCACTCTGATCACCTGTTGATTTATTTTACAAGCATTTCCAGTGGTTCTTTTAATTATGATTATGCAGTTTTAGACAACATAAAAAACAGAGATGCTCAGTAAGTAATTCATTAGAAATTCGCCTCTGGTTTTGTGGGCAGGACCGTCGGCGATCCCACCCTTCTTGCCCCTCCCAGCCGGGGAGTGTTCGGAGCACAGAGCTTGTGCCCCCTCCCATTTTCAACTACAAATAAGCTCTATTTCTGACCACATTTTTTTGTCTGCTCCTGATTCTCAACAATTTAAATAAGGAAATACTGAATGAAATTTTGAGCTTTATTTTCTTTGTTAAGCTTTGGCGCAATAAAAATAAGGAAGATCTACCATACCACATACTGCTGGGCGTTTTATTCATCCCTCCTGACGTCATCAATTGGTCTTCACTCTGAGCCTATAGCTAAAGTGTTTACCTTCTCCTCAGCCAATCAAAATCAAATCTCTGCCTTTCAATTCAATGACGTTTGTTTTTCCGCATTCCAGACATTGCACCAGCCCACCTCCGCTTCGTTCTCCTCCTGGCCTTTTGTCTGGTTCTTCTTCTGCCTGTTCTTCTCCTGGTTCTTCGGTTGTGATGGTTCATCTTACCACCATCAGCGTCTGGGCTCTGGGAGTTTCTTCACTACATCCAAAGTCAACACTCGCCCACAAGATGTCTCAACGGCCACAGACTGTCATGTTTCACTGTCAAATGCCTCACTAATAATCTTCACGATTAAAATCTTTAATCCCACTCAAATCTCTCCTTATTGAAATTCTGTATGTCCCCAATCATCATGAAATAATGCCACAAGAACATGTTCAAAACACCATTTTCATCAGAGTGGGTTTTGAAATGTGAAAAAGTTCACAGTTGGAGGTTGGAACAATTTCACACACAGTGTTTTAATCTCATGCTTTCAAAAAATGCTTAAATGCAACAATCTTTGCATTTTTTTATGTTTTACTGTTAATCAAGCATTCCAAAAGTTAAAATAAAGGAATTGTGTGAAACTGTGTCCTTTTTGAAGCTGAAAACTCACCAACTGGCACAAATGGTTGAGAGGCGGGACTGTGGCGAGACATGCCAATACTGTTGACGGCATAGACTCGCATCTCGTAGGGCATGCCTTCAATCATCCGCTTGGCTTCGTAGGTTGTTTGCGGGAAAGGGTCAAAGTTCAGTCTCATCCATCTATAACTTTTCAGCTTCTTCCTCTCCAGCACATAACCTGAGAAATCAAAAAACATTTTTTTTTTTTTTTGCCTTTTAAAAAAAGATATACGGTAATTCGGAGCTATGCTATCTTAACCGGATCTTGTTTTCATTCACCGATGATTGGCTGTCCACCATCAAACTGGGGAGGCTCCCACTGAACAACACAGGAGTCTTCCCCCACGCTGAGAATCTTGGGAGCTTGAGGAGGATCTGGAACATCTAGGACAAACAAAATCCTCGTCATTACTTCATGACTGCCCTGCTATATTGATGTTCACCTTTAGGAGGAACTTACCAACAACTTTCACATTGATGTCAGCAGTGTCTTCTCCTGCAGGGTTTCGTACCACAACGGAGTAGACGCCTTCGTCCTCCCTTTCTGCTCCTTCAATGGTGAAGACGCAGTGGCCCATGGTGGTCTCCACGCGGACTCTTCCATCTCCCTCTGAGATGACCTACACAGTAAAATACATGGATTTAGACCATGTCTGACCATTAGAAGGACGTTTGGCTGACAGATTCGGCATCATTCCACACCTGCGAGATCTGCAAATTTACTCAATGTTAATAAAATGGACACAGCTTCCCCAATGTTTTTTGTCCTGCATTTTTCTGCACATATTGGTTACGTCTTGTGTAATTTATGACAAAAACAATGCAGCTCTTGGCCGCCGCACATTAGCTCAGATGTGCTTTTTTTCCACAAACATTGTGCGTAGCCACCACTCCCTTTTCTTGTAAGATTTCACCCTCACAGGATGTAAAGTGGACAGCTTCAGAGCACTTCTCACTAGACCAAATCAGACAAATCCCTACAATGCATTTGCCGGAACAGATTTCTCTCACTCTCCACACCTCTCTGTTCTGCAGCTCGCCAGCTTTTCATTCCATTCTTGAGCTTTATAATGATTTGAATTCCATGTTGAAGCAAGGGGACATGCACGTAAGGGTGTTCACGTTCAAAAATCTGAGAGTTATGTCACTTTCTACATGAAAATATACTCACTTTTGCACTCTGCTGTTTCCCCACTGAGACAAGATTCAGACGTTGAACTTACCTTATGAACATGGATGGGTATAATGTACTCATTTTCAAACCTTTGTTACATTTAGCATTTAAAACTGACATTTAACATCAAAAATGTTATAAATGATTGCCAAAAACCACAGTGACCTGTAAATATATTTTTATGCCAGTTTTCTTTGTATTCAAATGTTGCCTTCTATGTAAAACAAACAAAAAAAAAAGAAAATGTGTGTACAGTCTATCGCAGGGGTGTCCAATTTATTTCAAAAGGCCAGATTTAGTAAAGTGAAAATTAGTAAGGGCCAACCAATCAGCCTGCATTCTTTGAACCAATATAATGACATTTAAGGCAAATAAACTATTTATTAAAACAAAAATACTTCTAAATACCAAAAGACTGAGAATATCGTATTTGAAGACTGGAAATAAAATGAAAAAACAATTCTGTCAGAATTCTTTTTTTTTTGTCAACATCAAATCTGGGTTCATTTGAAATATTACTATTCATTATTAAATGCTTAATACTAAACCTCTAAATATAAATCATGTGAATGAATAAGTACAAAACAACAAAGCTGTTCATTTGTTTACAGTAGACAATTAAGAGCTGAGTTAAAGAGTGTCACAGAAGGGTCCAGCAACAGTGTTTACAATGACTTTTACCTGAATTTAGTCAATCACAATCAATACATTGTACACACAGTTTTTAGAAAGGACACATCATTGATTTTATGACAGGAACCAGCAGGTCAGAAGAAATTTGAATGATGGTCACATTTGGCCCACTGGCCAGACTTTGGACATGCCTGGTTTATTCTATACTTTTTAAAGAGCTCACAAACCTTTCTAAATTCTGAAAGACATTTGCAAACTAATAAAGCACTCACTAGAGCTGAAGAGGGCAAGACTAAAACTGGGCAAACTTACCTCTCCATCCTTTATATTCCAAGAGGCTGCACAACCTTCATTTTCTTCTCCATCAGCTTTTACAGAACTAGCCTACGTTTGAGGAAAGCAAAGCGGTGAAAGCCAACGAGAACAGAGAAGGCGCCTTACCTTTTTGTTAATCATTGCTGTCAGCTGTTAATAGCAACCAGCTCACTCAGCTTGGTGAAAACGTACATTTGTGGCAGAGCAGGGAAGATTGCATTAGAATCAGCTAACATGTATCACCTACGATTATAGTTCTTTTCAGTCTTGAAGACATTAGTTGATAAAACTTGCAAATTTGTATGCATCCTGTCACTTTTTTTCCCAACCTGACATTGCATTAGTGAGGCTCATTTGGTTTGCATTTTGGGTAGATGGCACCGTCGATTTACCTTTTCTTTTTTGGTCCAGATCACTGTGGGGGCAGGGTCTCCTGTTATGGGAACATCAAGACGGAGCTTGTTTCCAGACACAACTATAATGGTTGAATCAGCTGTGCGACCCAAGCAGTCAAGATGGATCTTTGGAGGATCTGTTAAAAAAAAACAAAAGCAGAAATGTTTGGAATAGTTTGTATTTTACATCCTGTGAAGGCGTTCAGGAGGTTTCATACCTTGACGTGGAACAAAATCAATCTTCACCTCTGCGGATTTAGGGGGAAAAAAAAGAGGTAGAAGTCATGAACAATTACCTGAGGAGCTTTATCAACTATTTAAAAGTAACAACAATGAGCTTTACCTATGAAATTGAGTTTAGCTGAAAGGTTGAAAGCATAGCCGTCTGGCACAAAAGTATAGTCTCCTTCATCTTCTGGTTTGACCTCATCTATAGTCAGTTTGTGGATCCTACATGTTCAAAAAAATATGATTCTGTTTGATAAGAAATACACATTTTTCATTCATGCTGTACACCTTTCGCTCACAAATTCTCACCTGCCAATGTGGGAGATAATGATTCTGGGGTCGGGCTTGACTTCCACTCCGTTCTTGTACCACGTTCCTCGCACGTTCTCATCGGACACCTCGCATTTGAAAACCGCCTGGTCCTTGGCCTTCACAGTGAGGTCTGCAATGCTCTGGTACACCTCCAGTTCTTTCTCTAAAGTCAGAAAAAGCACAACATCTTATGAAAGACAATGGAAATATGTCCGTTTGTATGCATTAATAATGTGATAACAGCGGTCCATTGTGAGGTGTTTTCTTTGTGTGCCGTATCTTGGCAACCGACACAAGGGGAACATTTAATTGGACCTAGGATTGAAAATAACACAGGAGGATATGAAGTGCAGGAGCTTTGGTTTATTACTGTATATCACAGGGAGTATACCACACCAAGTTATTAAAGTAAAAAAGCTTTTATCTATGGGCGATAACATCGTTTTAAGGGTTTCATGTCAGCTCACTGCCAGAGGAAGCAAATAAAGGGGTAGATAGCATTATAATGCGAGCTCTGCTATGGACTAAAGTGTTGATCCCTGCAGCTTGGTGGCAGCTGGTAATTCTCGGCAGGCTTGATGTTTAAATAACAGGTTACAGAAACATAACTGGACTTAACAGAAAGAAAAACATCAGGAAACTCTGAATTTACACACAAGTGCTGAGACACAGAGCCCCGAGAATCTTGTAAAAATTTGATTTAAGACTATATATGTTTATATTATCACTATATATGTTTATGTCATCTGTTAAAAAAATGCATGCTTTATTAGAAAGTGTAGTAAGCTTGGTTTTAATAATAATGAGTGAGTCCAACATCTTTGCTTAAAAGAAAAGCAATTATTTTTTATGTATTTAGTCTCAGAGTTCAGAGCCTAAAGTAGATCACGTTTTTCTTAAGCCTTTTAAAGTAAACCATATATATATATGTATATATATATATATATGATATACATGTACATATATATATATGTACATCATACATATCATATATATATATATATATATATGTATATCATACATATCATATATATATATATATATGTATGTATATATATGTATATGATATGTATGATGTACATATACATATATATATGAACAGATTATTTATAAAATATGAGTCACTTTATTTAACTTTCTTCGTTCCCCGAAGTAAGACGAGTCAATCTCAGAGGCACTGCCTTTTGCTCCTTGTGGGTGCCACCATTTCATGATGTCAACCAGGAGGCGACCTGGGAAGCACTTCTCGCACGAAAACAAACATCTACATTTTTGCAAAGATGGATATGCACACTGTATATCTGCCTTTAGTCGCCCGAACCTTCATTCCCAAAAAATTGGAAGCCCACTCGGCGGATATTAGAGACCGATGTTTCTTCCATCCCAGACAGAATGGTTACTCATTGTTGTGTTACCAAGACAACGGCCCGCATCACGTATGAAATAGTCAGCCTTTTGTGAAAAAGTGATCTAAACCTAAGAAATAATATGAATAAAACCGATTGAATATTAATTACTTTTGTAAGTGACCATGTTATAAGTGGGATTGTGCCCGACAAAGTGTACATTCAGGATTTGACGCATGCCGCGGAAGCCTGACGCGGAGTAGACAGTTGCTTTGCAGAATGCAATAAATCAGCGTTTAGATATATTTAGGCATCAATTTTCTAATAATTAATCGCATGTGCTAGTGCGTTTAACCCTAGTTTTTACCTATTCTCCCAAATACTCATTGATCTTTTTAAAATAATTTTAATCATTTATAAATAATGTCCAAGCTATGGTATCAAGAAATGGATGGTAGCTATGGCTACCTAAAATGACTGCTATGGTAATTCTAGTAGTTGCAGAATTCCGGGAGAGGTTTTTACAACACGTTTAGTTATGTGCTGCAGCCAAAACAGAAGTCAAGGCCTCTGCAGACTTATGCCCTTCAGGTGAAATCCTGGTTTTCTAACTTTAGCTCTGCTGCAAGTTTGGCAAGAAGATGCAAGCTATACAAAGGCAAGCAGCATGCCAAGAATGGGAAGGCTGCGTGACCAGCTGTTGGTAACCTGGGAAAATGTGAACTTGAATTCATCCGTGACAGCAGAGTCACTCCGAGCACAGCGGACACTCACCCTGCACCAGGATTTCAGCCACCGACTCTCCCCCGTTTGTTTTGACCTTGTAGTGGCCGCAGTCTTCTTTGGTAGCTTCGTTTATGATCAGCACATGCTTGCAGCCATCTTTTTTAAAGCGATATTTGAAAGACTCGTCTCTCGTCAGTTCCACTCCGTCTTTCTCCCTGCAAACAAAAAAGTACGACATCCTCAAAGTTGTTACATTTATTCAAATTCATATAAATGTGCTCTCACTCAGAAGTTCATTTTAGATTAGAAGTAGCATTGGCCAAAATACTCGCCCATCTTTTTAATGTTATAGGGACCAGCTACACATGTGAAGGTAAAGAAACCATCCGGAAACCGCGTTTGGTTTGCTTTTTATCCAGATTAAAAATCACTTTTTATCCACGAATTTATGGATGAGTGTGCACCAAACTGTAACGTTACATTAACTAGGTTAATTACTTAAACTAAAATTAAGTTATTACAATAAAGATATTAAACAACATTAAACATCCCAAACCTAATTTTGAGCAAACTTTTCATCTTACTCAGCTACATGACTGAAACAGTTTAACAACATTCAAATGTAATCATTTCATTTTTAAATGGAAAAATGAAGACACATTTTACTGAGTGTTGCAAATGTTTTTAAGCGGCCTGACAGTTGAATTTTCTATATGTGACTTTATCTAACGTGTCAAAACACATATTTAGCTTCCTCGTTCTTAACATTCCTGGCAAAAAAAGTGAACTGAGGATCATCCCCAGGAGCAAAGGGCCAACAATAGTAATGTGTTTTATTGTTGACAGTCGGTGACACGAACAGCTGAAGGTTACTGAACACACTGATTTGAGGCCAAATCTTTTTTAAGATTACATTAGTAGGATACAAAAATATTGGAAAAAGATTTTCTAGCTAATTGAGACAAAAAAGTCATTTTTTGTTCCTTTATTAATTTTTAATTTGTTCCCCCCTCCATACAGTTTACGACACAATCTTTCAAGTATATTGTCCTGGTAATTGTTTTAAAAAATGTTCAAGCATCGGCTTATTCCTTGCATTTCTGCATATTTGCACTCCAGACTTTGAAAAAGGTCAGTTTGGACTTATTAAAGCACTCATTTGACCTTTTAATTGAGGATATGGCTGGCAGCTGTACGGCAGTCAGACACACCGAGCTGTGGCATCTGCCCATAGACATGATACACTCAAATGCCATCTGCTGGGTGTCCCAGCAACTGTAAAAAGATCACTGAATACAACTGAAATGAATATGAATTAGAGGTGAGGGGTTTTGAAGGTTGGAGTTAAACTAGACATTTTCCTCTCTCTTTGAGTTATGTTTCTTGAGTTGTTTAGAAATCTAAACCTATGGAAATAAACTAACTGCAGAACATTGTTAGCATTTGATCTTTCCTGCTAGTTGTAAGCTCTTATTTAAACATGTATGAATGCTTTAAAGACCCACTCCGATGTAAGTGGTGTTTTTGGCGTTTAGCATGTTCTTGCAGCATTTTAAAATGATGGAGGACATAAGGAAATAACGTTAAATATTCATTTCTGAATATTTTTTTATTCAAATCATTGAGATTCAGTAGCAGACACAAAAAGGCATTGGATGTGGATGTGACGTAGAAGCTACTACGGCAAGCCACAAGCTTCCTCCTCTACTCCACTCTGATACATCCATCCACTTGTAGACGACTAGGTTCTTTGCGTTTAAAAAGCTCCAATATGCTCGCCAATTTTTTTGCACCACTAATGTTAGGTTGGTGTTGTGAAGAGCTGTAAACTAATTAGAGAGTGTATAAACAGATGGATGACTGGAACAGAGTGGGTTTACTCTGGGCTCACAGTCCCACCCACAAGAAGCAAATTTCTGATGAACCACTGCCGCTCTGCAGAAACCATGTCCTAGAAAACCACACAGGTTATTTGATTTGGGAATAAAAACAGGATCATTGTTGAAAAGACCACTGGGAACACTTTTACAATAGATCAAAAGATGATCGTGGGACTTCAAGGAACTGTGACCTGGGAGGATGCAAAGAACTGCTCACAACTGTCTTGCCAGCAAATAGATGGTCTCACCATTTTACGTTAGCTCCTTCCTCGGAAACCTCACACTCCAGCTCCACCCGCTCTCCCTTCATCACCATCTGATCCTCCAGGTTTTTCACAATCATGACCGGAGGTTCTGCAGAAATGTGTTTTTGAAAGAGTTTTGGTTGCAGATGTAAAACGTGCGAACCCTGCTTGTGTGTTACCTTTAACAAAGAGCTCAGTGGTGCACTTCTCTTCTCCCACCACACAGGTATATGCTGCATCATCAGCCAGGGAGCAGTGGTTAATGGTGAGGTAGCGCATGTTGCCAACACTCTCGAATATGTACCTTGACAGAGAGAAGAACAGGTCATCGCACTATCAAAAGAACTCTTCGGTAGACTAGATGACCTCCTTTAGAAAGTTTAACTCTTGGAACAAATAGTTCCTTCTGTTTGACGGCTGGCACTTACTTGCTGGAGATGCGATGAATGTGCATCACCGGAATGATGGCAGAGGCAGGAAATAGACATGAAAACATTTAAAGCTCAGAATTGGAACTACAATGCAAAGTATTTACTTTTTTCTTCAGTTGAATTCAAACCTTCCAGATTTTTGAATTTCCAGCCCATTCTTCAGCCACTTCACCTCAACATTTTCATCAGCAACCTCGACTGCGAGTTTGATTTTCTGGCCCTTAGAAACCTGGTAGGCCGGGTCCAACTTTTTTAAGAAAGCTGTTCAAACAACAAGTGATACACAAAATTATCTAACCTTTCTCACACATTGTATAAAAGCTCTGTCTCATTCAGGTTTGTGCGGACCTTCACTTTTCTTCTCTTCTTTCTTCATCTTTTTCAGCCTCTTGAGCATACCTCTCAGGTCAGTTATGCCATACTGGAACGCAATCTTTTCATACGCAGAGGGAGGAGCCTTACTCAGAATGTTCCACACATCCACGTCGGACTCTGAGTGCACCTGCACAGCTCTGAAAGGACATGACGCACAAAAGATGAAACTCGCTGCACAAAAACACCCTCATGAGATATCCTCATTGATCCTGTGCAGCTAATGAACACCCTCCTTTGAATTCACGTTTCTGATGTCCAACTTCTTTTAAAAGGAATTCCGTGCCAATAGAGCATTGTAATGGTAGAAGACTTTTATAAACATTTAAATATCAATGTTAAAAGTGTCAGACAATTTGTGCAAATCCACTTTTTATTGTTTTTCTGTTCTCTATTCCATCTTTAAAAGGATTCTATTTGAACAGGATTAGGAAAAAAAATCAAAAAATGTATTCATAAGCTCTCAATGAACTTTACTGTCTACTTTACCTCTACAGGCATTGTTAAATAAAGTTAACTGGCAGGAAATGGCTGAAATTATTCATCATTTTTCGACACTGAAGCAACTCTGTTGTTCCTCACTGACCCGCAACATTCACCACCTGCTTCGCCTGTCAACTTATGAGGAGCAAAGTAAAACGTTGATGTGAGAAATACAAGAAACCTGTGATATTTAACCCAAAGCATCTTTTTCCCAATCCTGTCCACTTAACCTGAAAAAAAGACACATTTATATGTTTTTTTTTTCTTTTTCACAAAAACCATTCAAAAGCAATACATTGAGATTGATCTAGTGAGCATCGATGCATACTGGTTTTTCACAGAAACTTCTGGGAAATTTCTAGGGCATCCCATTTTGAAATTTTTTTGGACAGCTCTGCAAAATGAAGAATTCGAACACAACCTAAGTGACAATTCTTTAGTAATTTAAATCTTGAATCGTGTGTTTTTGTGGTTTTTATTTTTAGGTTTAAAACGATATCGTAGGAAACTAGTTTATTTATAAAAATAAAATAAAAATGTAAATTATAAAACAGTGTTACCGCATTATCAATAAGATGAATTTTGTTAGTTTTATGATGAATTTCAAAAAGCAGAGAAACTTCCAAAGCAAACTGAGTTTTTTAGAATCAGGCTTTTAAAACAGGTCATGCATCTGAAATTGCACTGACACAAACTTGCACATTTGAATAGGAATCTTTAAAAAGACCAAAATATTTCTGAAATAAATGCACGGTTTTAAGACAAAGGATTCATATAAGTGCATTACTATACATTTCGTTTGCAGACATTCAATTATTTAGTTAGACTTTTTGAACTGTTCTTTAGGGCATAAAAATGCCCTAAAGAATGAATCTGAATCTTTCGGGACACAAAGCATATGAGAAGCAAATTACCATGTGCTGGTGATAATAAAGTTTTGAGAAACAAAAAAACTGCATCAACTAAAGACTCAAGTAGAGTTTAAGTTAATTAACACTTAAAAAAGTTTAAGTGATTATTCCTGTTGTTTAAAATAGTTTAAAATGCAGTCTTGACTTACTCTCTGAAACACGAGATGATCCAGAACAAAAGAGAGAAAAAACAAAGAATGAGACAAAGATTAGAACTTTAAAACGTCCAAAAACCAAGAATCCAATGATCAAAAATGTCCTACCTCTTTTTCAATAAGGCACTGAAGTCCAGCTCTCCTGAGTCATCATTCCCATCTGTGCTACTGCAGATACCAAAAGGGACACAAGGTTTCTCCCCGATGAACAGAAATGTTTTAATAGGAAAGGCTCCCAGAGTTGACATATCCGACCAAAAAAATGGACCATGCCCTTTTTTGGTTTAAATTAAGTTAACAAATTAGAAAAGATGACAAATATCATGTAATAAACAAGCAAAATACAAACCTGTTTTTTTTTTAAACCAGAGTTAGATAAAAAGAAATCACTGTGCAAAACTGCATGGATGAAAGAAGAATATTCAGGAAAAGGTTTTCCTTCTAGAGAGCTGTGTGCTGCTATGGTTACAGAAGATGTTTGCATTTTGGGAAATACGGTTTACTTAACAGTATCAGTCAGTTTGAAAAGTTAAAATAAACTGGTTGGTCACTGACCTGTCTAGGGTGTACCCTGACTTCGCCTACAAGTAGCTGAGTTGGGCTCCTGTGACCCCAAAGGCCAAAAAAACGGGTTTAAAAAATGGATTGATGGATGTTTGGTTGGTCATTTTTTACCATCAGCTAGCTATATTTGAACTGTCAGATTTGGGAATCTTTCCCTCCTTCCTTTTCCTGAAAGGTGGGTTTTTTTTCCATTGCAGAGTTTCAATGAACCAACTGGATTCCGATAATTTACCCCCCCCCCCCCCCCCACAAACACAGAAAAAAAAAAGGAAAAAAAAAAAAAAAAAAAAAAAAAGGTAAGGATGCAATAAACCTCACACACAGAATATTTCCCAAAAATGAAAGGTTCTCACTCCAAGCCATTAGCGGCAGCAGCTCTCCACTCAGAGACAAACCAAAACACTCATGTTGGAGAAAACATGCTGTCACTTTCAGAAAATAAATAAAAAATAAAAAAAGTGGGCTTGTCGCTTATCCATGGGATCAAAGATAAAGACAAGGGAATAGATTTGACTGAGCGTGTCCAGCTTCTGATCTAACAGCAGGATTAGAAGGTGCGTCTTTGGCCTATGCGGTGAAGTTTCAACACAACAAACAGTAGTTGCACTTCCTCTGTTTGGCAACCCTCCCCCTTGCGGCAGCCCAGCTACTGAAAAGCCTATGTGTCTTAGCACATCCTGCACTTTCAGCATCATCAAACCATCGTCAAATCTCACTCTGCCGGAAAGCTGTTTGCGCAGCTGGCTCAGTTTTGATGGAGACGCAGGAGGAGATCAGAGAGAGCGGACGGACCCATGCTCGTGCTACTCAACCGTTTGGTCCAGCGACTCTAGACGCATAGATACAGATGAGATTGAGAACGTGTTTTAAATGTAGTTTTTGTCACCTTTAGACATCTGTCTCTTGCTCTCTTGTGAGCTTTCCTCCGGGGTCGGCCTCTCAAAACCCTGCAAACTATAGTGTATGCCATTCATAACACTGGTTCTGTTGAACTGGAGTGCAGAGAAGAAGCAGGCCACAGAAGAGACAAGTTAGCCTCTGATCCTGGTCCTGGTTTCTCTGTTCTCCTGTGAGCTTAAGAACAAGTCTGCTGGGCCTGTTACTACCTTGCTCCTGGTCCACTTCTCTTCTTACCGCCTTCACTCCTGACAGGTTAGCATTTCCACAGTTATTTATCACTCATGGTATCTTCTAGAAAACGTATGTGTGTTCTGGCTGAGCTAAAAGATGCGGTGGGTTTTAAAACATTTTAAAACATTAGACTAAACAGGAAATACTGTATGTTGGACAGATCTGTTGTAAAATAATGCAAGGTTAGAATTACCCGGGCTAACTTAGAATCATATTAAATTGTATTTATTATTTTTTAATATAAAAAATTTAAAAAGTGAGCTAAAAATTAAAGAACTTGAAAATGTTCATGCGACGTACGTGCGTCTAAAAGCTGTTCTTATATCCAGCCCTCCTGGAGCTCTGGCCTCTGGAAGTCAGCATAAATTCAAGAAAGTCAGATCAGTAAGGAGTCCATCAACACAAAGCATGGGGGAAGTGTGATGGATGCGGCACTCACCGTGCACGGTCAGTTCAAAATTACAGCTGTCGAACTTGTCCTTGGATGAAACTTCACATCTGTACCCTCCTGCAAAGTTAGCCTTAGCAGCAATGATCTGCATCTCAAACGTGTACACCTGGAAGCAAACACGAGGAGACATCATAATACCTTCATGAAAGGGTTTCCTTTAACTCTGACACATCAGTTTTGTACAACATGATCTTAAAACTGGATCATTATTGAGTTAGGGTTTGATTTCATGTCAGTTTGTCTTCTTGTCTTCATTTTTCAGGACGATTGTGTCTTTGTCGGCCATTTTCCAGATCTCAGTCTACCTTGCTGCTGCGATCATAAGTTTCCTTCAGCTGTAAATGCTTTCCACATTTGGTGGTGAGGTCCATCCACTTCCCTTTGAACCATCTAATGGTGGGTTTCTTCAGCAGGGACTCAGCATTCACTTTCGCCACAAATGTGAAGTTCTCCCCTGCACAGACAGAAAGTCATGACTGAACATCCAACAATGCAGCACTTTGTTGTTCTGATGTTCTTCAGTGTTTTTTTCCTAAATTTTTCTGTCTTCTACATGTTTGTCAATTTTTTTGACCATGAATTCAGAGATGTTTTTTTTCTTCCTACAACAAATTGCTAAAATGTTTAATATTTTATTTTGAAAAATTCTGTTTTGTTTTACAGTGAAAAACAGACATTTTAAGACATTTCTTTTACAGAAATGCAACAGTAAGAATGCCCATTTCCCAAAGTTAATACACTAAAATAAAATAAATAAATACATAAAATAAAATAAAATAAAATAAAATAAAATAAAATAAAATAAAATAAAATAAAATAAAAT
>BSAI01000104.1:11021170-11076602 GCA_036245035.1 Adrianichthys oophorus
ATAAAATAAAATAAAATAAAATAAAATAAAATAAAATAAAATAAAATGTAAGGTTACACACCTACTGTGACCTCTCCACTCTGAGGTTTCTCAGTGAAGAGTCCTGTCAAGTCCTGTCTGGTGTCTGGAGCTTCTGCTGCAGAAGGAACATTTAGTACAGTAGTTAACTAACCATAAACGGACTTGCTTGAAAAAAAACTTTTTTTAGGGTCAATAAGATGTGTATGAAATGTGAAATGGACACTTTTAAATGTGCAAAGAAAATCATTTACCCAGCTGTTTTTCTGTTTATGTTCACATTGCTACTATTTATGACGATCTTACTTTGTGAATACAGTGAATGGTGAATACTTGTATAGCGCTTTCTACCTTCCTTGAAGGCCCAAAGCGCTTATTACAGTCACAGTCCCAAATACATCACGCCGGAAGAAAACCACAAAAAAAAGAAAACTTTATCAAAAGTCCAACTGTCACTATTTCACAAGTCAAAGTCAGAAGAGTAGTTTGTAGTTAAAAACGTGTTTGTGGAGTTTTAAGTAATCAAGTGAAAATGGCTCAGTTGTCTTTTTTCCAGCAGCCTTAACTGTGAAATTTGACACAAGTGAGCTATAAAAAAACAAACAAAATATGATATAAATATAAGTAACCAAAATGTGGTCTAAGGATACATTTTTAACTGAAATAAAGAAAAAACTTGCCACACTCAGTGATTTTGCTTATGTGGACAGTATATTCAGAATGTATGCAATATTTTGCATATTATATTTAGAATTACATTTTGCATGTAAAGTGGCCAAAGTAGCATTCCAGTTTCTTATTTTATTTTCTTAATAAGACAGTCAGTAGTAGATGATATAAAGCTTTAAATAGTGCATTAGAGCCAGGAAAACCATCACTTTCTTGGTTTCACATGTTGGTAATATTACTTTTTTTTATTACTTGGAAAATTAAGCCATTCAGATTATAAGCTCTTCAGACCATCAATGAGAATGTGATAACTGCTTCGAAAAAAATAAATAAATAAATAATTTAAAAATAATAATATTAAAAAAAAAATATATATATATATATATATATATAAAATTTAAGGAACATAAATATTCAAATGAAATAATGAAATTAAATGTGATTAATCATGATTAATCACAACCCAGAAGTGTTATTAATCTGATTAGTTTTTTAGATTGATTTACAGCACTAGTTTTTTTTCCAGTTGAAGTGAATCAATTTATTAAAGAGAGGAGTAATAGTGAAAATACTTCTTATGGGATGGCTGCAAACAGGAACTCACCTTCAGCTGGAGGAGGGTCCTGTGCGGTGGGGGTTTCTCCCTGCAGGGGCGTCCCCGCCTGCTTTTCGGAGGCCTGCTCTGGCTTCATACTAGGCTCCTCTGGCTTGCCTGCAGGAGCATCAGCTGGAGCGTCTGTGTTATCATTACCGCAGACACGTCAAGACAAGTGTTAGAAAAGAATTCCAAAGAACAAAGTCTGTTTCCTGCCCCCCCTCCATCATCTTTGAGTAAATATTTGGTGACGCTTAGACATTTGAGCCATCAGATCTCCGCATTTTTTTCAATCAGGACACCCTTCTCTGGCGGCAGTTTATCTCCCAAATGTTCCTTTTGTCTTATCTTTTCAGAGAGACCTGCTAACTTTCCATGTGTTATCAGCTGTCCCCCATGCCTGTCCTCAGCACCAGTCAAGTGGTGGTTACTCATGAGGAAATAATGTGTTGGTGTGGGGGTCAAGGTCATCACACAAACAGACTGAGACTGAAGAGAGGTCATGATATGAGCCGCAGACAGCTGAAGGCAGGCGCTGGTCACCCCACTCTAATGCCTTTCTTAGAGATTTGTTTGCACCTTATGGTCTCCAAAGAGCAAAGGCGGGTCTCACTGACAGACTAATGGCACAAATGTTCCTCGCTCAGCACACTGTGCAAGGAATACGACTGTACTCGGTTGCTGGACAGACAGTGAAAGGCTTCAAAGGAGCAGTTAGACTTCATGGAAATTTGTTCTCAAATAACAAACTCAAAATATTGAACTGATCAAAATACTTAAATGACTAAATCACAGATTCATTTGTGCTTGATATGGCCTGGAAAGGAAAAAAAAAACTGCACACAACTACTACATTACTTTGAAGCTATCTCCTCCTGCCCCTTTGAGGGCTGTTTTCTGAGTTTATTTAAAGGGAAAAGACTTCCAGTTTAAATCTATTTATTTTTCAATTTTCACATCATCAAGTGGCAATTTTTAGAGAAAGCAAATAAAAAAAGGAAAAAGGCAATTCAAGCCACTCACCAATTTGATCTGATTCAGTCCAATAGAGCTTCCTTAAACCACTGTATTATGCAAAAATAAACATAGCACCAACTCCATAAATGTCATGCTCTGAAAGTGTTTTGAAACTGAAGAGTTTGTGCATGGTTTGTTCTAACAGACCTGTCAAAATCCAGTCATCACCCCAACCAAACTTTAAGAAAGAAATTCAGCAGCTTGTGCATCAGAAACTGTCTCAAAAGCCTTTTGCAAGGAGATTATGGGTCTCATTCCTAAATGTTTCTTTAATAAGAATTAGTTCTGATATGCTCTCACTTTTGTTTGTGAGAATTTTCTATATTAGAATAGCATTCCTATGTTGAAGAAACCACATTTATTCTTATAAAAGAACACAAAACTGCATGACTATGTTGAATGAAGGTGTGTAGAGTCGCTGTAGGTGAAGTGCCCACAGTCAATACATGGGAGGCAGCTCCTCAATAACTTTAAAAGTTTCAAAATATACTTTTACGGCAGAAGATAAAATAAACAACGTCTGTCATTTGAGAGCATCAGTAGTGGTTGTAAAATGAATTGTAAGATTGATTCGTGAAATCGGTCCAACATTTAAAACATACTTGATTGGTCATTTTTTTATGTCCGCAAATACAAAACGTTAGATTTAAAAAAGGTGCAGTTTTTTTTCTTCTTTTTTTCTTGTTCAGTTAACAGCTCAATTTCCTTTGATATCCATGTATTTGTAGTTTGCATTTGTAGAACATTTTTTTCCATTACGTGAAACCAAACCTTCAAAGACTGAGAGATTTGACTCTAGTTAAAGACCCACTCAAATCACCTTTTGAGGTGTTTTCAAAGCATTCCCAGTGGTCTTTTAATTATGTAGTTTTTTGGCCAAAGAATGGAGCTTTTGACCCATCACAAATAGTCTTTTTCAAACAGTATTGTTTCCTCTGCTCTTGATTCAGAACAAATCGAATAAAAAAATACTCAGAAATACAATTTTGAGCTTAATTTTAAAATGCCACAAGACACTTTTAAAAACACCAAAAGCACGATTTTCGTCAGAGCGGGTCTTTAATCCATCTGCTGTGTGGTGAAGACTACAAAAGGAAGTGAGAAAGCAGGGACCTCAGACGTGCAGCTTCTGCATCAAAGTGCCCCCCTCACCTGGCTTTGAAATTACTTTCAACTCAAACTTGATCTTGGAACCACCGGCAATCACTGCATATACATTGGCATCTTCCTTGGTAACAGTTTGAATAGTCAAGGAGTGCTTGTTTCCTTCAGCTAGGATTAGATAGTTTTTGCCACTGGCTATATCCTTTGAGTTGCACTGCCATCGCGCTTTGGCATCAGCTTTCTCAGTCTCTGCCTCAAAGATCACGGAGGACCCCTCCTCCGCCTCCTGAGTTTTTGGTTTCTTGGTGAACGCTGAAACTGAAGTGGGTGAGTTGAAAATGCAAAGTAAATGCACATTTTCCTAGTGAGTTGTTTACTTATTTGAGCACAGTGAGAACATGTTGCATGACTTAAAAAGCTAGACTGCTTACTTTGACTCCATCGTGTTTCAGTGAAGATTATTGATAAACAATTGCAGAAACGTGAAAAAGTACCATATCTGTCAGATGATGGAGTTCCATGAATAAATGTTGTTGAATATTGAACTGAACTGACAAGAAAAAGTAGTTTTTACACACCCAAAAGATCTGTCTACACCAAGGTCTAATCTTCATCCTTGACTGATTGTACACTTTCAAACCTGCCAGTTTGGTAGCAAAGAAACCGACTCTCATAAACAAGTCCTTCACAGGGAGGATATAAGGCAGCACCCTCAGGGGATGTTGGTATGCTACACCCTAATGTATTCATGAGGGGATCAAGGAGAGCGCAAAAATACCAGCTGACTGCAATGAAAAAAGCAAATATGACACCTGAAAAAATAGCAGCTTGAAACATTTCCAGTCGTGCGGCCAAAGGCAGAGACAGTGAGTTGGTTCGTTCCAAGCGGAGACACGAACAGCTCGTAAATTCATTGCTTCTCAAACAGTGAACAGTGAAGTACAGTTTGTACACTGGAGGGGGCTAATTTTAAACTCAGGGACTCTGCCTTTTGCTGCTCTCTCTGACAAATGTTGCACAAATAAAACAAGTATTTTGAAACAATTATAACCACAGGTTCTAAAACAAAGGACATACTGAAGAGTTCACATAAGATTCAGTCTTATTAATTCCTATGAGTTGATCATTTGTACAAAGTCTATTAAAAAGAGGTAAAGGTTCATGGGTTTTGACAAATGAAATTTAACCCTGTAATGTAAATGTAAATTATGGTAGATTTGAAGATCTACCACTGCAAGAAATGTAGAAAATCAAATAAAACTTCCTTGGAAAAGTGTTGATCCCCATTTTTTCCTTGTAAAGTATTATATTTTCAGATATATTTTACTCCAATGTTGTTTTTAAACACAGTATTACAGTATCATCAGTGTGGTGAATGCGTATTCTAGCTTAGATTAGACACAGGTAACAAATTGAATACATAAAGCAGTGCTAGAGTGAAATATTACCCTTAAAACCAATTAGTTACAACAGATAGAATATAAAAAGCACAAAAAATCCTTAAGGTATAAATTAATTTTGTATGTAAGATCTTTGTGGCATCGATGTCTTATTCTTCAAACCAAGCATGGGTTAAAAGTCATTGAATTAAGCACTAATTTGATACAGAGAATCAAAAAGCATAGAGTGAAATAAGACAAAGAAAAGAGCTATTAACTTTAAAACTGATGCATGAACTACTGTTTTTTAGGCTCTCATAAAGGAAATGACATAAGACATCCCTTAAAGTGACCAATACAAACAAGATCTGTTCATTTTTTTGTTGTAAAAGTTCTCAAGTGCTCTCAGGAATGCCACTCTTTTGGTGATTGTTCCGACTTAAAGCACAAATAGATGTAATGCATGTCTGACTATTCTAGGTTTGGAAGAGTGCAACAAAATGCTTTGATTAAAAAAAATAATGATAAAATAACGTGCTGTAAAAAATCAACAATTTCACAGTGACCTTCAATGTGAGGGTTTAAATTTAGGGTGTGCTCTGTACGTCCAGGTCCTTTAAATGAGACGTGCTGACTTCAGCTGCAACAGGTATCATAGCTGGCGGATTAGCATGAAGCTATTTTTATGGGTCTGGAAGCAGCAAGAGTGATGCGCTCCTCATCAAGTTGTCAGTCATTCATGCTAATACTTTGCTTTTTGATCACACTGGTCTTTAAAGTAAAAAAAATAAGTGAAAAGTATCGATGATTTTGTAACCTTTTGAAGGGCAAAACGTAGAAACATCGACATTACTTTGATTCAATGCAGAATCAAAGCTTTTTTTCTAATGGAAAATAAAAAATGTCTGATTAGTTTAATAGCTGATTGGATGTCACCAATATGTACCACAACTGAATAAATCAAAAATAAAAACAGGGTTTTAACAACACTGTCAATCCACAAAATAATTTCAAATTTACAAACTTAACTAAAACCAACTTTGAATAAATTGTTTCATGAAATACGCGTTTGCAATTAAATGAAAAAGAAATTATCAACATGATAAAGTGACAATATTCCTATCATGGATCAGAGGAAAAGCTGCAGGCTCATAACTGTTATTGTTCTCTTTGAATCTCTCATGCTAAAGGTCTTATCACACACGAGTCGGCCATTTGGGCACCGCTCAGTCATCCGTTATGTGAGACGCCGGCCTTCTCGCTCTACAAACAGCCGCTCACGCCCACTCATGAGAGCAAAAAGAAAACTGTGGAAAGCCATTTGTCAAGCTGGAATCCTGCAGGGGCATTTTTGGATCAGTGGGTCACTTTGTGAATGCTGTAATGCTGGAAATGTGACAGTGTTGTGTTGGCATCTGACAGTGTTTCCACCTTGGCTATGTTGACGGCATTGGAGGGGGTGAGAAACGCTTTGAACTGGAGGACACATAATAACCTGTGGCATGTTCTGATTTTGGCGTCAGGCTACAGGAGCAGCAGTACATCTTATTAATGAGCTTAGAGGGGCTTAAAAAGCCTTGAATTTACATTCTAATTAGAGAAACAGGAAACACACTGTGAATGAAGATGGTGGATATATTACAGACATACAGTTTATCTATTTATCCATCCATTTTTTGTTATACAACCACTTCATCTTGCTAAGAATCCGACTAGTATACTCGACATTATTTTTTTTCTTTCTACTTTCCAATCATACTCCAAAAAATAGGTTTTCTTCATATCTTCTAAAAGAGCTGTGGTCAGTAGTAGAATTTTGTCCCACACCACTTGTGTCATAATATTGCACAAAAAGCACAATTAACACGCTAGAAATATATAGCAAATTTTTTAACACACGCACACACACAGTTTGATTGATTATGTTGCTAAAAACTAGACTAGAGGTTTTGACAAGATGATCATAGAGAAGAAAGAAGATGACAGTAGAGCAGACACTCACCTGGTTTTTTGACTGGCTCTGGCATCCTGAACGCTTTCCACTTCACAGCAAAGAGACTTTACAGTTGGCTTTCTCTGCCAAATCCTTTGCTTTTAATAGTGGCCCTCCCCTCCTTTTGGGATCCAACCCTCCCCTCCTGCTTTTTCTTTTTTTTTTCCCCCAGCCCCAACATCAAAATAAAGGCACCCCCCCACCCTGCATTTCTTTCCCTCCATTGTCGCTCACCCTGTTTAAAATGTAATGTCACTCCACTCTACCTTTAGTCCCGCCATTTGTGTTACATTTCTTTTCCACAGCACCTCAGCTGACTGATAGGTCTTAAGAGCAAAAGGAACGGGATGCAGGGAGGAAGTTAATAATAGAACTTTAAATGTTTTGCAGCGCTTTACAGCCCATCGACCAGCAGAACTAAGAGAACTTCAGAGGATAATGCTTTCAGGAAGATTTGATCCTCTGTGGTAGAATTAGATTGATATTCTGGATTTTTTTTCACTCTTTATTCTTTTTTTCATCTCTCTTTCTATTATGATAAAAGCACTTTGGTACCCAGGCATTGTAAAGTGCTAAATAACTGTGTTTAATTCAGTCTAATGTATGTATTACCCTGTGTCCGGTGTGATTTCTTGTGTTGTTTCCCACCTGTTAGCAGCAGCTACGACATGACCATTGTGTGGAGCTGTACGCTTCTTAGAACTGGGACATCACAGCTGCAGGCATTTTATTATTACAGAGATTGATGTCTCGCTAACAAGTTTCGAGCGTCCCTGAGCATAAAAAACCATGTGCCCCCCCCAAGATTGTACCTGTGTGGGAGGGTGTATGTAAGAAAGAAAGAAACTTTGAATGCATTACATATATCTAAGGGGAGAACAAGTTATATATATATGAATGTGACTCACTGAAAGTGCTCTTGGTGAGCTCTGTGTACCATTACACTTTACAATTTAAGAGATATTAAGGTTTTGTACAAAATCATAAATTCTAATATTGTTTCATTTTTCCAGGGAAGTTTTAAGTTTTAATTTTTTAAGATAGAACTTGTGAACTTGTATTTTCTCAACAGAAATATTCTGGTACAATAAACATTAGTTTTTTTTTAAAATATAAAATGTAGTGAAAATGTTTATGACAACAGAAAAAAAATCTGTTTTTGTATATGCTGAATGTAAAACTCAATAAAAAAAAAAGGGTTGTTTTCATTAATTCAAAAACCTATTTTACTGTCATTTCACAGAGGAGCTTTATGGATTCACACAGTTGTTTGAATTTTGGTTGAGCAGCCAAAAAGACTTATAAAATCCCCACCCCAACTGGAACAACAGCGGCTTGGGAAGTAACACAGTTACAGCTGCTGGCCTCTAGAGGACAGTGTTGCCTGAAAGAAGCTCTTACATACAAAAATAAAAAATCATGAAGAAGAAAGCCAGCTGGTCCTGCTAGCTTTTGGACCTAATTAAGACAAGGACCAAAAAGACAAGATTTTTTAAATCAACTTTTAGTTAATATCAGTTACAAATGTCTATGGTTAATATTGATTAATCCAATCAACAAGTTGTGTTTTTTTTCCCAATCAAAAATAGATTTCTGCTGGTTTTAATTGGAAGAATTCCTAATTTTATTCATAAAAATGTTACCTTTGTACGCTTTGAACTACTATGTTTCTCAAGTTTGAAGAAATTTAGTTTCAGAATGAAAATTTGAGAAATTACCATTTAAAGAAAAATATGTGAGTCAAGGTTGACTTGATCGAGTATTTGAATAGTGATACCAAGCTAAAGTACATGCAGAGACTTTTTAGGATTTTTTATTTTGTGATTCAAATTACATTGGATGTATGTTTTGGGTTGTTTGAGTTCATATCATTTCCTCTTTTTGGTTTGCTTCTCCTCTTTGGTCTGCTGGACTGCCCACGTGCTTTTGAACCACACCGGAGTTTCTTTGTAAGTGAACAAAGATCCTCATTTTGGAACATTTGATCCACATTGAAATTTAGATGAGCTCTCACAAATTCGCAGAAGAAGCAGAGCATCCAAGAGCACAAACCAAACAATGTATATAACCTTTCTAAGTTTAATGATGAAGCCAAAAAAAAAGAAGATCTGGATTAATCCTTTAACACCGGAGATGTTGCTGGCGACACCTAAACAACCCACACTCTTTGACATACCGTAACTCCTTGACCGTCAACCATCGGATTTTAACGCGGAGTAAAGCGGCTTTTCATAAGCGGCTATACAACATCATGGAACAAATTACTAACGTAAAGTGTTGCATGATGGCAAAGCTGCTTTTCTCTGCGACAGAATTGGCTGATGAACATGAATTTTATAAGCATTTCACTAGTTACAGCAGTGAAAGAATGTAAACACTGGAGCCAAAGCTCTAGTGTTAAAGATCCACTCTGATGTAAATCACCTTGTTGATTTTTTTAGCATGCTCTTGTCGTGTTTTTGTCATGATGGAGGATTTATATGAAGAAAAATAGGATTAAAACTTCATTTCTGAGTACTTTCTTTTTCAAATCATTGTGAATCGGGAGCAGACGAAAAAAAATGATGTTGGAAAAAGATTGTAGGTGTGACGTAGAAGTTACTGGCAGGTTACGAGCTCCGCTCCATTCTGATCCCTCTACTCATTAAGAAATAGATCTGTGTATGTCTTTGTTTTCCTTTTCCGAGCTGGCATCTGGCTCAAAACTGTACAACTCCAATTTTTGTTGGAGTTTCAAGGGGCTTAAGCTAGCAGGAGAGCATGTCAACACATGGATGATGGGATGTAGGGACAGGCTTACTCCACACCAAAGATTCAACGACTCAGAAGTGAATTTCTAATAAACTACTGCCGCTCTGCAGAAACTATGTCCTAGAAAACGACACTGAATTTCTGAGTTTGGTTAAAAATAGCATAATCATAATTAAAAGACCACTGCTTTTACAAGAGATCAGAAGATGATCAGAGTTGGACTTTAAAGGGTCAAAGGCACAAAGCAGGCACTGACTTGTGCTCTGGGCTCAGTCCAGAACGTATCAATGGTTTGTTTGAAACACTAAAAAACATCCATTGTTTCGACCAGCTTATTAGGGTGTGTTATTTGCCAATCACGCTGGTTTCTTCCCCGCATCTATTTCAGGGATACAGATGTATGATAACAGTCGGTGAAACCGATACATAGGTTATATGTTAATGAACTATAAACTTTAATTTCTCTGTGTGCCGACTATTGGAATTTAAAACCCAGATGTGACACCTTACCCCCTGTCTCTGTGGTGTGTCAGGATTCACAGTCAGATAATGAACAAGCACTGACAAGCCACTTCACCTTCTGGGCCCATTTTAAGCGTCCAAGTTCCTCTAAGCTGCCAGTTATTCTGTAACATGCACCAAAAGATAACAGACCACATTTGTAAACCTAACACTATTCAATTGTGCAGATTAGCTTCCTCTTCCTCTCTTTTCAAACATTTTTTTGTCATTGATGTTTGTTGAAGTGAAGTGTCCGCATTTGCAAGAATGGACATAAAACACTTAATACAAACAGTTTTTGATTAAAGACACTTTCATTTATTTCTACAGTTACTTTCCTTTTATGTAAATATTTGCATGTAGCATGATATATTAACTAATCACAGTTAATCCTGTTCAATGACTGTGTCACGTCTTTAGGCTGTTTTAAATATAAACTTGCAACGTTAACAGGCTATGTACACACACACAAAAATGATACACAAAGACAAGAACTTTTGCATGTCTAACTCAGGAGATAAAAAATGTAGGAGGATCAACATTGCATTCATTAAAATAACACTTTGAAGCCCTCTTCGGGAGTGTTCTTTGAGTTATTTAACCTTTTTAGCATTACCTTATTGGTGTCACATAAGAAAAAAAGAAAGAAATGCAATAACACAAAGTTATAAGTTTGTGTTCATTTTGTAGCATTGTGTTTAGAAGCAGTTCTGAAAGTCATATCATGAGTTATCTAAGGAGACTTACTGTGTTGTGTAGTTTGTACACATTGCATTTTACTTGAACAAGATGGAAAAAAAAAATGTTTTTGTTGTAACCAATAAGTCTGTCTATCTGTAGTCCTCTGAAGGGCTGAAAGTCCTAAACCTGAACTTGTTCTGTGATGTTTTGCTTCAATAACCAATTGTAAAGATATATTTTTTTATTTTACATTTTTGTCTTTGGTCGTGGCTTTATTTGACTGGTAGATTTTTGATGGCAGTTTCAAAGTGACAGCATGGAGGAAAGAGTCTTCGGGAAATGGTGAGAGCTTGCTTGAAGTTTAATGCATCAGTTTCTTTAGGGGATCAAAACTACTGTACTTAAACCAGTCCTATACTAGATCGGATAGTTTGGCTAACTAACTGTCTACAGTGACATCAGAAAGGATCCCACCTGCTACATGAAGGTTTTTCTCTCCAGATGACTTTTCCCCAGAACTTCATCGCTGAACTGATATGTCAGCTTCTTCTTGATTTTTTTCACCTCTCCAGTTTTGCCATAGTTGCGCAAAGCCCGAGCCATCTTCTGATAGGTCATCTTTT
Organism: Adrianichthys oophorus; assembly: GCA_036245035.1. Taxonomy (NCBI): domain Eukaryota; kingdom Metazoa; phylum Chordata; class Actinopteri; order Beloniformes; family Adrianichthyidae; genus Adrianichthys; species Adrianichthys oophorus. The sequence continues at coordinate 11,032,502 of BSAI01000104.1, forward strand.
TGCGATTCCCTTTCTGGATTCCCCAGCGGTGTGCGAGGGCCTCTTTGTGTTTGGAAGAAAACTGGAATGTCCCTTTGTCTCTGTCCACCCACCAGATACTGTCCTTCATATCGCCATTCCTTAAAAGGTCCAGCAGGAACTGGTACAGACGAATCTTCTTTTTATTGCCTTGAAGAACATCAGATTGTAACTTAATTCAGTTGAAATGTTGTTTGTCCACTTCAGTCAATGTAATTGTGTAAATCACATTAAATGCTTAACAAATTGATATAAAAAAGAATCTTATTTTTAGGAATTGTTGTTAAGCTCTGACATTGAGCAACTTCTAGCAGAGTGAAGACGAAAAAAAGTTCCTCAGTTTTTATAAAACGCTGACGCATGTAAGACTGCAGTTGTCGAAACTTTACTGTTTTTCACAATGTTACTCTACAATGGCCCAACTGCATGACACATTGAAAAAGTCAAGTAAAAAATAAAACATGTATAGTAACACAAAAAATTTAGACAAAAGTGCAGATTAGTCTAAACGAAAGATGCAAATTTGGAATTCGAAAGGTTTCCTAAAACTGTTAAAGTTACAATAAAATGGTTTAAATAATGTGTTTGACGGGAGAACACTGGAATATTTCAAATAAATGTCATAAAAACATTTGTTTAACCAGATAAAAGACCCTCTGAGATCATGATGTATTTTGCAAGGGGGGCCTGGTCAAAAGGTCAGCAGCACATGGCATTAGAAATGCAGAAATAGATGCTTACTTATACATGAAATGGGACTGACAAGACAAAATATGACAAATCCTTAATTCATCATGTCTACAATAAAACAGAAACAATGTAATCGTTTAGAGCCAAATTTTTCTAAATGCTTAAATTTGAGTCTTTTTCTTAAATACAACTTTTTCTCCAAATCTCGGTTTTGGCTGCTGGGATTCAGCACAATTACATATTTGCAGATGATGGGAATTAAAAATTGACCAAATGAAACTCAAGACTTGCATCCTTACCCAGCTCTCCCGGTGAGACATAAGGGACTCGATCTCTGGAGTGCTCCTCATCTGACACCTCCAACGGAGGACTTCTTCCTCTGTGCTCTTCATCGTCAGAACTGCGCTGGGACACGTGTGGTGGATAGACCGCCCGCGGGAAGAAAGTTACCTTCAACAAAAGAATCAAAAATAATAAAAATAAGTATCTGTGCATTGGTGTAGTCCAACATCATAACTCAATTTCCAAACAAAACTTCACCTTCTGCGTTTAAATAATGGTTATAATAATAATAAACCATAACAGCACTTGAGTTTTGGTAATATTAGCTCATTATTACTAAAGTCAGTACTTTGTCCTGCTCCCCAAACCAGATTTTAACCTTCCAAATGTTTGTCCTCTCCTTCTTGTCTAACTTCATCTTTTTTCTTTTTATTGCCATGTGTAACGTAGGAAACCAAACTCATCTATCCTGTCACAGCAGATGAGCTCAGCACCCAAAGATCGTGACTGCATGTCTTGTTGTTGCCATTTCACAACTTTTACAGCCTTGTTTTCTCCCATGTTTCAACTTTTTTGTGAGCCAGAATGGCTTCAATCCTTAAAAAAAAAAAAAAAAACTGAATAAACATTTGACATTTTAGACTTAGCTGCATTTTTGTTGATTTTCATTGACACAGAAAGAAGAATTTATGTTCTAATGCTTTAATTTTCTTTGATTTTGTGTTTTCTTTTTGTGTACCTTAAAAAAAAATTACAAAAAGACAACCTTTTCGGGTGTTTTCTCTATCTGGTTTCAGTCATGCATGCCTGAAAGTTTTCTATTTTAACCTTTTTTGCCCTTGGATTTCATTTCCATTGATAGAGTTTCTACATTTCTTACAAACACTGAAACACTTATTTTTTTCCCCTAACTAGGAGCTGCAAAGCACATTTTTCTCTGCATGAGCTGTGATGTGTGGACGCTGTTGTAGTTGTCAACCGGCCCAGGCAAAATTATCTATAAATATCCTCCCGCAACGATAAGAGTCAGTTGTGGAAAATTACATCTGAGCTCCTTTTGTGACAAGCGGGTTTCACATGGTATTTTAATATCACATTGAGACTGACATACTGACACCCTCTCTTGTTTACAGCTACACAAATGCACAGGCAGCATTATTCAAATGTAAAAATGGCAGACGTTGTTTGAGGAGGGAAATTTTCCCTCACAGGGGACGGTGACATAAAAGCACATGTGCTGTGTGGCTTCTTTGCGACACCAAATGTTTTTATGAGGGAAGACAGGAAGCGTCTGTTTCTGTAAAATGTTTACTCAATTAATAATATTATCCACAGTTTCCTTTTTTTTTCAGATGACTTATGCATGACTTTTGCTTGTTTCTCTTTTAGAACAATGCTTAAATGTACTGTTCTATTTGAGAAATTGCGAGGCACAGATACGTGCGTGAAAGCAGCTTTTTGTCTGTTTGCCAAACAGAAGTTTGTAATGCCTCACCAGCACTCAAAATGGAAGTGAAGAATGGTTGAAGCAGTGGTGAAACTCACTGCACGGGAGTGTTTGTGTTTTGCTTACAACCGGAGAGGTTGAAGATGCGACTTTGGGCAACTTTAGCAGATTTTCCTAAGTCTGTTCACAATAAAAAGACTAAAATTAAGGCTTCTTGTAACTCACCAAGATTCACTTCCTTAATTCTTTTAAAAGACCTCCACTGCCTTGAACCTTCAAATATAAATCTTTTAAGACAGAAGCTTCACCAAAAACAAGTTTTTAGGTGGAAACTGCCTCTGATGAGTTTTATGTTTATTGCCTTTGTTTAAATTTTATATGGAAAACAGGAAAACACTAGAAACACATTTAAACATATAATACCTGAGTTCTTGTTATTATCTTTTCAATCAAACTCAAAGTTTAAAATAATAATAATAAAAAAACAGCAAAAGCAATTACCAAAACTGTCAATTACTAAGGTTTAAATATTTATATTTTAAAAGTTGCCAATATGTGTGCAGGTTATTGTCAAAAAGCTCGCCTAATAAGTCTAACAATAATCAAAAAGGCCTTTTTTAACAATCTGCAACAATGACAGCCTCCCTCTGGTTAAAATGTAAAGGAGATCTATGTGATCTGACAGAACAGCAGTACTTACTGACTGCTGCAACACATGTGGATGAGCGGCCAGATTTGAATCCAGCAGGCTTTCTGCATCATATCTTATGGCGTCGTGCCGTATGAGGGCGGGCGGGTGGAGGGCTTGCACGCTCTGCAGCTCTGTGAAGTTGGTCTCCTGGAGAGTTTCAAACTCCACAGGATGCACATGAGGGTGAGGGTGGTAGTCCCAGTGATCTAAAGGGTTTTTAGACGTAGATTCATGAGGCACCATTTAATCAGAAAACTTTTTGTGGCATAAATTTGCTGTTTTGGTGCAGGCAACTTGCATTGTTCATAGATTCCTTGACTTAGAATTTCCTTGACGTATCAAAGCTCACACTTTTAAAGCACATCTTTAAAGTCCATATCGTGACAAGACCGCAGTTAAAAACAGCTGAACTCAGCAAACACAAAAAGCTGCAAACTCGTGTACTTTGAGAAGGCATTAACAGAAAGATATTTACAGAATATTTTTAGGATTTTATTCACTCTTAAAAAGTTATTTTAAAAATATGTTTGTCTCCTTGAATGACTCCTATTGTATTTAAAGATATGTATAGAAAAAAGTGATCTTTAATAGACTGACATGCAAAAAACAGAGTTGAGCAAATGTTTACAATGAAGTTTCTAGTTAAAATATAACACACTAAAAATCATCTATTTTCTATAACTTGTACTTTCTCCCATTAAGATATCAGAAATGAATGAAGAGTCAGTGTCAGATATTTTTATCTGCCCTCCCATCCACATACAACCCCTCTTCAGTTGTTCTGGCATAACATTAAAAACAGTAGACTACAAGAGAAAGTAAAGCACCTCTCATGTATTAACAAAAACCCCATGGGGCGAAAGTTGTTCTATGTCTGTAGCTGTAGCAGCCCGAAAGAAAGGCATCTGTTTCCTGTGTTCCACCCAAATGTGGTGCGCTCCAGCTGCACACACGCCACTCTTTTTATGTACAATAAACCAGAAAAGTCTGCGTTGCCACAATTAACCATGGAGATAAAATACAAATATAGCTGCTTGACTAAAATTATTCCTTTTTTAAAATTCTTTTAATTTTTTTAAAACAAGGAAAAACAATCATACATTTTGGTTCATTTTTTTATAATTAGCATTTGTCTTAATCTAAAAATGTTCTAAAAGCCACAGTGTCACAGTGCTATAATATAACAAACATACATTTTAAAGTGAACATTCAGGCAAAGCTTACCTGGCTGGATATCTGCATCTAACACATATGGATTATAATATTCTGTTATAGGATGTCTGTAGATGTCGGACTCGTACATTTCATCTGTGTGCTGCTGGAGAAGAAAAACAAAGAAAAAAGAGGAAAAAAAAATCAAAAAACCAAAAACACAAATGTAAAAGGTTTTTTTTTTACTAGAAAGCAAACATGGTGCAGGCGCCACACCTTTAATTGTCAAACCATTAAATTCTTCAAATTAAAAAAAAAAAAAGATTACTCACCTTCTGCATTTCACATAAACTAAACATTTCTTGTAAACATTTTTACTTTTCTACTTTTTGCCCTAACCTGTGCGCTGTAATAATGACAATTTATTTTCTTTTTCTGTTTTTTTCTTCTTACACTTCTGAAACTTTGAAGAACTTTTGAGTTTCATTTTCATGTTGCCCGTGGTATAAAAAGGCTCTTACAGTTCGAATCCTGCATTCAAATTGATATGGGGACCACATTTAGTCATCTTTTCCTCAAAAAAAGTACAATTTATTTTAGTTTTGACAAATTTTTTTTTAAATTACGTAAAAAAAAAAAAAAACAATCCAGGTATCTCTTATTTTAAGCTTCAAATGCAGAGACGTCTCTAGAAGATGCAAAATAAATAATAAATCCTACTTACAGGAGGGATGAGGTAGCTCTCCATTCTGTATGGATGCAACATGGAGACCTCTTGTCCAATGGACCGACTATCAGACGCTTTGCTGGCAAAACCCTCTCACAACCTTTCAAAACTTTTGTGGCACCATTGCACAATGTTTCAAAATTTCCTCTCACTCAACAAAGACTGAAGAAAAAAAATGTCCCTCTTGTCCCTCTTATTGTATCGCATCTGCTCGTGGCCCCAGCTAAACTCTCAGAGGCCTTTATTTCAGCCAGACAAAATGGAATAAAAGGAGGCCTACTGTTTGACAGTAAAATGAAAAAAGGAACTTTTAACTTCTGTAAAATTTGTGTGGGTGGGAGCAGTAGAGTGTGTCTGCTAAAGGTTCCTGGTCATTGATTTGTCAGAGGAGATTATGAAGCTCCACATTCATCAGGGTCTATATAATGTTCCCTGCCTCAGCAGCCAATCATCATTGAGGGCTTCCCTCACTGAAATCTTCTCCTTTTACGAAAATAATCCCAGGTATTTTAACAAAAAATGTAGAAATGTAGGCATCTTCGTGTGCAATTTTATTGAAAGTGTCTATTAAATATTGAATGTAATTACTTTTTCCTTGCTTATAATAACAATATAAAAACATTAAAAGGTGTAATGGGCTCTGTTTATCTCTGGCTTTTGGATAAATGTTTTTTTTTCTGATAAAAGTCAAAATAACGCATCTAAACCATATTTATTAAATCGTGAAATAGTTTTTAGCTAACCCAGAAAGCCACAACAAATAATTTTTGTTTTTGTTTCTAATATTCAAAGAGTTTCTGAATGCGTCCCATTTTTAATTCAGTGCTCTCGGGGCTCAGCTTGTGTGTGTGTGTGTGTGTGTGTGTGTGTGTGTGTGTGAGAGAGAGAGAGAGTGTAGACTCACAAAGCAGCGATTAGATGCTTTAAATTATACCGGGAAATGCAAGGTGTTGCTTAAAAAGCAGTCCAAATTCACAAAAGCATGACACGATTTGCCCATCTTGACTATTTTTAGTTGCCTGCACACTGTGTGTTATGAGCACCTCTGACAACCACAGTGTGTCCCGGAGAACAACAAAAACAACTTAAAATAAAGAAGGAAAACTTGAAAGTCAGCTGTGACACTTTTTCCCGTCAACACTAAAATTGCTGCCAAGTTTAACAAAACCATGAGGATTTCTGACCCTATGGTATCCAAACTTCAACTCTAAAATGCCAAAGTTTCAAAGTGTCAAAGTTTGGCAGCTGGCCCAAGCAAAGCTATCAAACCCTTTTGAAAGCTCTGTATCCACACACAAAGGCAGACACAGCTGGAAGATAAGATGAAGGTACAGTGTTGCTGTAACCACACTGAGATAAACAAAGATTATGATTATCAAACCGAAAAGATGCTCTTCTGGAGAGGAACTCGGCGCTTCTGGTGTCAAACTGAATGGCAAATTGGGAAACTGACACAAAGGCAGTTTGTTTTCAGTCTGTAGTGAACTGCTATTTCAAATACTGTACTAAATAAGTTGTAGACTTGTGTGGCCAGCCTCAGATCACACCATGACTCCTGCGACAACTAAAAATACACAGAGATATCTGCAATGCTGACATTTTTTTTTATTGTAGACTACCTGTCTAACACAAATCTGCATATATTATTAGCATTGTCTGTTTAAGAGGAAGAATGTTGCACTCTGATAAGGCCGTGCACTGTAAATATTACTCGTTATAAGCTGAAAATACAGAGGTTATCTTGATCTCCTAGCAGAGGTCAGTGCTGGTGCAAAGTTGTCGCGTCCTCCTCTTTGCACACAAAATCCAGCAGATAGCTGGAATCACGGAAAAGGTCACAATAATTCACTGTTACAAACGATGCGATTGTTCTGCTGAGTCTGTTTGGGGGGGGGGTTTAAACCACACACCCCCATGCATCTCCTGTCTGAATCATAGCTGTCTGTGTACAACACTACACTAGCATTTTACAAAGAATGTTAATATGAGAGCTGCAACAAAAACCAGCTTGATTTCCAAAACAACTTTTTTCAAAGTGCTTAAAAGAAGAAGCGTTTTTCTATTTTTTTTTTTTGTTCAATTGTTTCTTACAAATTACAAAAATGAGATTCTGAGGAGCCATTAAAATACTTTTCCTGTGAAGTACTGATTAAAAATTTGGCATTTCAATTCAATTTTATTTATATAGCCCAATAATACAACACAGTTGTCTCAATGGGTTTCACACCAGGATTTGTACAGAAGAACATAAGGTCAGTTATTAAATATAGTCAACAGCTGGTTGGTAAACTAAACTACACAAACTAAATTAAACTTGGCATCTTTGCCTTTAGACTCTCCTTCTTGGTAAGGAAAAACTCCTAAAAAGAAAAAAAAAACAATTTCAGTGAAAAAAATAAGAAACCAAAAAGTAAGTTTCATTGTGTGAAAAGACAATAACTTATCAGGTCATTTTTTATTTTAAGAAAAAGGTCATGAATGTGATTGGAATAAACATAAGGCCTTAAGTATGGTGAAAACACTCTGCAAAGACTAAAAGCTGGTTCCGTCCATCCATTTTCTTAATCCACTATATTCCTTTCAGAGTCATGGAGTCGCCAGAGCCTGTCCCGGCTACTGTTGGGTGAAGGCAGATTACACCCTGGACAGGTCATCAGTCTGTCGCAGGGCACATAATCACACACGCACACTCACACGTGCACACTGAGAGACACTTGAGAGAAACCAATTAACCTATGAAGCTTGTTTTTAGACTGTGGGAAGATTGACCAAAGAAAATCCACTCATGCAATGGGGAGAACATACAAACAAAGGTCCATCCTGAATTCAAACCAGGGCCTACTCGCTGTGAGGTGAGAGCATTAACCACTGCGCCACCTTGCAGTCTAAAATCTGGTTGTCAAAGGAATTATCTTTAAAATACAATACAATAATTTACAATAAACTCCTAAGCAACAATGTTTCTAGTATAAACTTTTTTGTAGCATGCTTTTATTAAGTAGCAGTAAATAAATGTGATTAAAAGTAGGCTTAATGCAAAATATTACCCTGTGATAATCCATTACAAGAAGCCTCTTGGTCTCATGAAACAGTAGCCTATATTTTAATTTTATGCAAAGTCATGCATGTTACAACAGCACCCCAGTCTGTCGCAGAGCCACAATCACTCCCACATGTACACATAGGGGGGACACTTAGAGCAGGGACAGGCAGCTCCAGCCCTCTATGGGGCCACATTCCTGCATGTTTTCCAACATACCATGCTCTGGCATGTTCTAGTTAATCAGGTATGAGTAGGGCTCAGAAATCTGGAAATCATGCAGACACTGCGGCCCTCGAAGCCTGGAGTAGCTTGTCCCTGCTTTAGAGGAACCAATTAACCTATGAAGCATGTTTCTGGAATGTGGAATGAAGCCACAGCACTTGGAGAAAATCCATGCATGCACATGGAGAACATGCAAACTCCACACAGAAAGGCCACAACGGGTATTTAAGCCAGGGTGAACCTCGCTGTGAGGTGAGACTGCAAACCACGGTGCCACCGTGCAACTCCTGTTTAAAACTAAGCCTGTTATTTTACAGAATATGATGTTACTCACCAGCTCAGTGACCATTTTATGAATGATTTGATTTACATTTTTATGTTTAAAAATTGGCAATGACAAACATAAAGATTTTCCCTTTATTAAGGTTTTGATCTGACTTGATTATAACCTGAGACGTTCACTGAATAAGTAACTACCAGTGTGTTTCGGATGACATTTTTAAGTATTTTTATGAAACTTCCACATTAAACAAAGATTACTTTTGGAAAATATCTGTTGAGTAAGTGCTATATATGCAAACGACATGAAAACTTTTGCTTGCACCTTTGTGGGATTAAATAAAATGTATGAGAAATGTTTCAAAAGTCTTTAAAAACATATAGGGATGACTTATGTAGTGCATGAAATGTAAAATGTTATGAAGACTGAGGGTGTATTCAGACTGGACACATTTGGTCCGTTTAAAGTGAACCAGAGTTCAATGGATAACTGGACCAAAACAGCCACTGCAGCTGATGGTCACATGATATAAACAGAGTAGGAATAACAGGAAAAAATGGTTCAACTGCTTAATTGTTTGAACATTTACTTTAACACCACTAAACGTGATTCTTACATGCTTTTCTGTGTCTCGTTAAGCGGCACATGCGCCCGCCGCTGCTGCTGTAAACAATTTAAATAAATTATTTTTTTCTTCACTTAGTAAAATACAAAAGCTGAATACGGCCAACCCAACTTTTTTTCCTGCCGTTTTCTCATGATAATGACATCTACTATCACGAGAAAACAAGTTTTTTTCTAATGAAAAGAGACCAAGTCCCGAGTGACATGCAGTGACTCCAGGTTTAGCCAGGCTTGACTTCTCCTCGAATGATGATGACTGATTTGATTGTTGTTTCTGACTGACAACATCAGCACAATCGCCACCTGAGTTTGACCACGATTCAAGTCATCAATTATAAATTGGTCAGTTCTTCTGGCGTTTGACGTTTTCCTACGAGAAGCTGCTTTGTATTGCTGCAGATGAAAACAGAAAATGAAACAAATATTATAGACTGGGTGGCTGTCCAGAGTCCAATGTCCAGAGCTCAGCGAACACAACACGCAGAGACGTCTGTTGGCTCTGGGTTCTGTCATTCAACCTGTTGTCGGGGGTTTGGGTTTATTGGGTTCAGTTATTGGCTGAATAAGGGAAATAAAGGGAGGGGGGCTGGTGCATGAACAGGGTTAGAAAGTTTAAGGAGCCGATAAATAAAAAAATTGACCAAAGAAACCAACATTTGAGGAGCGTTTCTTTTGTAGTTGAGAGTTGTTGGTGTAAGTTACACGGCGTTGGTCACGGCCTCCGATAGAAACAGGCTGATTCAAATGTTCATATTGGTTCAGATTCAAAATGTAGGGGGAGGCCGGTTTTGCCTTCTGTAGAGAAGTTTTGCTTCACGTATTAGAAAATAAGTTGTGATGCTGAAAACAAGCAGTTACCCCTTTTCTCTGCTGCTTTTGGCAAATGTCAAAATCCTGAAACCTTTAGATTTCAACACTCAAAGTTGCTTAAAATACAAAAATATTTTTCCAAAAAAATGTGGTTTTTTTAGTCTTGTCAGTATTTGTGTTTTTGTGGCCTCAGAGATGACACAAAGTGCACTTTACATGCTCAATAACAGAAACATGCTATTAAATGAGGAACTGGTAACTGTGTCTTTCAGATTCGGTTCCTTGATGGTGTCCTTTAAATGAATCCATTTACGTGTTCTGTTCTAAAGGTGATTCAAGCTCTTGCTATGAGAACCAGTTACAACCTTTTGGGCATCTTGTTTGTCATCAGGTTACAGTGAAGACCCTAACCCTGGTCTTCATTTTTCAGTTGGTGTGTTCTTTCATTCCTTTTAGGGAAATGTTGAAATTTGCTCCTTACAGGTGTTGCACTGCAGCTAAAGCAGAGTAAAATTGTTGACTTTGTGCTGGATACGAACTAAAACTTGTGAAAATTGTCTTGTGCAAACCAATTATGTGTGAAAACATTGTGAAAAATAAAAAATGCAGAAAGCAGATGGTGGCAGATAGTGCAATAGCTTTATTACTCTAAGGTTATTTCCACATACTTCAGTAATGTGATGAAGAATTTGCCATGGAAAGGGTTGCAAACTTTTTTCATACATCGTAGAGGCAATTAAACATGTTGTTTACACTGTCTTCATACTGCAAACAGTTGACACATCACACAAGTGCCATCAAAACTGTTTTTCTGACAGGTCACATGCCATTGTTTTTTAAAAGTATTTCCTCAGGGCATGTGTGTATGATATGGAAGTGACTATGAATAACTATGAATAACTACCATCACATATTGCTTTGCTCACCAGAAACTCAAGGCAATCTCAAATTTTATCTTTTTTTTTCTCAGAAAGGTATCCAGATGCACCCTCAATTTTACATTTAAAAAAAAATACAAACTTTGTTTGTTTGTTCTCCTGGTTGTATGGTGAAGTGACAAGCAACCATCTGACACATCAGCAACAGCTGAGTCGGACTTGTGCTTGTCACTACTGTAAGAAAATTGCCTATTTGCAGAAAGAAATGACATTGATGAGAAACCTTTTTTACTTTGCTTTTAGAAATCAAGCACACACAAAGCAAGGAAAAAGGACCATCTTATTGTTTCCTAGAAAAATGTTAGTATTTCCTCTGTTGGGTCACAAAGATGAGTTAGCGTGTGATCTTTATGCTGCACGCTGCAGGAACTATAGGTCGCAAGGGCACGGTGAGTGGAAGGGGTCGAAGAACTTGCTGTTGGGGTCACCACTCTTCAGGCGAGTGTCGAGACTTTGAATCTGATGGGTGCAGTCACATGAAGCCAGCGCAGATCTGACCGGTGACATGATGTGTTCTTCTGGGTTGATTAAAAGTCTGCATTTAGGATTCTTCAGGTTTGTTTCCCTGTTGGAAAAGCATCTAGAAACATCAGCCAGAGGCATGAACTATTAAGCATGAGTCAATTTTCCAAACAATTCATCAAATTACTGGTAAAGTGAATTCAAGACCAAAAGTTTGTGTTAAAGTGGAAATGTTGCTTTAAAAATGAAAACCATTGAATGTCTTAAAAAACCCTTATTATCGTCTCACTATAACAAGACTGAAGACTTGATTGCATCCATTCTGTAACAGCGCTACCAGATCCTGGTTCTGCAGTGACCCTCTTCTGCATGTTTAATGGTTTTCCTGATTCAAATAACTGGACCTATCTGTTTTTCTGAGTCTACGTGTCATCCTTGTGGATAAAAGAACAAAAGCAAGCATGTTATCTCAGACCCTGTAATGATGTTGTAACTAACATACCATTGGCTACAATAAAAAGAAAAAAGCCCTTAACCTGACTTTAATTCCATGACTGAACGACGGTTTATTTCCTTTGTCTCGAAAAATGTATTCATTGAAAATGTTTTATTTATAAACCCATGGTTGTACACAAAAAGCTGCACAATTGTGCAATCGAAAGCATTGGAGAAGCACATGGCAGTTTGGTGATAATAATGCTACCTTTACTTAGAATTTAATCAATCTTCATTTATGTCTTTTTTTGCATGAAAATCAACGTGTGAAATGAGGGTAACACTGAAGAATGGCAAAGCCTGAAATCTTATCATAAATTTGTAACTTTCAGGGTCTGATTAATACTTGGAAGCCATGCACTTGCATTCACACATCTCCAACATTAAGAATACAATCTAACATAGTTTATCAGTGCTCAAAGTGATGATGCAAAGTCACCTGAAACAAAGAGCACATGATCTGCCACATCTGAGGCTCTAGACATCACAGCATAAACAAGAACACGCATCATTGTCTATTACAGGCAGTCTTTAACAAAACAAGACATGTGTGTGAAATATAAAGTTGAATCACAAAAAGTTTATAAATTCCACATAGGAATTTCAACTGAATGTTTTTTGTATTAAACATTATCTCACTGGTTTCTAAGAATGCTACAGAAGAGTTTTTATCTATTGAGGTTTGAAGGCAATAGCTTTTCCCCTTTAAAATTTCCAAAGTTCTACATTCTGTTGCATCGAAATCTTGTTTTTAAGTAATTTTGAGGGGAACTTGCCAAAAAAAAGTGCTGTTGACTAAGAAACCGATTTAGATTTTTGTGGCACTGCAAGCTGTTCCAAAAGTCTTGTGGTTCTGCAGATGATTTTTTGTAAACCTGAGCTTAAAGTTATTTCATTTTTATTTTTTGTCTGCAGCTTTTTAATGCTTTTCTATTTGCTTTCTGCATGATTTAATAACAAGTTCAACTGATAACAGTGTTGTCCAAGCTAAGAACATATGGGTAAAAACATTTGCTTTCAGGAGGACTGATGCAAATATGATGAAAGATTAGGTCACGCTGTAAAATAAATAGTTATGGAGTACTTGAAAACCTAACACTCCACACTCAATTCCTATCTAGTCATTCTCAAAGGTTACCAGTGATGTATCTGGATTTTTTTTTTTTTTGCACAAACACATAAATTGTGGTTAACAAATTGAAAATTCACCAGACTGTAATTTCCTTTTTTCCAATGAGCTTCTTGTTGTTTTATGTTCATTAAAGATCTTTTTCTCTTACTAGTTTTATATTTACTTATCTTGTATTCATGTCATATTTATTGTTTTAGACACGTGTGGTCACCCACTAACTGTAAAAAATTTGATATTTGGTGAGTCAAATAAAAAAGTTTTTAGAAATTTTTAGAAACACTTTTTTTCACACTTAACACAATACTGCACATTTTAATACTTCTAACTAAACATTTTGTACTTACTTTCTTTTTTGGGTTATCAATGAAAATATTGACATAAGAAAGACTGAATACATTAAAATAACTATGGGCTATGTGCCCTCAACCATATTGCTGTTTGACTGTAGTACAAGGAAAAATCAAGAATAAAAATTTGCACAGCAAAAAAGGAATTTTAGAAAAGTAAAAAGATTCCTATTTAAAATAAAAAGAGTCTTGTGAGAAAAATAATCTCACAGCAATGGCAGATTTGTCCTGATTTAAGGATTTTTTTTCAAAATGTAAGAAGTTTTGACTTGTTTCTAGGAAGCCTGTTTTTGCAGTGTGTAAATGTTTTTAAAGCCAAACATACACGCTGCAACATTTGCTCTCTGGAGGAGTCATAAATGTTTTAAAGCAAAACCTAATACATTTATTCATGTATTCACATGTATCACTCCCTCTACTGACAAACCATCACATTGTGGCATGTTTGTGCTCCTCTGCTTTGTTCTACTTAAAGTAGGATCATTTGTAAAAACAACTAAATGCACTAGTAGTCCCAAAAATGTTCTGATTTTGGATGGACTTATCAGTTTTGCCAAAAACACTGTGAAGTTGTGATTTGGGTAACAAAACGACATGGCTACAACTCCAGTGAATTTCTGTGTCAGGCCTTTTTTTGAGTGCTTTGGGAAATGAGTTCTGCCTTGTCTGCAAGATCAATAAAACTACACTGCGGATCCAAAAACAAAATGTCAAATAGAAATAGCTTAGAAAGTTTTGACGATGTACATGCATCAGGACAAATGTTTCAATCTTAGCTTTCTTATTGGCTACATGGAGGCCATGAGACTGGGTTTTCAGTAAGGTCCTAATAAGTTGAGTAATTTGGGGAAAATAAACTTTTAAGCTCTCTTCAAGAGAACTTGGAAAAAAATGTGCTAGTTTCAGTGAATTGCTTATTGTTGCTCAGCAGACTAAAAAGAAGGAACCAAAACGTGGTCGAGCTGTGTGCTTTTGAAAAGTATTTTAAACCTTTTTGAAAATGTGCCAGCTATCTTAAATGGTTCATGTTAACATAATTTATTTTAAGACAAAGCACTGCTTCCTGTTTCCACATTTTTCTTTCTTTATGCTAAGCTAAGCACACTATTTTACCAGCTAGACAGTTTTGATTAAATAAAATACTTTTTTTGTTTTTGCATGAAAAATTGTTCAAACGCAATGCATTGTGGTCTGTATTCGCCAATCTAGTGAGCATTGATGCCCACTGGTTTTTCACAGAGACTTTTGGGAAATTTCTGGGGTACTGGTTTTTGGAATAGATTCAAACATCCCAGCAAAATTGTGAACACACAATAATTGTGAACTATGTAGTAAGAAGTGAAGGAATTTGGACACAACCTAGTCTATACTAAAAGTTAGGCAGTATGCTTGAAGCTTACTTCATTAACTTCTATGTATTGTTGACTTAAATTATATCAATTTAGTCTGAAGAAATATTTAGTTAGTATACTTCTTACACTACACAATCTACAGTAACTATGTGCTTGCTCTAATTATGCTCACATATATTTAATGAATTGAAGAGTCTTTAGCACGAAACTGCTTGTCATTCACTGGACCATTCTCTAAAAAAAATTAACAAGTCAATTTACTGCATGTCTTTCATATAAAACTTCTAGAGTCCACTGATTTCTCAAATCTTTATTGACACAGTGAACCTGCAAAACCTCCCTGAGACCTGCAGCAACTCTCACTGAGAGTTGTATTCTTTTTTGGTAGCAGTTTAAGGTGCAACTTAGCACCTCACAGTATTCTGTCTAAATACAGTCATGTGATACTTATCTTCAACAGATGAAAGCCCGTGCAATTGTACAAACTGTTTTATTAACATCTCTTAATCTTGTCACACAGTTTGGGTTGTCACGTGACACGTGGACATGTTGTGAGCAAGAGCCACTGTTTCTTTGCATTTATTTTAGGAAATGACTCATACTGTGGAGAAAATGCATTTATCTAACTCTGGTACTGTGGTGCCTTACTTAACACTACAAAAACAACAGTGAAGTGCTCACCTGCTCACATTTTTAACAAAGCCGTATTAAAAGTAAGGTTTTTTTTTACTTAGTGCTTTCTTTCAAACATTTCAAGTTTCTCTTCAGTTTATATTCACAGTACAGATCACAAAATTGCACCTTGCGCTGCTAAGCAGAGGGGAATGACACGCATGACCACTGACTGTGGAAAACAGGATACAGGGTACGTCGCAACAGGAAGTGTTGCACTCCTCCTCTGCTAAACATCAGTTTGGTCAAAATGATTGGAGGTTGATGTCCACACTCCTGTGGTACTATCCATGTTTCGTAATATTTTAAGCTTACCATTTCTTCTGAGTAGTTGAGTAATGCAGTGGGATAAGAAAAAACAAAAAAGTTTAGCAAAAGAAAAGACCAACGTGTACCCCTGGATAAACTGGCAAAAACTTAATTTGGGAACTTTTTAACAGAACAGAAAAGCAGAAAAACAAAAACATTTGTTATGATATGTATTATTTCTACAGTTATGTATAAAACGACTCATTTTTGTAGATTTTAAAATAAAAATAAAAAATGTTAAAATACCAAAAAATTTTGTTAAAAATGAAACGATAGAGCTGCTAAATTTGGCTTCCAGTTTGACTAACTTATTTAAGGTCACAATATCATTCAAAACTAAAAGAAATTTTAAAAAGTATTTCTTAAATAAAACATATTGGAGCAAATAAGTGCAAGCATTGAAAAAAAATTGGTGAATCCATAAATATGAAATCCGTAAATATGAAAACAATTAAACAAACATCTTGTTTAAAATTAACAAATCAACTTTAAAGTTTATCAAGCATCGATGTGTTTGTTTCAGTATAGAGTTAAGTAACGCCCACATCAAGAACAGAATGTGCTGTTACGGCTCTTACCGTCACCCTACATATCCAGCGGGGAGCTGTTAAGGTGTCTGCAAGGAGATGTTGAACTGCTGGAAGTAAAATGCCAAACGTTGTTGAAAAATGCAGGCTTTCTATATATCTCAGTATTAGCAGGGGAACTAAAAACTTCCTTAATTTTACCAATTTAGGTTGGTACCAAAGGGCTTCTTCTTCTCCTTCTTCTTCTTCCTTATTAAAACAAGAAGGTGACAAACTCTTCCTCTGAAATATGCTGTCAAGGCTGCATGAGTTCAGTTTCAACTCCTGGTGCTTGGAGCTTGTTTCATTTAATCTGCAACAGATGGTTTCCAACTTCAATAGTTAAAATGTCGAGAAAAAGGGAACTTATTTTTGTACATTTTGTCTTTCGTTTATTCTGTCTTATAAAGGAAAAAAGTGGGGGCTTTATGCAAATGTATTCAAAAGATCATATTTGTTGCTCATACAGTTGGATTTTTGGGAAGGAAATTGCTTTTTTCAATACACTAGAATGCGAGAGGACCTTTAAAAGGGAAACCGTTCCCAGCACTTGGTGAAGAATTTCTAATGAAAGAGACCCATAAAATTGGTTAAAAATGTTGACTAACAAGGCTTTTTTTTTATCACATAAACACGTGGGAACTAAACATATTCCAAAGAAAATTGTAAAATATTCTTAAAATTTTTTAATTTGATGGATGGATTGTTCAAATTTAGGCACAATGTTTTCTGCTCGATGGTCCCCAGAAGTTTCAGTGGTCAGCATGTGTTTCACAATGACAGAACGGTCACTTGTCATCCGAGGTGAGGGACATCCAGCCCTCTCACTTCTTATTACCGATTCCTCATTTTATTGTGGAGCACACGAGGTTCAGCTACCAGACTGAGTATTCTTAAACCAGGGTGAATCACAAGGTGCATGGAGATAAAATACACATAAGCACCAACACAAACAACTTAGTCACTGCGGAAAAGCTATCTTTATTTGTGAACGACACATGTACAATTCCACAATTATTAACGTTGTCTAGTGGACAAAACTCGACTTTTAACTTTTTGAAAGTATTTTTTCCCAAACAGTAAGCGCGTGAGTTTGCCCATATTTAGCCATATAAGGTTTTGGGCCACAATCCTACCAAAGAACATAGTTCCTCTTTCTTTCTGCATGTATTGCTCAAGTCAGACAAAGATGACTCAGTGCGGATATTAATCATGTTTTTTGTTTTTTTTTTTGTTATCTTCACATCTCATTCTGCTAAGACAAATTGTCAGTTGGTCTATTTTTAAAAAAACAGAAAACTTAAACTTTTTTCTGCACCTAAGATGTGCAAAACGGTAGTAAGAAAAGATAGGAGACATCAAGACAACTTCGTCGTGTCCTTTTTGAGTTTACTGTTGAGAGTTGAGGGGAGCAAGTGTAATAATGTTTTTTTTAGCCTTCAACGCACATAACACTGATCCAAAAGTTAAACTACATTGTCATCTTTAAAGGGTATAATAAGGCCATTATTTTGGGGAGGGGGGATATTTTTAGGGCCAAGGTCAAATGTCAGACTGCTACAACCTACATGCTAAATCCCAATCAAATGCACCACCTGGTGGTCATGCAGCCTATTAATTGAAGCCTTTCAAAAGACCTTCTTGCACAAAAGGTTGTGTACTCTTCAAGGTGAACAGGAGGGAGCTGGCCAGAAGGTCATCTAAATGCAGACAACTGTATTTGGATGAGCTTCTATACAAGCTCAAAATCTGATTCACAAAAATGAAACTGCTGTTTGGAATTTTAAAAAACTAGTGCAACCAGTCAATGTTTTGTGTTTTATTCACGTTCTTTATAATAGGGACTACAGTCAATAATTCTAAAATGGTGTGCAATTATATATTGCTTTCACACTAAGGATAAAACACTGATCAAATCACACTCCCACACAACCATTCACACACATTCAAACAAAGATTGCAGCAGATTTGCCACAAGGGGAAACCAGGTAACTGGAAGCACTGTGAATTCTGTGTATTTTCTTTTCCTGTTAAACATAAACATAACATGGCCCTAACATCAAAGCCAGTAAAAACTTTTTTGAAAAGTATAGTTTTGTTATAAACACAGATTTACCTACCATGATGGTAAAAAGTAACATGAATGTAGAAGGATTTCATTTTCCAGCATGCTCTAAGGGCACTTCAACACACAAAAACAGAGTAGGAACACAACTTGGAATCCTGCTCAGAGGTAAATAGCTCCACTTCTGCACCATGGCTCCATCCTGAAGCTACGTTCACACTGGCCTAGGCAATGCAAGTTCAAGCGGCCACTTTCAATGAAAATTCCATGTAAATGTGCATAAACGTGCATTTTGTTTAAGCATTTATACTCTTGCACTCATGTGTAGCTACGTACGTTTTTAAGTCAATATTCAGACTATTTTTAACAGCCTATACCTGTTTGTATTTGTGTGCCAAAAAGCATTAGATCACTTATATTTGTCATAAAATAATAATAAAATATAGAAAGTTGTGTTGTATATTTCTAATTGAAGAAAAGGGATTTTGTCAGTGAGAAACAGGCCGGAATCAACGGTCAATGGCCTGAATGGTTTTTGCTGACATCTACCTTAGCCCATCAAGATATTAAAAAAAAAACCTGCCCCCCCTCACTCTTCACGGGTGGTACCTCACCCAGTGAATAACTGTTTATTGCCCAGGTCTTGTTCTTGCCATTGAGCTGGCTGCTCAGCCTTACTTGTTGGAGGTATTTGGCTGTTGCGGCTTTCCTTGTCTGTTCCAGGTTGCCATTTGCCTGTGGAATTCCAAGGTACTTGTAACTGTCCTCAGTGTCTGCTATTGTTCCTTCTGGGAGTGAGACCCCTTCAGTGTGGACTACCTTGCCTCTTTTTGTCACCATCCGACTGCATTTCTCATGCCCGAATGACATCCCAATGTCAGTACTGTAGATCCTGGTGGTCTGGATCAGGGAGTCAATGTTGTGGTCGATCTTAGAATTTAGCTTGATATCATCCATGTAGAAGAGGTGACTGATGGTTGCCCTATTCCTGAGTCGGTATCCATAGCCAGTCTTGTTGATTATTTGTCTGAGGGGGTTCAGACCTATGCAGAACAGCAGTGGGGACAGAGCATTTCCTTGGCAAATGCCACATTTGATGGACACTTGTGCAAGTGGCATGCCGTTGGTTTCTAGGGTGCTTTTCCACGGCTTCAATGAGTTCCTATGAAAGCTCTTAGAGTCCTGTTGATGTTGTACAGCTAAGCGTTGTAAGCGTTCAGTGATCGACGTTTGTCAATCAATCCAGGCTGTGCACAGGTTGGTGTATCGTGACCTGCAATCTGTCAACCCGGAGTTGATCCTTATGGTTTTAGTTTTCTCAATCAACAATAGAAAAAAATGTGAAAAACATAAGAAAAGTCCTTGTGGCAACATTTCTGTTACTTTGACTTTCTTTCAACATGTGTGTACTTTAATGACAGTGAAAACCAGAAAAGGAAAGAAACTTCCTGATTTTTCTTTTCTTTCTTTTAAGGGGCGGAATCCATGTTGAGACTCCCCCCTCGTGCTTATACTTTTCCCTCCAGGATCGGGATACGTGGCTGTTTGGGAAAGCCGCGCGCGGCGGTGACTGTGGCTCCGTGTCCAGCAGCAGCAGCAGGGAGTCTGGAGCAGCTCAGCGGCGCTGCCTGTCTTCACCAAGCCAGTCTGGATGGCAGGAACACACTGGTGCACAAAAAACCAAAACCACAAGGTATTGGGGCTTAGAACGCCACATTTTTGGTCCAGTCATTTACCGTTTGCCTCCCCCCTTCGCGCTCTGCACTGGTCTTTCTGTCCGTTGACAGCGGCCACAAGTTTCTGAAAGTGGTGCTAGCGTTAGCCTGTTAGCATTTCATACCATTACTTGACAGAGCTAATCTGTTTAGCAGGCTACATCCAAGTGCGCCTCCACTGGCTAATGCTGACTAGCTAACTTTTACCAGTATTTGTAGAGTTAGTTAATTTGTATTTTCTTGTTTTTAATGATAAGTTGAGAAAATACCCCGCCCCCCCTTTTTTTGCGCGTTGTAATTTAATTTGCCTCGCAGCGTCTCCAAAGGGAGTCTTTTTATGCCTTGTGTGTTAATTTTTTATGCTAGAAATCTAAGAGTAGAGCCTCAATGACCATACGTATTAAAATTGTTTATGTCCTCTGCAAGACGTAACGTGTCAGTGACGGCAGCTTTTTTCATAAACATTAAAGGGAATGTGTGTGTGGAAAAATCAACTGAAGCTTCAGACAGGAAGAAGTCTGAGTGCTCCTTCTGGAGTTTTCCATCTCTGGAAAAAGTCCAGCATCTTCACACAACACATGTGAGGAATGTATGGAGACTTTTTTTCGGTTTTGTTTTTATTTTTGATTTGAAAAGAGTTTTCAATTCCAGAAAGATTTAAGTGTTGGCTTAATGGCGAAATGTAGTATCCCAGTATACAAGGGGGAAGAAATGACCACATCATTTTGTATAGTAAAGTGACATTAAGCTTCATTATGAATTAAACATATGGATGAAAAGTTATTTATATTTGGCTTCTTGACGTGTCCGGTTGCTGTTTCCACTGACACGTTTTAAATAGAATATTGTAATTAAAATCTCAATATTTTGTGCAGCTAAACTTTATGGGACATGATCTGGAGCACTTTTCATGCATAAGCATGTTTAAAAAGTTTCTCTTGACATTTAGTTGGGAGTTTTTTTTTGTTTTTTTTTTTTTTACATTTTTGCTTTCATTTAGATAAAAACAAAACAACAACACACCTGCCACAGTTAAGACAAACTTAAAACAAAAACAAAAAAATCCAACAAGAATGTGACATCCACAGCAAAAATTCCGACCATGTTTGTATAAACCCGTGTTTCTTTTGCAGGGTTACTGGTGGCGAGTGATTTTTGGACCGTGGGACGGATGAACAGTGGACGTTGCTACAAGCCCAGCTGGGCTTTTGCTGCTCTGTTTGTCGCTGTTACTCTGCTTATGCTGACATCCAGGGGTGCATCAAGCAGCCAGAAGATGACACAAACCGGTATGTCTCAAGTAACTGCCACAGCTGCAGGCCCGGGCCCCAGTCTGACAGATGACCTCCCAGGCATCCAGTCAGTAGCAGACTTTTTAGCCAGCGAGCACACACATGTTTGGATCCTGTCCCTGGTGGGCTCTGTTGCTGTAGGCCTCAGTGGGGTATTCCCTCTGCTTGTGATTCCCATTGAAGCTGGAGCAGCCCTTAAAACAGAAGGTCAGTAAAGGAAATACAAATATATATATTGTTTTTTTAATTTAAAATGTCATTTTTGCACTTCGAAAAATATTTTATAAAAGGGGGATTTTTCTTGGGAAAAATAAACACTGACGCAATTTCAAATGTTTGTTTTAGAAATTGAACTGTGTAGAATGTAATATAAATCAATATGTTCTTTGGTGGGAATGTAGATTCAACCTTACAGACAGGTACAGAAAATAAACCAGTTGTATGGATATCCTGATAAGATAAAAAAATGTTCTTTATTTGTTCAACAAAGGGCATAATCCTAAAATCAGTCAGTCAAAGAATTTAGGCTTTACAATAATTTCCATCAATGCAGAGGTATTAGTTTTTCAGAATATTCTTGAATGTTTTGCAAACTTGAATACATGTCTGCAGAATGTGACACTATTTTCCAACATTCCAACTTCCCATCCTTGTGTTTTGCCTGCATTTAACGTGTTCAGAATTGAACCTTGCCCTTCTTCAATTTTCTGTGATTCTGGAACTTAAGTTAGTCTTCTTTTCCTTTAAAAGCTTTTATGTTCCAATTTTTTTTTCCCTGAGTGCAACACAACTGAACACAGATTGCTTCCTGCAGTAAGGTGTACTTGCATTGGATCAAAATTGATTTAAGACAGGTTTTTTTTTTCTGTGTTAATGTGCTGTTTCTTATTATGCTTTTTTTGTAATCAGTAGTAGATCATTTTTACACAATTTTCTTTCATTTTTTATAAGTCTTTGCTTCTAACTCTACCCTATAACTTCTATTAAAACAATGTTTGTATAGTTAAAAAATAAATAAAATAAAACAACATAAAAAAAATGTCTAAACAGATAATGTAGAGGATGATTGCACAAAAACATTCTAATAAATAATGAAGCCAGATGGAAATCCAATGGACTTTAATATAACAAGAGCCTATTTTAGTATTTTTTTTAGCATGTTATCTCTTATTTTGCATTATATTTATATAACATGTATTATAATGTTTTTTATTTATATGTGCTACACACACGTTGTTGCATTACAATGAAAGGTCATAGAAAAGGAAATCCTAAGGTTTTTGGACCTTTTGAAGGGCCCCACCCATAGGAACGTGGCATTCCAGATATAGTTTAGTCTGTGGGTTGTTGAGTGGAGCTGTGACTTCAGCTTAGTCATTCAAAGGAGGATTTCTCCAGATTAGTTGGATTTCTCCTGTGAGCTAGTAGATAAATTTACGTGACAAATACAAACCAACATAAAGGAAAGCTGTGGAAACTTTTTCTGTCTTTTAGTTTATCTTGAGGTAAAATGAGAGCTCACAATCTCTTCTTGGCTCTTTATTAATCATTCTCTAATTGGAGCGCTGTTGCTTCTGTTGTGTGTTTTGCCAGCTGGGTGCCATAGACTGAAGCAGCTCTTGAGCTTTGCTATTGGCGGTCTCCTTGGTGATGTGTTCCTTCACCTTCTTCCTGAGGTGTGGGCGCTTTCCAGCTCCTCAGGTGGGTTCTCTGTTCACATTGCGTTTGACGTCTTTTAATTAAATATGCTTAACACAGGACTTGATAGCTGTGCTGAAATGACAGTCTGCTCACACAGATATCACAGACTGGGTCATTTTATTCAAGAGCACGTAGAGCGATATCTCTTGGAAATCTGATCTGGACAGTGTTTTACATAACTCCGCAGTGTACTTTTGTAACGCCAAACACTGTGTTCCAAAAATCTCCAGCCCAGATAATAACAATCTTTCTTCCCCCTCCTGATAGCTGGTAAGCATAACCACTACATGTCCCAGGGCTTGTGGGTAATCAGCGGTCTCCTGGCCTTCCTCCTGCTGGAGAAAATGTTCCCAGACCAAACTAGCAGTGAGGATCACACATCAGATTCAGACCTAAACTTCAACTTGCATGTAAGTATTTCCAGCGAAGCTGACATTCTTTCGTGTCATTGCTCGCCCTCACATGATGCAGCCTTCATTGGTATGCTAGGTGCAGATACCTCCATGCTTGGGCAGCAAATCTGTCAGCAGTCTTTTGATGAATACAGCACCCGGTGACCTATTGTGCACCCTAGAGTTTTCAAAATTGTTCCACCTAAAAAAATACATATTTTAAAAAATAAAGTAAAATAAAAATGGCAGTTCTGTTTGAATATATAGTTGGAGTTTTAAACACTTTTCTGAGATTATGGAGATTTCCATTGTAATGAAGGAGCTTAGACAGTGGCAGTTCTAACAGTCAGTCCCTTCAGAACATAGCAGGATGTTTTTTTGTGATAGCTGCCAGAGTAAATTAAAACAGCAGGCTCTTTATCATATTTACAAGGCCACATCAAGTGTGTGTGGGTAAACTGAATCTGGATTGATAGCTTGAATGTAGCCCAGTTGCTCTTAAGTTACAGACTGTCCTTTTGTCTTTTTTCACTTCATGTAGCATTATATTGCAAAATTAAATCAATAGATAGAGCTTTAGTTTTGGGCTGATGATAAATAAATATGCTGCATAAAATAGGAAATAAAAGTCCCTTTATGTAATGTGCTCCTTTAACTATAACCAAAAAGAAGGGCCTGGTCACATCAGCATCAGAGTGGAAGCCCAATATTTGGAATACATGTCTTATCTGGGTGTGATTGAGTGTTTGGTTGCTGGATGTTTGCAAAGGAGTGTTCATCCACCGCTCCGTCTCTAATTCCATTGAGGAAGAAGATTGGAATCCGCGGCTCAGCTCTTCTGCCTGAGTCTATTTTTAGCGCTGGGATGAAGCAGATGCTTTAGCCATTTCATTCTCCACACAAGAACACTTAGCTCTCACTCTGAGGCACAGGAAGAGTGGATTGAATTTTAACAAAGCAGTGAGTTAGCCTCTAAGTGTTTTCACTGGAATAATGTATTTTGGGTGAATTTGGCCCAAAGACAGCAGCATGATATGCTCTTTTTTTCCCTCTTAGACTGTGAAAGAGATGTATAGTGAGACAGTATAGCCTCTTTGTGTAATTTCTTAAAGATATAAATTCATATTTTCAATCTTTTGAAAATCAAAAGACACTTGAGTTAATTAGAGGAGATGGATGGTGCTAAAAAAAACCATCTGATTTATTGTTTCTCCACCTTAATAAGAGGCACATTTCAGTTCTTTGGCTGTAACAGCAGGACACAAAGTTATTTCCCTTTTACTTATGTTGATTATGAATTTAAATAGAACCATTAGTGGTTTGTGATTTATGGAAAAGGGAAGTTGGTTATTCTCAGAAAACAGAAGCTCTTGCCTCAGAATAATTGGTCACTTTTAATTCCGTGGTGTAATTTGTTTGGACTTGGTTTAAATAAAGCTTTACTTTTCTATCTGGAAAATGAAGAAGAGCAAATGTCAGCGAGTTACATTGTGTGTAAAGATTGAATGTCTATAAAGCTGTTCTGCTTCCAGTGGATGAACAGTGGGACACACATTTGAGGCAAATGTGATGATGAAATGTGATGATCCTCTGTGGTTTGTAGTGAACTACAACCAGTGTTTCAGCTCCATGGTGTTGCAGTTTTGATCAAATATGATGATACTAAAAACATTTCCTTCATTAGCCAAAAAGTGGGAAAAACTAGTCAAACTGTGTCTGAATTTTAGGAAGACTTTTGAAGAGCTGAGGATTCTCTGTTTCTGTTCTAAGTGCAAGTTTTACCTTAAATATAAAATGACGAGACTTTAAGAAATTCACCCCCAGAACAGTTGTCATGGATATTAAAAATAACAAAAGTTAACTCCAGGCTGTAAGTTGGGCTGTTTGATGCTGTATAACCACCCTCCTAGTAGTGATCTGATGAGCTGAGATGGCTCCAGTATAACTCACAATATTGTCACTTATTACAGATGAAAAATATTTGTATGGATTTATACAAAGACAATAAAAGAAAAAAGGTGTAAATGAAAATGTAGTGCTTGTTTTTTATTTTTATTTTATTTTTTTGACAGATGCAGGCTAATATGACTTTGAATGGAAAAGCGGGGAGCTCGCTCACAAACGGACAACATGCAGAAACCTGGACATATTCAAAGCAACACAGTGGACAAGACGAACCACAGAAAATCAAGGTAATGGAGACTGAAAAAAAATATGTGACTGTTTAACTGTTAAGTAAACTTTTAAGTTTTTATTATCTTACAACAAAATGCAAAGTCACCTTGTATGATGTTGTAAAGCTTTTGTATTCAAATTAGTTCTGTCAATTCATTTAAAAAATAATCAAGATTATTCACACTTTTGGATTGGGATTCATCACAATTAATTAATTAATTGCACAATTACACAATTAATTAATCGCAATCACAATGTTTTACAAGTCAAATTTTATATGACAATGTGCAGCTTTTGAACAAAAAAATGGCCAGAAAGAAAATGTTTCCTTTCATTTTTATTGGGAGTAGACTGAATTTGGATTGATAGCGTAAATGTAACCCAGTTCCTCTAAAGTCACAGACTGTCCTTCTGTCTTTGGTAAGGCTGAGCGGTAAAACGATAGCTTTCGCTATCACAATGGTACTTTTTCTTGATAGTAAAATGAGCCTCTCGCTGTAGACTTTTATTTTGAAGGGTTCGAACTTAACACTCCCCAGTTGGGAGAATTTTCTCCTCTTTGGCTAGTAAAAGTTAGAGGATTAGTCATCACATGGAGAGTAAACGTTTGTGTAAACTTAGTCATGTTTACTAGCTCTTCTTCTGGTGAATTTCTCTTGTCCTCTTCTCTTCAACCGCCTGCACACGAGGTAAACAAAACACACGCGACATGAGACACAGCACTCCACCACTGTGGCCACTTCACCTGTGCACCCTGCACCTGTAGACACTGATGCTATGATGCTAGTTTGTTAGCCGCTAATGCTATGCTGGTAACTAGCTGTTCTGTGTGTCTTGTGTGATCGCGGACTGGTTTAAAGTCGGACGTTATTTTCATGGACCGGCGGATAAATACAACAAGATTAATTCCTAGAACATTCATAAAAACTGTATTTTCTAAAATAATCTAAATAACTGTAAATACTTTAATGTCTGTAGTATTACTCCAAGAAAATAAAGATGCTGATATACAGGCATAAGAAACAAACATTGTTTCTGCACTTTAAATGGTCCTAGTGAATACTCTATCCTGATTGGCTGCTGGGTCTTCCGGAAGAAGTTCCGGTCACAATGTTCTATCTGCGCAGGCTTCTTCAAAACAAACATTTTCTTCATGTTGTGGACAAAAACAAGCGGTAAAAGGTGAACTTTGTCTCTGAACTGATGCTGTATTGAGCCTATCATGACGATCAACAAATAGATCACTTTCCTTTTCCGCTGCAATTCAAAGTTGGTGCCGGAGCAACGATGGATTGTGTTACCGTGACAATGGGCTGTATTACGTATCAAATAGTCCGCCTTTTAAGAAAAAGAGATCTAAACCTAAAAAATTACAAGAATAAAGTATTAAAAATAGATTGAAAATGTATTTCTTTTGTAAGAGACCCTGTTATAAGCGGGATTGTGTCCGACAGTGTTCATTCAGAATTTGACGCATGTTGCGAAAGCCTGAAACGGCTAAAGACGGTTGCTTCGCAGAGTGTAACTTATCAGCGTTAAGATACATTAACATGTTAATTTTTCCAAATTAATCGCGTACATTAATGTTGACAGCCCTAATTCAAATGTTAGCCTAGAAATGCTTACTATGCATTCTTAGTGACAGCTCTGAGCTGTACTTTTTGGGTTTCCAATGCCCTGACATTGTCATATTTTTGAGATTTATCATGACTCTTTTTAATGGGGAATTGTTGTCTTGCTTTTCTTTTTTTTTTTTTCATATGTGGCACAGACAAGTGGATACCTGAACTTACTGGCCAACTGTATTGATAACTTCACTCACGGTTTGGCAGTAGCCGGCAGTTTTTTGGTTAGCAAAAAGGTAAGAAGCCTCCTTAACTTCAGCAATAATAACATTTCTCCTTACATTTCTGCTCTCGGTTTCCAGCTCTGAACTGAGCGGGCCTGAATGTTTGTTCAATTAAATTCCTTTTATTGAAAACTCTGTCATGAAGGGAAGCAGCTTTATTAGTTCAGATCTAATAAAAAAAAAAATAGAAAAAGTGACAGAAATGAGAGCATTTCATGTGTTAAATAGAAATGCAGTTTTTTTTTCTTGTATTAAATAGGTTAGAAAGGAGCAAAGCAGAAACATGAAAGCATACGTTTACACAACATTCTTTTATAAATGTTGGTAAAGCAGATTTTTTTTAATTACCTCTTCTTCTCAAGTCCTTGAGATTTAATTTGCGGTGTGACCCCTCTTTCTGTGTTCCTATTACAAGTCACAACAAACTCGTATTTTGCTTTCTATTAGACATAGTTTAAAATAGACTAAGTGAAACGTGGTGAATTATTGCTGCTTCAGTAGGTTATTGCATGTTTGAAGCTGTGGGTTGAGAGTCCAGCTGGAGAGACATAAGGCAAGCAGCAGGAGCTGTGGACCAACACGCCAGAAAGGAAGTTAAATAGATGTCTCAAACATTTTGCCAGTATTTTTTTGTTTACTCAGGCTTCTTTTATTACAAGGTAACATTTGCTGCATCAAAAATATGAGGAACAGTTGAACTCCATGTTCTAAATCAAACTCCAGGTTTAAAGTTTTTGATCGAAATATCTAAACTTGTGGATTTAGTCAGTCTTGGAGCTGGTTTCTGAAAACAATTCATCCCATTCAATAAAGATGCTGACATTTTACTGACATTATTAAATGGTTCACTACACTGGCTTAAAGTTTAAAACTTTTTACTTAATGTTTCTTCTTAAGGCTTTTTTACATCACAAACTAATATTTAACTTAATTTGAATAGATTCCACTTTTTTTCTCAAGTAGGACTTATAATGCAGGTTTGACATTTTTATGAATAAACTTGTCAAATCTTAAGTTAGGCTTTATATTTTCTTCAGCGTCAGTAACTAAATGCTGTATAGACAGATAATTGTCTTCTCTGTGAACTTTACAAAGATCATGAAAGTAAACTATTCTTTACAGGTTGGATTCCTCACCACCTTTGCCATCCTGCTTCACGAAATCCCCCATGAGGTCAGAAATTGACTCCTTTTTTTTTTCTTTAAGTGAATATAAACCTTGTACTTGTAATTTGTCAAATTTTATTTGTGATTGTTCTAATCCACAGGTAGGAGACTTTGCCATTCTGTTGAGGGCGGGGTTTGATCGCTGGAGTGCTGCACGAATGCAGATGTCTACAGCCCTGGTTGGCGTGTTGGGGGCTTGCTTTGCTCTGTGTGCGCAGTCACCTAAGGGGACAGGTGAGATTTTAAAAAAACTAAACTCAAAAGTTAAAAATGTTGAAAACCTGTAACACGTTTGATACTAAAATAATAATTAATTCATGTTTTTCTTGTTGCAACACGTAGAAAATGCCTGCAGCTGGATATTGCCTTTCACTGCTGGAGGGTTCCTGTACATAGCCTTGGTAAATGTTGTGCCCGACCTGCTAAAAGAATCTAGTTTAAGGTACGTTCAAATCGGCCAATGCGTTTTGGTGTAATATTGTTGATTAGCTTTGATGTTTGTGTTGAATTCATGGTTGATTTGAATCGTGCTGACACAGACACACCAGGATCTTTTTGAAAAACATGGGTTACTAGTCATATCACTTTTCAGATTTAACCTGCCGGAGTCCACAAACAGTTTCGTTGAGTTGGAATAGGATGATATAGTCAAACTTCCTTCAACAGTCCAATAAGTGCTCCGTACATGGGGGTAGTTTTAAGTTCTGCCTTTATTTGGGTGAAGGGGATCGTGGCAGTGCTCGATGGGAAAAAGAAAACCTACTAAAAAAGATATTGGGATTTTTGTTGTTGTTCTTAGAAATTGGTACCAGCAAGCCAATAGACAAAGAAAACTAGTGATGTTTCTCAAAGGTACACATTACCAGCTACATATGAGGGTGCTAACAAAAAAAGTCAGATAATGTTAAAAGAAAAGGGAGAACAGCGCAAGCGTACCTTGTCTTTGACCAGTCCAAATAGCTTTTGTCAGGTTGGTAATGCCTTACATTGTGTTCCCCGACAAGCAAGAAGAAAACGGTCTTTGCACGAAGCCTTTCCAGCCATTTTTCTACCAACAACAAAGTGTTTAAAGTCCCACTCCAATCATCTTTTTGTCTGTTGCTAAAACATTTCCAGTGATCTTTAAATAATGATGATGCAGTTTTTAGCCAAAATCAAAAATCCTGTGTCGTTTTCTAAGACATAGTTTCTGCAGAGCGGCAGTAGTTAATCCGGAATTTGCCTCTGAGTTGTGGGCGGGACTGTCGGTGTGGGGAAACCCTGCCTTCATTCCTCTCCTCGTTACTTGAGAGCTCTGAGCAGGGAGCTTGTTTATGGACATTTTTTTTGGACATAATTAAAAGTAATATGCAATTCTCAATTGACATAGGGAGAGGGTGGAGGGGTCTTAAAGGAGCCCAGCCATTATTAGAGACCGACGTCAATTACAACTAACACCTGTTAGACCCGGCTTTTATTGGAGACCGGCGTCTATTAGAGACCGGCCATTATTGGATGATATATGGTAGGAAACTTCCAGTGTTACGCTCTAAAACCTCTGGGTGGAACCCGAAAACTAAATAAGCAATTCCTATAGCTCCACCTTGGACCGGGGGTTGGCGGCCGCTGTCTTAAAGGTCACAGCAGCCGTAAAAATGTGCCCCCAAAAAAAATCTTTCTAAGAGCTGCAGCACAGCAGTTGCAGTTTAATTCATAAACACAGAAGCTAATTCATTAGCAGATAGCGCTTTCTCTTCTCGAACCTCAAACACCAAATAATTCCATTGTTTAGTTGAGTCTTTAATTTATTTATTTAGCAAATTTAAAGAGGTAGTAAGCCGTGCCTTGATGAGAGTCTGACAGATTGCATGTCAAATAGAAATTTGACCTACATAAAGCTCTATGCAGTGCAAATGCAAGTGCATTACACCGGGGGGGTGCTGTTTTGCCATTTTATTTGACTCCTGACACAAAAAAAAGCATGGCATTTTACAATGCAATACATTTTAAGTTAATTTAAAATTAGTTTAGAACAAACTGTCTATTGAAATGTCATTTTCAAATATTGTATAGTAAATTGCAAAATGCATATTCCGTTGAATTATGACATGAAAAACCCATGATAATTTAAAATGCAATTTATTTTGTTTTTATTCAATATTTTATTTTTAAAAATGTATTATTGAATATTGAATGGTAAATTTTAATATTGAACTCTAAATTGTTTATTTATTAAAATTTATTTTCATACTAAAAGCCTGAATTGCATATTGAATTGTCAAGTAAGAATTGCATATTACTTTTATGACAAAAAAAAAAACTTCCATATTTGTGGCCTGCCCACCGTATTTTTTATATCACTTAAGTTCCTTTTCAAACTGCATTTTTTGTCTGTTCTAATTCACAACAATTTTAAATAAACGCTCAGAAGTTTTCTTTGTATTTTTCTTTGTCCTCCATCTTCAGGAAAATGCCACAAAAACATGTTTAAAAGACCAAAAACACAATTTTTATCAGTGGGTATTTAAAGTTGTTGATTTTATTGCGTGTTAGCCAGTTGCAGTTATGAACTAATTTAACTAGGTTAACACTTCAGTTATGCAGAAATGACTTCTAGAACATTAACATTTTTGAATTAATAAGATTTTGTCTTTTTGTCCTTTCTTCCAGACACTCCCTGCTGCAAATACTTCTCATTTTCTGTGGCGTGGCCGTCATGGCTCTGCTCTCTGCTATCATTGACTGAACAACTCCTGCACTACCAAACATTCTCGGCCCATGTATATTTATTGCTCCTCATTTATGGAAGTTCTATTTTACAAAAGAGGCCTTAGAGTTTTTCATTTTACATGGCAGTAAAGGTTTCACTTCCAGCATGGCACTTTAAAGACTTGTCCGAAACCAAATCTCTGAACAAACAGGAAGTTTGTATGTGCCATACCAGCAGATCACAAGAAATACTACAAGGTTTGAACTCTGTTACCAAAATGTCTTTCTGACAATCATGATGTTTGCACATTTATTCCCACAGGTACAGATATCTGTTGCTGACCCTGCTCCAGGACCTGCTTCTTTAGTACAGTCCAGTGTAAAGCTTGTAAATGTTCTGCATCATCTGCTTCTGATGTAGCTGCTGCATATTTATTGAAATTGATTACATTTTATTTTTCCTAACCATCTTTTATATAGAAGTAAGCTGAGTTCATTATGTTACAAGTGTTGAGATCACACCAAAGTACTCTGGATTTTAGCTGTTTTTGTCTCGCTCACACATTAGCTTGCACCTTTTGAGCCAATTTATGTGCTAAAAATCTGTTTTTGTCTTTAAATAATAATTATAAAACATTTTAACATCAGTTATTGTTTTGTTTTCTGTTTCTGTTTCTAACCCTTTTTTTGTTTGTTTCTAACAACTGAATGAAGACAAGGGACAGACAATTTTAGAGATTACATGCAAGGAGATAATCACCATTTTAATTTTTTGAAGAAATAAAACAACATTTTACAAATGTTTGTAAAAAGATGTCTTATTATTTACACATGGGGTGAAACGAGTGGCAATTGTGAAGCAAGGTGTTGCATCTGCCTCAGGTTTGGGATGTCATCATGTCAGTGTATGCAAAGATGCTGAGACAGAGAATTGTTCTCTCTACAAAGAGATGGGTTTGACTGCGCAGGGGTCTGCGCAGAAAATGTCAAATGGAGATAAGGGGGAGGGGGCATCGGCTCTGGTTCACACTGCTCTCGTTGCATCAGTCTTGGCAAGCTACTGTTGCCATAACGACTCCGCCGTGGGTTGCCTTCCTTAGTCATCAGCGCTTGAGCAGCTTATTGTCTGTGGGAGCCTTCTTTGGTCACAGCACACACCAACAACAAACAGCCGCTGCCTAATAGTGTAGTAGAGCGCTTACTAGTAGAGTGAAAACACACTCCAACAGCTTCAGACTGTCAACACTGCTAGCTTTTTCTAGTTTTTGTTTTTCTAAATTTTCCATCTGCTCTAAAAGATGTTGTCAACAACCGTAAAGTCTCCATAGCCAAAAGTTTTTAAATATCAGCTCTTCACATTTTTCAATACTCAAAAATGTGCTCCTGTTTGGTCAGGCTCCAACCTTCTGCAAGCTTACCTTCACGTTATCTATTACTTTTCATTGGTCTTTCTTAACATAACATCCAGTTCATTCAGGAGGTTGTTATTGTTCAGTTGATTTTATGTTGATCTTTATCAAAATGTTTTTTTTTTTAAAGAGCAAATAACTTGGATGTCAAAGCTGCATAAATAAATATGCAAGATTATGCAAAAATGTTTGTGAATCAATACCTATTCTTAAGGAAAGTTTTCTCAAGAATATTATTCACATGGCTAAAGGACTATAGTATTTGTTAATTTTGTGGGCAGAATTGATAATTGATTTAAGTTTGTAATGGTAAACAATGGACTCAAAGCTTTTCTTTTTCTTTTTTGGTTTCCACCCAGTTTACTTTGGTATATATTTTATATGTTTCAAACTGAAAATCTGATGAGGCATTAAAGACTAATGAGCTGGATGCTGCTTCTCTTACTGTTGGATGTGTTACCTCAAAGATGAAATGAAATTGCTGTTTTTTGTCAGTACAGGTGTTACCCACAATAAACAGGAGGCTAATCTGGATCCTGTTAAATTTGATTAGAAGTAACTTTCTCATTTCTTTGGGAAAATGTACATATGAATGCAGCAAATAGTATTCCTTTCTGGTCATAGTAAAAAAAATTACCATAATGTCATTGACATGGTTATACCTTAGAATAGTTTTGGGCTTGTTGGTGTCTGTATGTATGGTGTCTGTACCGATCTAGTTTTTACTCCACTTTATTTCTTATGACTGCAGACACTCTTCCTTCTCAGCTGTTTGTATCCGTAGCCATATTTGAACCACAGCTAAGCAAACATGGCAGTAAAGCAGTAAGTTAGAGAACAGATTTTCAGGCAGTTGTGAAACTGGGAAACTTGTCATTATTTCTTTAGTTTGGTGTCACAAAATAAACAACAAAATAAAAATTGTTGATGGAAACAGGGAATAGTAATATTTGTCCTTTAGATAGATGCTCACTTTGCATGCATTCTCTTCCTTTATGATAGAATTTATGTTAGAAAAGACTTCTGCCTTCAGTGTACACAACTAAGTTGACTGAATCCGAAAAGACTGAAAAAGCCAATAGACTTTTCTAAGAACATGTTGAGGTGCAACATTGAAAGAAAAAAAAAACACGTTTTTCTTCCTGATGATTTTCTATCCATTAATCTGTTTCTAAACTTGTTTTACCCATTTTTGGTGGTAAGGGGTTGCTGGAGCCCATCCCAGCTACCGTTGGGTGAAGGCGTGGTTGCCAATTCACCGCAGGTCCCAATGGTCTTTAATCTGTTAAAACGTAACGTGCACAAGTTAATGTGTGTACATTTTATTAAAACCATTGTTCTCATGAATATGAGTGTCTGTGCATAAAAAGTTTGAGTATGCACCCTGCTGGCGATCTGTTCAGCGACCTGCCTTCATTCAACAGTAGCTGGGCTGGCTCCGGCAGCCCTATGACCCCCAACACACGGTAGATTCAGTGGGTTCTGAAGATGAATGGATGGAAATTTAAGTTCACATGTGGTGCCAAAACCTTCATTTATGGGCCCTCCAAAGGTTTTGGAGAATTATAGACACATTTTTTGAGAAAATTTTAAGTAAACAGACCCTGACGCACTCTCAAAGCCTGTACTGCCATAAGCAAAAGTATTATTGTATTGTTTTTTTAGTCTTGGGAGTTTTTTCCTTTTTTATCCACCCAAAAAGCTGATGTTATGACTGATTTTTTTTTTTTTTTTTTTTTTTTAAGTATTTTTGGAAAATTGCTTTTTCAACTTCAAGGATTTGCATAAAATTTCAAAATAGAAGCAAACGTTGTGTTACATATTTAATAGTAGTGCAACGATTAATTTTAACAACGATTTGATTCATATCATAATTTTAGGTTGACGATACAATTTATACTCGATATTGGTTCATTTTGAATAATCTGATTCACTGCCCGAGAATCAATTCAGGACATTTTTAGTCAAAAATTGAATCATGTGTGACTCAGAGATAAATCACTGGGTACTGAACAGTGGAGATTAAGTTTTGTACAACAAGACTGAATAGCAAATCTATTTGCATATTACTTTCATAAAGTTCACCCGATTGTTTTCCCACATCAAAACAATATAAACGTCAAACCGTTATAACATGATACCACACTGTATGGTCACATGTCTGTAAAATTCAGTGTTTACATACATTGGAGTGTAATGATGGCTTGTTCATTTTTTGCTTTCGTCACGTGTCTGCTGTGATGGTACTTGGTCATTTTTACGTTATAGCAATATGTCAATCCAATGACATTTCCTAATATCTACTTAATACAAACATTTCGTTTTGAAATGATTTGATAATGGTATAGGTCAATTTGATTCGATTAACAATTTGCATCAGACAGATTGATAGTTGGATAAATCGATTCATTGATTAATCGTTACACTTATAAAAATACTGATGTTCTGACTGTTTTTTTTTAATCTTTTGGAAATATTTTCTAAACTAAATGGTTTGCTTAAAAGCCCTTCAGATTCCAAAAAAAAAAAAAAAATCACTGAGACATATTGTTTTACATAACATGTAACATTTTTAATCCGAGTTATTATTAACAAGAAAGGAGTGTGCTGTTGGTTTGAAATTAGTATTATTTTCTTGAAGGATACAGAATTCCAAGATTAATCATCTCCTAATAATAAATGCCAATCTACACAAGTACCACTCCTTATAAAACATTTTTTGTTCATTAAGTTATATATTATATTATATTATGCCAATGTTTGAATTGGATATGTTCTTAGAAAGTGAAAAAAGGATCAATAGTTAATGGGAAACTTCAATCTGGTGCTTTGGTTTAAGAAAATAAATGATCAATTTGCTGTGGTGATGATTGTCTCGTCATTATTTCTGCCTGAACATCTTCATTCACGCATGAAAAATGATCACAGCTGCCACTTCAAACGGAGCAGATTTGTATGTTTCTCTCCATTCCACGGCAACCTGGAGGAGAGACAGCGCCACTACATCCCTGCCCCTGCCTCCTTTCAGCGTTGGGAGCCATCCATCCCCTTCTCCTCGCCTCTGGTAGCAGATGGTGTGAACGGCGCAGCATCCACCGGCCACCATAACAATAGACCGACGCAGCCAGTCCGGACGGCGCGGGCTTCGCGGCATCATGCTCCCATTGCGGGACTCCGCGCGCCGCCGTGATTGATTTCACGCGGTCCCAGCACCAGCACCTCGGTCACGGAGGAAGCTTCTTGTGACTGTTCGGGCTCTCCGTCTAGCTGCATGGGAAGATGGCCGCTATGAAAATATTAACCAGCGCAGGGCTCTTCCTGGCTCTGTGCGCGCTGGGGCTCCTCACCATGGCGATCTGCACCGACTATTGGTACGAGACGGACGCGCGCAGGCACCGGGAGAGGTGTAAAAACTATGCCAACAAGCGAAACGACCCGGGCTACATCTACATTTCCAGCCACAACCTGCCCCTCAAGATGCCTCCAAAGAGCCTGGAGTGGAAAGGTACCGGCCCGGATGCTGCTCCCCTCATCAGGGGGAAGCGGCACTTTCTGGCCGCAGCGTCCGCCATGGAGTCTCACTGCAGCCGGCAGTTCAACTCCACCATCTCCGGCCTGTGGAGAACGTGTCACCGGGAGGGATTTGACCTGGAGACCGACGACCTTATTTACAAAGGTAAAGAGTGGAGGCGTCGTGGTGCCCACCGGGCCGTGATGCTCACACCTGTGCCGACACAAACACAGGCCTCTGACGTTGAAATGCTTTCAATCTGCTCCCAGGATGCTTTTGTTTTGGAGGGATTTCGCTGTCCACGGTGCTGAACCTCCAAAACAGACAGCGGCCTTTGGTTGTTATTCACCACAATCCTTTTCAGGGTTCATCAAAATGTTGATGCTGGTTTTGGATTTGACTGACCTATGATATATTTGCTAATCCATCAATCAGACTTCAATCAGAAATAGTCCCTGTAATGAATGACAGGTGATGGAGGTGCTGACAATGAGTGCAAACAAAACAGTTGAATATGAGGGCTGAGATGTTATTGTTCTGAAGTCAGCATGCCCTCACATGTTGCAGCATTGTGTGGAAACACTTTGAACTTTATAAAGACATGTGACAATACATTGTGGTATCATGTTATATTGTTCCATTTGTATAATTTTGATGTGGGAAAAACAACAGTGGGCTGAACTTTATGAAACTAAAATGTAAATAGATTTAAAATTCATTCTTGTTTACGTGCTTGTTTGTTCACATAATCAATGTACATTTGATTATCTTGCAAGAAATACAAAGAATCTGGAAAACTTCACCTGCACTGTTCAGTATTAGGCATTTATTTCTGACTCACACTGATTGAAGTTTTGGCTAAACCTGTCCTGGATCCATTTTAGGCCAATGAATCAGATCGAATCGGATTGTAAATAATGAACCAATATTGACTAAGAATCATATCAGCAACCACACATTTTGATATGAATCGAATTATTGTCAAAATGAACCATTACACCCCTACATGATATAGTGCAGTTTATATTTTTTATATCCAGACACAATGAAGAAGACTACTTTTTACAAGCAAAAAAAAAAAAAACATCTCAAAAAGACCTTGAAGCACAAAAGTGCAAGTATCCATGGTGACATTGGTGTACATAACAGGACCAGTATGATGTGTTTCCGCCTATTACTTTCTATTTGTCTTTTCACTTTAAATTTTGTGATCTGAGCGACCAATAAAGAGGTGTATGTTAACACTAAGCCTCATTTAAAGTAAAATTGAATCTGATTGTCATTATTTCCACAAAAAAAATCTAAAATTTTATGCATATAAACAAAGATTTATTCAAAGTAAAGACTGTCTTCACATCGTTTCGTGTCATTTTCATGCTTTAGTCCAATAACTTTCTGTGATTTAAATATTGGTTCTTGTAAACGAGCAATAAATTATATACATTCATTTTTTTCACCTATTATTTATAATTGCTGCAGAGTATTAAGAAGTACATAAAATTAAAAACCAAATGGAAAAAAAAAGAAATATTGCTTGGGCTAGAACTGCTTTTATTTCATACATTGCAGTTAATTTAACTTCAAAGCTGACTGGCCATTTATTTGGTTGTGGACTTATGTTTGGCAGTCTGAGTTTATACAATGTTAAACATGTTTGCAAAGTGTTGGACTTTCCAAGACAGCCCTGGAGAAGCCCACTATCCAAACGGAACAGGATTTATTGAAACCCCAAAGCTGTGAAGGTTTATTGGACTTTTAAAGCACACATGATATCATCATATTTAATGCACTCACTGTAAAAACACACGTGGATTGTTTAAAAAAAATCAAGGTGATTAAGCGGATGCAAATCAATCAAGAGAAACTTTTGAATTCTTGGAATTACAAAAGAGCAGCAGTCATTACATTTGGTAGATCGACTTCTTCTCACCAGAATTGTTCATTAAGTGCTTTTTAAAGCAGGATATGATGAACTAAAATCTTAGAAAATAGAATATTTAATGTGGCTTACCTCATGAATTAACTATGGATTATTGCACACAGTTATGAAAATACAAAACAAAAACTAACAATGGACATACCTGTATCGCATAAATCCTGATGTATTAGGAAACTAACATAATTCCTACTAAACTTATCACAAATTTGATCAAAATTTGCTCCAAAATGTATACAATAATAAAGATTTAGTCTTTGATGCAAAATTGGTTTTGTTTAAATGTTTTATATGAATGTTAATGTCAACTGCTTTAGCAAAAAAAAAAAAAAAAGAAGCCCTTTAAAAACTATATTTCACACCTTAAACATATAAGTTTCAATGTAATATAAAACACATTCGAGAAAGTAAAAGCAAAAGAAAGAAAGAATAAAATGCATTCCACAACGTGAAGCCATTTACTTAAATTTTAAAATGTATGTGTCAGTGCTTAGGACAGGTAATTTATATTTTGCATTGTTTCCTAATACGCCTTAATTACTGTGTGGGAGTGTTGCAGATAAGGTTAATAGAGCCGGCTCTGAAAATTAAAATTCAGTAAAGGTGGAGGATAAATCTGAAACTTCAGAGCCATGTGTGTGTTCACACGTTATGTTATTGTCTCCAAAGAGTGGCAAAGGTTGTGAGTTCAATTCTTCCTTCATTTTCTCCTGTGCAGTTTCTTTGACTTTTATTAAACTGAGGTTTTGATGCTTCCGTTATGATTGTTTTCCTCATTTTGTCTTCACTAGGAAAAGTCCAGAGATGCAGTCCTGTCAAATATCATTACTCCTCGTCCAT
Organism: Adrianichthys oophorus; assembly: GCA_036245035.1. Classification (NCBI taxonomy): domain Eukaryota; kingdom Metazoa; phylum Chordata; class Actinopteri; order Beloniformes; family Adrianichthyidae; genus Adrianichthys; species Adrianichthys oophorus. The sequence goes on from BSAI01000104.1 coordinate 11,071,500, forward strand.
CCTTCCACGGAATTTACCCACTGATATTACAAAGACCATACGACAGGATGAGTGGCACGCACTCCGTAAGTCTGATTCCACCCATCATTCTTTGCCTGAATTTAGAGGCTGGGTCAAATAGTCGTTCACACTGTCATCTCCCAGGAAAGGGGCTCCTGGTTTGAAGTCTGGCAGAGGGATCCTCTTGTGGAAATGTCTGGCTTTCTTCCACATTCCTACTCTCTTTAAGCTTTTTTGATGACTTAGCACTTATGCGAGTGTGTGATTTGTTTACATAGAGCCAAGTCAGTTCACATTCATTCCAATGTGAAATGTAAAAACAGAAATAAACATATTTTCTCTCTGGTTCCTAAACCAGAGAGGGAAACAAACTGCTGAAGGGGATGATGGGCTGGTGGGGATGTGCTTGAACGTTTTCTTGCAATTTTTAAAGAATGTATTTGTATGATGGTGCAGAAAAAAATAATTTGGTCAAGAGCAACAGTTCACCTCAGTGGATTGTAATGTAACCTTGGTTGTCAAAGACAGAGGTCAAACATTTCCTGTCAATTAATGTTTTCACACGGTGTTGCTGCTATTTTGGTCCATTTGTCCATGCAGGTCTTCTCAAGAGCTGTGATGCTTTGGGGCTTTCTCTGAGCAACACGAACTTTCAATTCTCTTTTACAGATCCTCTTTTAGATTGAAGTCCAGAGTCTGGCTAGACCACTCCAGAACCTTGAAAGGCTTTTTTCGTTGGCGGTCTTTTGTTGGCTGGGCAATTTGCTTGGGATCATTGTTTTGAAGTAGGATTGAGCCACATTTAATGTTTGTTGCTCTCACTGATGGAAGGTGTTTTTGTCCAAAAGCTGCCTCAAACCATAGTGTTTCCACCCTCATGCTTTACAGTGGGTATGGTACTATTGGGACGTAACTCAGCATTCTTCCTCCTCCAAACATGACGAGTGGCGTTTATATCACAGAGTTCCATTCTGGTCTCATGTGACAGATGACATTCTCCCAATGCTTTACAACCATCCAGATGGTTTTTGGTAAACTTTAGATGGGCCTAGACGTGTGCTGGTTTAAGCAGGAGGACCTTTGGAGCACTGCAGGATCTGAATCTACAATGGTGTTGTGTGTTACCAATAGAAGAGAGCTGAGACCATGGTAACATTCATTCATTCCTTTTCTAAACCCGCTTTGTCCCTTTAAAGGTCACAGGGGAGTTCTCAAGCCTAACCCGGCCACTTGTGGGCAAAGGCAGGGTACACCCTGGACAGGTCGCCAGTCAGACGCTCTTCAGGTCATTGACAAGTCTTCCCATGTAGTTCTGGGCTATTTCCTCATCATTCTCAAGATCATTTGATCTCTACCAAGTAAAATCTTGCATAGAGCTCCAGGTGAAGGGAGATTATCAGTATTCTTGCCCCCCCCATTTTCTAATAAATTGATGTCTGTTGATTTCCAACAGTTGATGTCTTTTTACCAAGTGGTTTGCTGATTGTAGATTGGTTCATCCCAGCCTAGTTCAGGTGAACTGTCTTGTTCATGGTGTCCTTTGACAGCTCTTTGGCCTTGGTCATAGTGGTGAGACATTGCAATCTGTCTGTTTAAGGGTGTGGACAGGTATCTTTTGTACAGATAACCAGTTCAGACAGGTGGCATTAATACAGGTAATGAGGGGAGGACAGAAGAGCTTTTTAAAGAATGAAAAGCAAGTCAGTGAGGACAGAATTGTTGCTTATTTGTAGGAGCCGAATCTTAATTCCTGCACTATTATATAAATACATTACAACTAAAACAATGTGATTTCCTGGATTGTTTTTATATTCTGTCTCTCACAGTTGAAGTTTCTCTATAATGAACATGACAGACCTCTCATCTTTTCAAGTGTGATATATAAAAGGCAGTGGCGATCCATGCATTTCAGAGCTGAGCCTTCACTTTTCCTCCACCAAAACCATCCTTGTTAATATTAAATTTTAACCCTTCTATCACCATCCTGTTATATATATGAATATTATTTATATGAATTATTAAATGAATTCAAGAATACATTGATCATTCATATAGAATTCACTATAGCTGCACATAGTTATTGTAAAAACAAACTCTGCATGCAAGTCTCCTCCCACGGCAATAACATCTGCAACAAACTTCAAAGCACAATTGACAACTCATTAAACTCGAGGATAAGCACTTTTATTTAAATATTTTATTATTTACAGCAAATCCAACTTTTTTAAAGATGAAATCTATGTCTGATGATGAAATCTATAGATCAGCAGGAGATTTCCCTGCAAAAGCCTGCATGCCGTATAAGACAGTCAGTTCTGTCCTCAGCCGAGACCGATCAGAGAGCGCTCCGTAGATCTGTGCTAAGCTGGAGACAGCTGCGTGCGTGAAGTTTTTGTGGTGCTCCCAAAATCTCTGGGGGTCGAGGCTGATAAACACTAGTTTTTCATGGTCTTGAAACCTGTTTTTTGCCTGGCAAATGATATTGTCCAAAATCCTACAGTGAAACTGCTGGTAATGAGATGCTACAGCTCAATGCGGTTGGAGGGGCCGTGGTGTGTTCAGTGGCGGCATAGAAGTTCTTGTAATTGCCCCTTTCTCATTCAACAGTCACAAAACTCAGCTACCCTTGCCAGACAAAACTGCTGGAAGGCTGAAAGTGGCGGACAAATCCTTTTCCCTGTTGAGACAGGCTCAGGGTTGGCAGGCCTTTTTGATGATGCAGTTTTTCTGGAAAAGCCTTAAGAATCTTAAGAATGGAATGCTTAAGAATGACTTACGCAATAAATTAGGTGCAGCTACTGCTTATGGCCTGAAACAAAGTACAGAATAAGTTATGTTTGGTAGCGTGAGCTTTGACCCTACAATCAGAGGCAATTATGTCCTTTCCCTTCATGAAGCTACAGAGACTCTAACTCAAATTCTGACTGGTTGAATCAATGTTAATGCGTTTAATCAGCAGTGCTTTTTTAAATGGAAGGTTGCCTGCAAAACCGGAAGTTGAGGGCGGAAGCACTGACTGCATGAGTGTAAGGCAGACTTTTACTAACCTAGCAACAAGTGAGAGCTAAAATTTGATTGGTTAGAAACTTTCATGTGAAAAACAGTCTCACGTAGGGCTGCGAAAGAAGCTGACAGAATTGTTGGAATGATCTAAAACATATTTTGGACAAATATATAAGCATTTAAAAAATCTCTGTGATTTAGATACTTCTTGTCAGATCATTTTAGGCATTCACTTAAGGCTTTGCAGGCCCTAGGTAATTAGTGCTTCATGATATTGTGGGAATTTTACTGCTTGAGGTTTTCCTCAGAAGACGGGTACTCTATGGTCATGAGGGCCATATCAGTAACATTCCTGAACTACACTTCGGAGTTAGAACTTTTCTCAGCTGGTACAATGTTGATACAGGATGCTCAAATCACCATCAGAAGTAGGTCCTTGAATGTGAAAAAATGTTATTTTTCACATTTCTTTTCATTGAATCTTTCTGTAAATTTTTTTAATAATAAGAAAATAGGTTTTAAGCAAAAAAGGAGCTTAAAGACGCAATCAAGTAATATTTTAATCCATTGTAACAGTGTTCCCAATGGTCTTTTAATTGTAAGTATGCTGTTTTTTACCCCAGATTAAACCTGTGTGGTTTTCTAGGACAGTTTCCGCAGAGAAGTAGTAGTTCATTAGAAATTTTCTTCTGAGTTGTGGGCGGGACTGTTGGCAAAGAGTAATCCCACCCTTACTTCCTGTCATTCATTTGTTTACTCTCTCTCCCGCTAGCTAACTGCCCCTCACAACCCCAACATAAGATTAGCGGTGCAACAAAAATGGCGAACAATATTGGAACTATCCATCCTTACAGTTTTGGGTCAGATGCCAACTCAGACAAGAAAAACAAAGACATATGTGGATCTAGTCATCTACAAGTGGATACACCAGAATGGGGCAGAACAGGGTGTTTGTGGCTTGCTGTTGTAGCTTCCACGTCACACCTACAAGTTTTTTCCAACAGCATTTTTCATCTGCTCCTGATTCACAGTGATTTGAATAAAGAAATACTATTTTTTAAGAACACTATTCAGCTAATCTTTAACACATGGCATGTATATGTTGCAGAATAGTTTTTTATTTTGTGGTTGAACCTCTAGAGTTTAATGCAGCAGCATGATGGCTTTCTACATTAAACTGAAGTTAATAAAGTAAAGATTGTTTGGCTTCTGATTTTATCTTAGGAATAAAAGCCTTGAAATTCTCTCACTTTCTGTTTTGGTTCATTTACTATCTCATTTCTGTGAGGCCAGTTACATTTGCTCTGTTTGGCTGATTTGAGCAGACAATTTATCAACACACTTGATCAATTTTTATGGAGACTTTTTATCTAATGTGAGTGATTTGGTGTCACTGCAACTGCCCATGATGATCTATAATTCATTATCTGCTCCAACGCTTTATCATATATTTCCTGTCTTTTGCTGATGCAAATCTGGGTTTAATCTGTTTAAAGAATGCTCTTTCTGAGCCAGTTAAGCCTACTAAAGTTTTTATTTTATTTTATGGCAAATAGCTGGTTTTGTTGATTGCATTTGTTTGGCATCGTTTTTTTTTTTTTTTTTTTCAGGGATTAAAATTGTATTTTTGAATTAAAGTGACCTGAGTTCTTTTAGTGGTTTGCTGTAGCTTTACATGCTTAACCTGTGATGATGTCAGAAAGGTTTTGGCCACATTTTTGCACATAAAAGTATTTGAAGCATTTGTCAAGTTATATCTAAAGTCAAAGTGGAGTGATAGTGATCTTTATATCCGTATTTTTATAAACTCAGCTGCTGGAGTGCACATCCCACTGCTACTACCAGTCTGAGTTCAAGTGTGACCTATGACCACTCATTAAAATTTTATATCCTTTTGCTGCTGTTTTATATTGAAGCTCAACTTTCATTTTTTAACAAAAAAATGTCCAAAATATTGTTCAATTTTTATCTAATGTGAGAGTTACCTTTGATATGAGAGTCCACAATGCAGATTTAATTTTTTTCTCAAGATGGATGGATAGATGGATAGATGGATAGATAGATAGATAGATAGATAGATAGATAGATAGATAGATAGAT
>BSAI01000104.1:11076612-11171783 GCA_036245035.1 Adrianichthys oophorus
GATAGATAGATAGATAGATAGATAGATAGATAGATAGATAGATAGATAGATAGATAGATAGATAGATAGATAGATAGATAGATAGATAGAGTATCCAGTATATCCATTCTTTCATCTTTTAAAGCTGGTTAATCTTTAGGTTACCAGTTTGTTGCAGGGCCCTGATTATAAATAAAATGTAAGATGGGGGTTTTGTGTTACAGCGATGTAGAACTCAACTGCTTTTTTGGTGGTGCCTCAGTTGCTCTAAAACATAGGCATCTAGTATAACATAATGTGAACGAGTGAGAATTTTCACAAACAAGCCATGCTGTTCTAATAAATACTAACACAAAAAAAGATGCAGCTTTTTTAAACAGTTAACTGAAGCTTAAATTTTTATAAACAGAAAATTATGATTCATGTTACAGCATTTTTTCGTCTCAAATTGCAGATCTACGAAGAATGACGGCAGGCTTCGTGGGCATGGCTGTGTCCATCATTCTTTTTGGTTGGATCATCGGAGTGCTGGGATGCTGCCAACAGCATGACCTCATGCAATATGTAGCTGGGCTACTCTTTCTCATGGGAGGTACGGATGAGAGCACATAAACCAACATCCACTACTTAGCAGCCTGCAGACAAACAAATCATTTTGTTAAATGTTCCGTGTTTGTTGGCAGATGAACAATTGAGATTGATAGTAAATGTCATAAATCAACACGCATGCACAGATTCTAGAATCAATCAGGAGGGCCTCTAAATGACTATTGGTGTCTTCTGCTCCAACAGGAACGTGCTGCATTATCTCTTTGTGCACATGCGTGGCGGGAATCAACTTTGAGCTTTCCCGTTACCCCCGCCACATGTATGGCCTCCCTGAGGACATTAGCCATGGCTATGGCTGGTCCATGTTTTGTGCCTGGGGGGGGACTCGGCCTCACATTGCTTGCCGGCTTCCTCTGCACTCTGGCTCCTTCTCTGAGCACGCCTGCTCGCACAACGACCCACAAGCCGAGGCAAGAGAATGGAACAGTGTGACACAGGCGTGTCCGATCCACCAAACGCACAAGCCACACCCTTCCAACTTTGATGTTAAACTCTGAAACTGTTTTTCGGCAAACTACCATGTCACAACACCTGCAACCCCACCCCCCGACCTTGCTGTGTTCGGCGTGCCTGAGTTGTGACAGAAGCAGCAAAAGTCATGACAAGCTCCTCACATCTGATCTGAAAAAGCTCAGAGGGACCTGCAGAAGAATCCAGTGACAAGCACAGCAGCATCTGAGCGGGGAACAAACATGACTTTTTTCTTTCCGTTTTTTGCCATCTGATGGGGACTGTTTTCTCAGAAGTGAATTTGTCTCAAAATGGTGCTTTAAAAAAAAAAAAAAAGACAAGAAGCCACACTCACACCTACACACATAACACACTCGAGCAGAGACACCTGCTTATGCACCCGAGCTACTGAGAGAAATCTTTAAAAAAATCAAACAAACATCAGGTCCGAGTGTCCTGTCAGCTGTTCTATTTCATTCAGTGGCGTGTTGATGTTTGAAGTTAACAAAAAGTGCTGACAGTGACTCTTTACTGCTTGACTTTAGTGAAGCACAATAACTGACAATAAACATTAATTTAACCTGTACAGTTTCTAATGCAGGGATGGGCAACTCCAGGCCTCGAGGGCCGCATTCAGGCATGGTTTCCAACATAATGTGCTTTTGACATGTTCTAATTGGCTGGACACACCTGAACCAGGTAATCAGTCATGAGTAGGGCTTTGATATCTGGAAATCATGCAGACACTGCGGCCCTCAAGGCCTGAAATTGCCGACCACTGATCTAATGGATCTCGCAGAGTGACCAGTGAGATAAAAAGAGTAAATCTGCTTTGAAAAACAAATTCTATTTGTACAAATGCATCTGTGTAGATTAAACTCATTGTTTGTGTATAGTAGTTTTTTTTAATTAAGAGAGTTTTTTTTCTTTTTCCTCATGTAATGTCAGCTGGCAGGTCAAGATATGAAGATACTTGAGTTTTGAGTTAAGCAAACAGATTTTTTTGATTGAATAACTTGAAAATAGCATGACATGTTCTGTGACTATGTCACTGTGCTTTAACTGCCCTGTCAGTCTCCAGATTTTTGCTGAACCAAACACTTGAAACTTGAGGATCTGCTTACAGTAACAATCTGCATCCTTCCCATGACAGCAAGTAGACAGTTTACGATGTGATACAGAGTTTGAGAAACTAATGATTAAGAAGTACAACATTTTATAAAGAAACAAAAGTTCAGCAACGTCACACCAATATTTTTATCGTGGAAGTCTGGCTGCTTGGATCTGGAAAAGATAAGTTTGGTCGGTCAAAAACACATTTATTATTCAAATAGTGACTTGTTTTTTAAATTCTTCTTTTTCGTTAACTTGTCACTTTCCAAGAAGTCTTCAGAAGTTTTTTTTATTTTGAAATCCCAAATTTTGCGGTGACACATCTCCATCTTAATTTTTTTTTTTTTTTATCAATGTATGCAGTTTTGTTAAAATGACAAGACAAATCTCTGTTGTGATTCTCTATTGTCTACATGTGGAAAAAGCAGCAGATTCATTCAATTTTCCTTTTTTTTCTGTCTTTGGCTTGAATTTTTTTTCTAAATCAGGTCTCAAAAAGAAAGCACAAATATTTGACTGTTGCAAATCTCTCGAAATTATTTGAATTATCTTTAAATCCACACACTCAAAAGACCAGTTTGGATTCATGGAGTTAAATATTTCTATACTAGACAATTCAGTTTTGAAGAGTAACGGATACTAACCAGCACAAAAGATGATACATTTTCTGTTGAACAAGACAGCAACTCTTGGGATGCATATTCTAAATATTTTACTTGAAAATATATTTAAAAAACAACTTGAAAGTGGAGTGTAGTGTGTGGGTCTCAAAATATTCCAGAGGGAAATCTTTGATTGTCCTGGCGACAGTTTTAGGCGATAATACCAACAGAAATGTACTTAATTTTAATGGCTCGTAGTCGGAAGTCAATAATTTTGATATGACAGGAATCACCACGAGTTAATGATTTGTTTATATGTCTTGATTGCCTGAGATAAATCAGGAGATATTTTATCAGCTATGTCAATTAACTCTGAGAAAAAAACAAAACAAATAAGGTATTGTTGTGTGTTAACAACACTGTGTGATGTTTGGTCCGCTCACCATCACCATTAAGGAAATCATTTGAGGCATGAAATCTTCAATGTCTTGTTGAATCTTTGCACTTTGCTCCATCTCATAGTCAGTGAGACAGGGGTGTGAAACAGTTATACATTGTATGCTTGCAGGGAGACACAAGTGCAAATGATGGCCAGTGCAAGCAACAAGCAAATTGTGGTGTGTTTTCACAAAGAAATCTTGTTAAAAAGTCAATATTCCTAGGCTCTTATTTTGAAAGAAATCAGACAAAATATTGTGGGAAACCATAAACAAAACTTCTACACATAAGTGTTATTCAAAGCAGTAAAATGTATTGTGTGTACTTGATGCAAGTGTGTTGTGAAGGCACACAATGTTGAGACTTTTTATTTTGTATGTGTGTTTTATTTGGAAGACTTGATATTTTAAGTACTGGTGCTCCATAAGGAGAGGTCCAAAAGTATTACATAACTAAACCTTTAAGTGACATATATGCCCCTCTTTATTTCAAGTGGTAAAGTCATCAGTTTGCATTTGCAGATTGAAAACACTAGTTTGATTCAAACAAATGAGGTCAGAAACAGCATTTTAAAAAGAGTTGGTGGGGGCGGCTTTCTGTTTCATGAGAAACATTGTACAGAGTGCAGAGGGAATCCCCCCTGCAAAAATGTCACAGTTGAGAGTGGCATCTGACTCAAGAGCACGTCTTTTGTTTCTCCAAGTCATTTGTACTGAGTGCATCCACGTCAGGTGTTGTGTGAGGATAATAAAGACATTACAGTCTTGCATGATCTCATTCAAACTAGTTTCTTTAAAAAGAAAAAAAAATGTGTGTCAAATTTTCATTAATTTATTTTATTGAAATAAAAATATGTAATTACTACTATGCGTTGACTTGCTGTCTCCGTGCTTTTTCCTCTCAGCCACAGTATTGACTTGCATACTCATGACACGACCATGAATACTATAAAAAAAAGCACTTTTGTTTTGAAAAATTCAGCTGAGTACCACTTTCTGGCAAGGCAGCAGAATATTTGATCCAAGTGGACGTCTGTATGAGGTCATTCAGGAGTTAAAACTGAAAGCTGATATCCAGTAAATGTGCACAGTGAATATCCAGGAGATGAAAGCATTGATCAAAGCGGCAGGACGCTGCAGGGGAAAGCCATGCTTTTTTTTGTTGTCACTTAGGACATGGTGCCATCTAGAGGGACGACTTGATGCTTTGCATTTGCATCAGTCTGATGGGATGTGATTGCTTCCTAAAGCTCTTTAGTGATTCTCGCCTCTATCAGAATATTGAAAATGAAAGGCAGCTTGTTTTGCATTTCAATTAAATGTTGTAAACTGTCATTCAGGCTGTTGTTTTTATTTCATTTTCATAAATTGCTTAATTTTAGCAATTCAAAACAGCATTTCTATTGAACCCTTTTAGCTACAGCCCTGTTATTACAGGGACACATTATGGATTGAAATCTTCATTTTAACTTGAAAAAAAACTGACTATTAATAAACAGAACATGTCATACCCTCAGAAAACACAGAAACGGGGCATTTATCACACATAGAAAGACAATTTAGCGATCATTTTAAATACCCACTCCATAAAAAATTTGTTTTTGGTGTTTTCCGCATGTTCTTGTGGTATTTTTCTGATTACAGAGGGCATATATAAAGAACATTTTACTTAAAATTGCATTTCTGAGTATCTCTTTATTCAAAACGTTTTGAACTAAAAGCAGCTTTTAAAATAGCTCAAGGCTGAGAGCAGAGTGAGACTTTTTGGACTAGAGTTTATAAAGAAAGGTATCCAAAAATTTTAAAAAGTACAAATAAACAGGTTAAGAAAAATATTCGGCTGTTTATTTCAGAAAATGCATTCAGCGGTACAAATTATAATTGATACTTTAACTCAGATGGCATTTGTTGCAGAGAACTAAGGAAAGCATGTAAAACTGACAAAAAACAGCAGCATTTTCGACTGTCATCATTGCTTTACACGTCTAAATCATGCTATTAAAAATCAAATACTTTTTTAATTAGGTTCTAAATTAGCAAAAAACTTACATGACTGCAGAATAGAATACTTGATATTTGTTGCAACTGTTCAAATGCTGTTGGGAAAATTTTGGGACATACTGCTACGGTTAATATGTGAGACTCATCAGTAAATAAAGTTCTGTTTTGTATTGGAGGTAAAGGATAAAGCTCCCAAATTGGAATATCAATCAGGTTAGAGCTTCCTGGACCAAGAAGCAGTCTACTTTTTGCCACGGAATTGGGCGCCAACCACCATGTAGCTGTCTGGTGAGAAGTTCAGGCTGGATGCTTTGCCTTTTTCCCGAAAGACCCTGACCTCAGGTTTGCCCGCTGACCCCCCTCCTCCACCTCTGCAAGGGTCATGCTTCTGCAGGTAACCCACGAAGGTCTCCCATCCTCCACCAACACGCACCATCACATGACGCTCGTTCAGCATCTGCAAAAAAAAAACAAGGCGGTGTAAAACGTGGTAAGGAAGGCAGTGTACTGCTCAAATGTTGGTCAATTCTCAAAACCTTTTTCTTGCTGCTTGACTTTCATATTTACAAGCTTTTTGTGCACATGTCATGAAAAGCAAATGATCTCTGGGACAGCTTTGTCAAAATCTCATTAAACCGAATGAAACTGCACCTCATGTCACCAGCTGAGCACACATGCTGCCCTAATCCACCTTTAAGCATGCACGGGCACACGCAGTGACACACAAAAGCACGCAAGTCTGCAATGCCGTCCACAAAATAGGCACTGTTTTGAATTAAACCACCAATACACGGGATTCAGCATCCAGTAGTTTTCACTGAGGCCAGTCGTACATGAATCAACACGTCATTTGCAGACACATGTCCTTATTGCTGAATAAAATCTGCTGCCATGGCAACAACTGCCAGTATATGAAGCCTGCAGAGCAAAAGAAAAAAAGAGGGGGGAAGAAACTGCGATGAGTTTAGCATGGACCCTCACCTCCCAGAAGACATTAACATTCCCAGGAGGCCTTGCAAAGCCATCCATTGTTCTGTCTGAGGCAGCCCAACTCCCTCCCGCCTTATCACCTATAAACCCTTCATTAGACAACCATTAGGAATGCGATAATAGGCGCGTGCCATATAGGCGAAAGAGAGTAAAAAAATTAAAGGGATAAATCAGTGGTGTGAGCACAGCCGTCCATGTGCAGACAGGTGACCCCTGCAGCTACAGAGGAAGGGTCAGAGGGGTCACCTCAGCTGTCACTCTGCAGATTAAAATGTTAAGGCTGACAGGGGCCAAATCTGACAATCTGGATAAACCCCTCTGCTGTCAAATGTGGGAGCAGCATGAATCAGAACTAGAGTAATTCGCAAAAATCATCTCCCTTATCAAAGTTTATGAATTTAGGATGCTTATTAAAAAGGAGAAGAACTCATTGAGTTGTTTTCCTTTATTCAGTCTCTCACTGAAGATGTTCTTTTAATTTTGAGAAGTACATTTTTACATAAAAAACACAACAGACTATTTATCCTTTGACATTTCATGTTAACAGCTGACTCACATGGAATTTCTGAGGAGAAATGTATAATTTATTTAGGCTCAAAAATGGATCCTTTGTTGGGCAGAGAGTCTTTATTTCTGTCTGTTCTCCCCCCTCCTCTTTTCAGGACTCTGTACAAAGTGTGCTTCATCTGCAGCCCCACCGTCTGGATTCCCATGTGTCCTTCCTTGGCAGCTTCATTGATTCGCTCTTCTTTTGAAAGATGCATGAGGAGTTATTCACACATTTACCAATAGGAGGCAGGCTTTACCCACATCCTCATCTGCAGGTTCTGTCCAAAGTGTAATTATGTCTAAAGTTTTAGAGTATAAGTAAAAATGTAAACCATTCCTTGATTGGCTAAATCAAACTGCAAATTTACTTAAAAAAGAAATAAAGGAAAAGTCGCAGCTCTAGCGTTGCTGAAGCTGTTCTGTGACCTTTCTTTCTTTTAAATATTTTCTTTTGATCTTTGGTTTTGATGGAATGCCAAAATTCAATCAGTTAAGTGTAACATACTTTGCAATAACCTTTCTTGTTCTGTTTTTTTTCCTAAAATGTACTTAAATAAATGTAGCAGCAGAGAAGAAGTAAATTGTAAGAACCCTCTTTCGGAACTACATTCCAATAAAATAAACAATATCTGTCCCTCTCATGGCGATTGTATCTTTTAAAACATTAATTTATGGAGGTTTAATTTAGCTCAAAACAGTGTTTTAACAAATCTAGATAGTCATTAAGATAATACAGCATTTGAAACAAATAGACTTTGCATGGTCAATTGTTAGTTTTAACTTAGGGTTGTCAATGTTAACCGGTTAACCCACGCAATTAATTTAAGAAAAGGAACGCAATAATATTTACTAACGCTAATTAAATACACTTACATAAACTGCACTTCCAAAGTGTGCGTCATATTCTGATTGATCACTTCGTTGTGCACAATCCTGCTTATAACAGGTTACTTACAAAATAAAAAAAGTTCAAATTAATTTTTCGTATTTTATTTTTTGTTATTTTGTAGGTTTAGATTGCTTTTCCACAAAAGGCGGACTAGTTGATACATATGTTTTACATATGTACAACGCTAACATGCACGTTGTCATGGTAACACAATGCGTTGCTGAACAAGCAGACCTCAACTGCAGCGGCAAAGGAAAGCGATGCATGTACTGATCATCACGATAGGTTCAATAAAGCAACAGTCCAAAGAGAAAGTTCACCTCTTACAACTTGTTTTTGTCCAGATCATGAAGGAAAAGTTTGTTTTGAAGAAGCCTGCACATATGGAACATTGTGACCAGAACTTCTTTTTTAGACGCGCATCCACACCCAGCAGCCAATCAGAATAGGGTATTCACTCGGACCATTTAAAGTGCAGAAGCACAATGTTTGTTCCTCATGGCTGTAAATCAGCATCTTTGTTTTCTTGGAGTAATGGTCCAGACAATATAGTATTTACAGTTTTGCTTATCTTACTGTTAATGTGTTTATGTGCACACAAATTAAATTTCTGGGATATCTGAGTTAACATTTTATAAATGAAAACATTGCGGACAATAAAAATGAAGGAAATGTGTTCTCTCTGGCACATTTTTTTGTTGAAAAGTCGCATATTGTCGTATAAAATGTACCTAAAATATTATGACTAATCATAATTAATCACAACAAAAGTGTGATTAATCTGATTATTTTTTTTAATCAATTGACAGCACTAGTTTTAACCCTTTGACGCTTTTTGATGAAAAATATGCATCATATCACCTAGCTTCCAAAATTGAATTTTAAAAGCAAAAACACAAGCGAATTTACTTTAACATAGCTTGAAATGTTTTCAGGTGTCAACAAGTTAAATGTGAGTATTTTGGCAGAATATTTCCTGAGTTATCTTCTCTTGATCTCTTCCTGAAGTGATTCCTTTAATCACATTGCATTTCTTTGCCTTCTTTTTGCTTTGTCAAATTCCTAGCAATTTGAATTTTTAGGCCAAAAAAGAGAAGATTTTAATGCTTTTAGAATATTATGAGGCTGAGTCAATGTTGAAAACCACAGAAAAGAGGCTTTTAACTCAGAGAGACTGGGTAAATGTGAATAATTAGATGGTATCATTATTCCAAAATTGATCGTTTTACTCGACTACATCGTGCAGAGAGAAATACTATGAGAAACAGAACAGTTTGCATGATTTTGTCAAATGTTTGAACATTTTTTTTGCACTTACACAGCCAGACCAGATCCTGCCACAAATCTAAAGGAGAGCCTAATTGGGCAGAGAGAGAAAGGAAAGCCTTCCTCTCTTTACAACACCAAAGAATGGCAAAGCTCTCCAGCTCCAGAATGATTGAATAGCCTCCAGAGGGAATTGAGAGGAAGTGGGTAAGTGGGGGGGGGGCTGGGGTTGGTCGAGTGTAAAGTTTACACGAGAGGAGGGGTGGTCATGCTCAGTCGCTCATTAACAAGCTGTCTGATTAAACCCCTTGCTAATGACTTTGTCTTGGTAATCAATAGTATCTGCTCTTTAAAAAGGTCTGTACACATGCTCTCCTAGGAGCAGCAAAGGGGCTGCCGTGGTATATGGTAAATTAGGTTTACTGCGTGTTTCCCTGCACAAATGCAGACATCTGTGAGCTGGAAGGTGATGGATGCTGTGAAGGTCGATGGGCTGCACGCCCTGTTTAAACAGTCGAAGGCTGCTTGCTTGTCAGCAAGAGGAAAGGAAAGGGAGCAGCACAAGTTGTGTCTACAAACTAGTAATTATTGTTGAGGAACTGACAGCTGGACAATGCTTTACAAAGAAACTGTATCTGCAAGGCTTAATGAAGAGCCAAAGCACATACAGAAAGGAAGAAAACAGACACTAAAAAACTTGAAATATTACCCAAAAAAACTTTTTACATGTTAAGATGTTTTACAATGCTCTATTTCAATGTGTTTTACTCATTGAGTGCTCAGACCCTACAGCTGTTTAAGGTCCCACTCTGATCATCTTTTGATCTAAAAGCGTTTCCAGCAGTCTTTTAATAATGATTAAAAAAAAAACCTTTGTCCATTTCTGCAGAGTGGCAAGAGTTTGCATTTTTGCTCCTGATTATCAACAGTTTGAATGAAGAAGTACTCAGAAATGCAATTTTAAGCCAAAAAGGTAAATATGTTTTTGTTAAAAAGTTTACATTTATTTTTAAATATTTCATATATTCTATATATGAATTCATTCTGGTTGTGCTTACAGATGTTAAAGCAATTTTGTGAGCCACATGCTTCTCTGTCAAAATGTCAGTCTGTTTTTCACAAGTTGCAAATAAGCGTAGATGTTATTGTGAATATGCTAAAGCGGCTAACACGTAGTGGCATCAGACAATTATTTTTTTATACATTTTACTTTCAATGTTGGGAGTTAGCGTAGTCACAGTTGTTTTAGAAGTATCAGTCTGTTTTTTATGTGTTGCAATCAAGATTGGGAGTTATCAGGTATCATGACATCAAGGGGTCAAGTTAGGGTCTCACATTCTTTTCTGCCTCTATCCAAAATACATTTTTATGTCTTGTCTATTTTGGAAATAAACTCTTAATAAATAAACTTAATAAATCAACTCTTGAAATCAGATCATCTCAGTTTTTTTCTGGTTCTGTAGAGGGATTATACCTTGAATTATTTTTATAAACCTCCTCCCTGTCGTAGGTTGGAATTTTATTCCCAACTGAGCTGCCATTTAAAAAGCACACCAGGGTCACACCTTTGCAGAATCATCCACAGAGAGACGAGTTTGTTTGTCCTCTTGGTTGGACCTCTTTGATAAAGGTTTATGTCCTGAATGCAATCATTGTCAGCACAGTCTTATCCTGACCACTGGTTGCCAAGCAACCTTGCCTCCTGGTCCTTTAGCCTCCATACAGGCACATAGTGGTGGAGTACAACTGAAGGAGGATGAGATGCACAAAGTAATTGCAAATCAGTCACACTGATGTTCTGCACTTATTGCTGACTCAACTGGTGATTAATAACCACAGGGTCCTTGCACTTTACGCTTTATTACATGTTAAAGAATCCGTGACGCACTTTCATTGTGGTTCAATTTCTTTAGCAATCTGTAATTTGTGAATCTGTAAGATGTGACGTTATGCTATGAATGTTGATATTTTCTGATAGATTTAAAATCAAAGCAGTTTTCTTTGTGCATAAATGCTGGAACACAGAAAGTGTTTGCTTTAATTTAAACATTTGACTAATTCATGATGTTTGGTATGAATCATGTTTTGCTTTTGGTGCAGACATGCAGTCAGGTGTTGTGCAAGTCAAGAAACAGTGAAGCACAGGAAAAATCTTCACAACAGGAGGAAGTGTGTTTTTGTCATGACAGAAGACTCACCCGTATGTACAGAACTTTATCCCCAACACGGTAGCTGCCTTTAGGCTGCTTTTCAACAGAAAACCTTGTGGGGCAGCTGCAGGGAGGGTTTTCTATGATGCTTCTAACCTGAAAGAAATTCGACAGACATGATTCGTAGGTTCCAAATGTTCCTGTCATCTTCAATAATTTAGAACATATTTTCAGTAGAAACAAAGTACTAACAATGTCATCCAAAATGCTAGTGCCTGAGCTCCGTCTGCCTGAAGATTTGTTGAAGGAACGTGGACTGGGGGTTGCAGGTGGAGAGACTGAAGGAGTGTGTTTGTCTGCTGTCGTGGGGCAGATGTTGCCTGCGGAGACCAGCGTTTGGTCTGGCGAAGGCTCAGACAGCAGAGATGAAGCAGATGTGTCAGAGACGCAGGATGAGGAGAACAAAGCTGTTTGTGTGAGGGCTGCATTTGGACATGGGTTAGAGGCTGAGAGGAAGGGGTCAGGTGGGGATGAACACGTAAGCGCCGGGTTTGTGGTGTCTGATGGAAGATCAGAGGCGGGGAGGGCTTCGTGCGGACTCAGAGCGAGGGGAGCAGTGAGAGGAGGAGAGGGTGAGGGGGTTGGAGGCAGAGAGGACTGAGATGGTGAATGAAAACAGGTGGATGGGAAAAAGGTGTGAGGGGATGATGGGGAGAAGCCTCCTTCCTCCTCTCTTTCTATCTCTCTCTCTAACTGCACCAGACCCGGGGGCTCCACACCAAACCTGCAAGAGAAGTTGAACAGAATTTGACCTGTACTGACAAAAACTTCAAGGATTCATAATTCTGTGCATAAAGATTTTATGAATTATGCAGTGAATGTCAATGAGCTGACAGATGGATATAACGGTAGATTTTTTGTGGTTATTTAGCCATAATCAAATATCTGTCATTTTCTAGGACATAGTTTTTGCAGAACGGCAGTAGTTCAGCAAAAAATTGCCTCTGACTTGTGGGTGGGACAGTTGGCACGGAATAAGCCTGCCCTCGTTTCCTATCATCCCTTTGTTTACACTCTCCCGCTAGCTTACAGCCCCTCAATCTAACATTTGCAGTGCAGCTGAAATTTTAAGCAATATCAGATCTTACAGCTTTGAGGCAGCTGCCAGCTCAGAAGAGAAAAACAAAGAAATATGTGAATCTATTTGTCTGCAAGTGGATGCATCAGAATGGAATGGAGCAGGGAGCTTGTGGCTTTCCGTTGTTGGTTCTATGCCACTGCTACAAGCTACTTTCAGATGCATTTTTTGTTTGCTCCTAATTCACAACGATTTGAATTAAAAAAATTCTAAAATGCAATTTTAATCTTTGTTGTTATTTTTTTTTTAAAATATGTCCTCCATCATGAAAAATTGCCACATAAACCTGTTAAAAGCACCCAAAACACAATTTCCATTAGAGTAGGGCTGCAAGGAGGATAATTTGAGGTTGCCTAATAAATAAGAGCACAGCATTTCATGAAAATATCACCAGCAAAAGTTTTTGAGTGAGTCCCTTTATCTGAAAAGTGCTACACAAATAAAGATTTACTTACGTACTTATCTATCAACAGATGTCCTTTCAGAGATGAGAATGTTGCCTTTTTGCATAAATTACAGCAGCTTCATCTCATAAACTGGCTGAAACAGAACTTTGAATATTGCCTTTTACTATATTGAGAAACAACATGATGGTTTTTATTATTTTTTATTAAAACTATTTGTCCCCAGTGCCTTTGGCACAGTAACATGATAAAGCTGTCTTCATTCTCACCTCTGAAAAAAATTGACCTCATTAAGAGGCATTCCTAATTGAAGCATTGCACACATTTTCTGCTCTTTGATGCTTCTGACCTTTTCTGAAATCCTCAGCTGACATCAATGTCTGAAGCAGATCAGTTTCAAAAATAGATAAAAACTGAACAATTGCAGGTTCATTTTTTTAATGGCACCCTCTTTAATGCTTCAGTTTCTAATTTCTGTTTACCTGGCAGCAATCCGTCCCACATCCATCAGACACAGACACACCTCCCGAGGTTGCTTGTGGAGGACTTGACACAGCACGATACACACGATGAACAAATGACAATTGTGGAGAAACAGACAAAAGTCAGTCGACTGAAGAGAGCTGAGTCTGCAGATAACGTTCTGCCCTTGACAAAAGAAAACTGGGAGAGGCTGCACACTTCAGAAAATATCCCAGCTCCATTGTGCATTCCTATCTTTAGAGATGAACGAGAATTCCTGTGGGTTCCAGCTGGAGGCATAAGGGCATGAAAAGCTTTGCCATAAACAAATGTAGTTGTACTATCTTTCCATCTGAAGTGAAAAGGACATTTGTTTTGGATTATGGACATTTACATAATTGTGAAAATAAAACGACTGGGCTTTAAAGCAGTCAAAAAATGTGTCAGAGTAAATATTTAAAATTCACAATTGTGTCAGAAATCTACCTCACAAGTGGAGAGATGCTGACCAGCGTTTGTGAGGCGAAGCAGTTTACTGTGCCTGCAGGAAGGACTCATTGTGGGTGCGGCTTTACCTGCACATTATCTTTGTCACGCATCTGCAGCATTGCTTCGACATGCCCAGTAAGGTGTTTAT
Organism: Adrianichthys oophorus; assembly: GCA_036245035.1. Classification (NCBI taxonomy): domain Eukaryota; kingdom Metazoa; phylum Chordata; class Actinopteri; order Beloniformes; family Adrianichthyidae; genus Adrianichthys; species Adrianichthys oophorus. Next base: position 11,090,289 of record BSAI01000104.1, read on the forward strand.
AAAGAGTAGTATGTTTAATGACAGAGAGCAATGCCAGTATGAAGGCTAAAGTTTTCTGACAGCCCAAGCAGTGGCTAACTGCACGTCATTTTCAATTCAACCTGTGCTTTATTTAAATAGCATGTTATGCAGACAACAGTCAACAAAGTGCTGCATAAAGTTATGTCAATACTCTCAAAAAAGCAACAACATCGAAAAATCAGTAAAAGATTAGAATAATATAAACAGTAGGATTTAAAAAAAGAAATGCATGTATGCAACCATCTTTAATAACACATTAGATGAAGTAAGATCTATAAGACCTTGTAGGTACTTAAATTTGAATAATTACAGCAATTTATGCCACGAGAAGTCTACTATGTGCATTGCAAGTTTTGTGTCTTTCAAAGAAACAAAGAAAAAGGTATCTCCAGCCTCATCTCACCCAAATCCTCAGATTCAAAAAGGTAAGACTCATCTACGCCAATCTTTCGACACCAGTAGAGGAAGTTGGCAGTGTTGTCTCGTGCAAAAAATGATCCAGACGTTGCATCAGCTCTCCAGTGGATCACTCTTCTCACAAATGGCTGGGACTGTTTTCATGAACACAGAGAAGTAGGACATTGGAAAAATGTCTGCCCATTCAAAACACATTACTGGATTAATGTACATAAGCTAGAATCAACAACCCTTAGAAATGAAGCTGTGCGTAAATAGAAGCTCATCAAATGGGGCTGACACATCTTCCATTATGCTGAACGTTTTATGTGCAAAGAGGGGAAAAAAAGGAACTTTTCAAAAGACATCCGGCATTATGAGGCTTAGTGCAAGGAAACATGAATGGTGAAAGAGAACTAATGCACCACAGAGAGCTTCAGATCTGACCTACTTTATACTTCTATTCTTTACAAATTTTGAATAGAGCACCTTTACAAGTGCTCAGTCTTTGGAACCCTCTTTACAGAGAGATGGACTCTGAGCTAAGAGCTTGATTTATGCTTCTTAAATCAAAATATGATATTTTTTAAATACAAAATCAGACAAAACATACTTATTTGCATGTTTCTAATGATTTGTGCACAAAGGTTTCATATCCAGGACCCCTTGATGGATGGAGGGTCCCTGGAAACAGTAGATTACACGGTCCAAATGACTTTTTTTGCATTGGAGGAGGCTGCTGCTTTCATAGATCTCCATGGAAACTCTTTACACTCATGTAGCCTCTGCACATGTTTGTGCCTTGGTAAAAGGTTCAGTGTTCACATGCAACTTCCACATTGAGCATCACTTCCTGCAGGTTGATGCCCCAAGAGTTTCATCTTAAAGTCCCAGTCCGATCATCTTTTGGTCTATTGCAAAAGTGTTCCCAGTGGTCTATTAATTATGATTATGCCGTTTTTATCTAAAATAAAAAAACAAAAAAACAGTTGTTTTCTAGGACATATTTTCTGCAGAGCAACTGTAGTTGATCAGAAATTTACCTCTCTGTTGTGAGCGGGACTATTGCTATGGAGAAGGCCTGCCCACATCATCCCTTTGTTTACATTCTCTCCCACTAGTTTACAGCAGCTCACTCTCCCAACATGACATTACCGGTGCAACAACAACGACAAGAAATATTTCGAGCTATCAAGACATACAGTTTTGAGTCAGATGGCAGCTCAGACAAGGAAAACGAAGATGTACCGATATATGGATCTTTTTGTCTGCAAGTGGATGTATCAGAATGGTTCCAGGTTCCACTTCCCACCTACAAGCTTCTTCCAACTGCATTTTTTTTGTTCTCCATTTTTCTGCTCCTAATTCACAACAAGTTGAACAAAGAAGTCCCAGTACTAAGAAACACAATTTTAAGCTTTGTTTTCTTTATAAATGTCCCCCATGATGAGAAAAATGCTACAAGAACATTTTAAAAACACAAAAAACAGGATTTTTGTTGAAGTGGGTCATTAAACCTTGTCATCTGCCTTTATTATTGAGAAACAAATTATTAAAAGTTCAATTGTTGCCATATTGCCAACAAAAAACACACTATTTGGATTTTATCCATCTATCAATCAGCTGTTGATGATCGCTCAAAAACATAATCAGTGGGATATTGCTCAGACAATACTTTATACAAAGTATTGTAAAAAGTATTTTAAATTGATTAAACACGGTTTAATCAATTTCATTTCTAAAATTCTATAAAAATTCTGTAAAAGTATGTGAACATTTTAAGTTATACGGTTGAGAACTTAACTGCCTCTGTCTTCCTTCTTTTGGAGAAGCAAAATGCTTTAGGTTACTTGAACCTGAAAATTGTTTTGGTCTTTTTTCCAATTGCGTGTGCACTATTGTGGTACCTTTGCAGTGTTGACGTTCATCATCTTCTCTTGGAGGAGCTTTGCCAGCTGACAGAGGAGAACACCATTATCCAGCTGCTCCATCAGACCATCTGCAGTCAGGTTGACACCTAAAGGAAAGTCCACAAACATGCAAAGGCAAACATTTAGAAATCCTATTCTTACCAATAAATCCTTTTGCGTGGAAAAATCTCATTAAGTATGCAAACTCAGAAGCTGTTCATCTGTGGTAAATCTGTAAATCTTGGGGTATTGTTGGAGCTGAGTTTCAGTTTAACTTAGAATTTGTGCAATACAGATGTGGGCATATGGATATTGTGTAGAGATGAATATTATCTCATATTTAACTATTTTTTTGGCAGTTTGTTTGATAATCTTGTTCTCAAAGTGAACATGTTGCTTCTCAATGATCATCACTGACAAATTTTTTGAAGACCATCTGTCAAAGCTTCAAAGAACTGAAGAAAAGGATATATATATATATAGATATATATGTATATCTATATATAAACATATAATAATATTATATATACATGTATATACATTATATATACAGTGCATATATTACAAATAGTGCTGTCAATCGATAAAATAAAAGAACGTAATCAGATTAATCACTCTTTTGGAATGTGATTAATCACTGTTAATTACAATGCTTTACCAGGTAAATTTTATATGACAGTATGTGGCTTTTGAACAAAAAAAAAAGGCCAGAGAGAAAATTTTTCTTAATTTCTATTGTCTGAAAATGATTGAATTTGTAAAATGTGAACGGATATCCCAGAAATGTGATCTGTGTGCACCACACACATCAACAGTAAGATAAACAGAACTCTACATACTTTAATGTCTGCAGTATTAATCCAAGGAAACAAAGATGCTGATATACAGCCATATGAAACTTTAAATGGTCTGGGTAATTACTCTAATCTGATTGGCTGGTAGGTGTTGACATGCATCTAAAAAAGAAGTTTTGATCACATGGCCCAAATGTTCCATATCACTGGGCAGGCTTCTTCAAAACAAACTTTTTGGTTGACCTTCTGGACAAAAACAAACAGCAAGAGGTGGACTTTCTCTCTGAACTGATGCTTTACTGAATCTATCGTGACGACCATCATATATTTCGCTTTTCTTTTGCCGCTGCAGTCAAAGTCTGCCGGCCTAGTGACACATTCTCGTGTTACTGTGACATGAGTCTTTTATGTTTCAAATAGTCTGCCTTTTGTGAAAAAGTGATCTAACAAAAAGAATGAAGTACTAAAAATTGATTGAATATTGATTTACTTTGTAAGTGATTATGTTTTTAGCGGGACAGTGCCCGACAAAGTGTGTATTTTCAGAAATTGACACATGTCTGAACCGCCCTATGCAAAGCGGAAGATGGTCACTTCTGATGTGTGATTAATCTGTGTTAATAAATGTTAAAGCGTTAATTTTTTCAAATGAATTACGTGTGTTAACGTTACCAGCCCTAATTACAATACCAATGTTTTGCTTCCACATAAATAATACTTACTGCTCCACATCTTGTTTGGACATGTGCTTTTTGTTTCACATTGTTTTTGTGACATTAGACAGAAATTCATCATGTCTGTATTTCTGTAGGAGTCAACAGGTTGTGACATGTGCAGACCGTATGTTTCTGTTTCACCAGACAGCAACAAGAAAAAAAATCCTCTGAAGGGAGATTTGAGGGATTTGAAAAAAGAAAAATACTGATGTTTTAAACAGAATGATTATTTTAGTTGATGCCTTTTTTTCTAAGAAAAACAAAACCTGGCATGTAAACCAAAGGACGTGGATTTCTGTTATTTTTAACTCAGACACAGACATTTTCAGTTTTAAAAGAAAAGCCTTTGTAAATCTTTTTTTTTTTTTTTTTAATAAATGAGTCCACTTTTCTTTATGGAAACCAGCATGTTTTTTAGGATGTCTCACCCATGATGTTGTTGAGCCACAGAGCCAAATCTTCTTTCATGGGCAGAAGGCTGGCATCATGCCGGAAAGGCAGCCACTGGTTGTATTCCTGTGGACTAGACAGACCTGGTCCAGAGTGTCTGTACTTGGGGGAAAGAGGACCGTTCGTCCCCAAGCCTGTCAAGTGGCTTGGACTCATTGGACAGTCGACACAGGGGGTCATTGTCTCCATTTCACTGTCCATGCTTCCCATTCAGCTGGACTTGATCTTAGAGGACAAAAAAAAAAAAAATACCACCAACCTGAAATAACGTTTGTGACCAGCATATGTGCTAAAATATCTCAAACTCTGCAAGACTGTCTCTACCCAACAGTATCTGGATGGCAGCTAAGTATAGTTTACACTAAAACCAGGGCAACCTAGGCTTAAAGTCCCACTCCAATCATGTTTTGCTCTATTTTAAATATGTTCCCAGTGGTATTTTAATTATAATTATGCTATTTTTAGACAAAATGAAAAAAAAAAACCTTTTGCCAGTTTCTAGGACAAAGTTTTTGCAGAGCGGCAGTGGTTCATCAGCATTTTTTCTCTGAGTTGTGAATGGGCCTGTTAGCGTGGAGTAAGCCTACCCCCTCCAAACATCCATCTGCTTACATGCTCTCCTGTTAGCTTACAGTCCCTCAAAACTAAAAGCTAAAATTACCAGTGCAATCAAAATGACGAGGAATATTGGAGCTTTCCAGCCGTACAGTTTTGAGCCAGATGCCAGCTCAGACAATGAATACAGACATTAATGGATCTATTTGTCTGCAAGTGGATGCATCAGAATGGAGCAGAGCAGGGAACTAGAGGCTTGCCATAAAACGTCACACCTTCAAGCTTTTTCCACCGTTTTTACGGCTGCTCCTAATTTACTACGATCTGAACAAAGAAGTACTTTACTCAGAAATGCAATTGAATACTTAATTTTAATCTATGTCTGTCCTTCATCATCAGAAATGCCACAAGAACATGTTTAAAACAGCAAAAACACTATTTTTATCAGTGTTTTTTTTAATTCTAAACTAGTATTACAAATCAGATGATCCATTTTGTTGTTAAAAACCTGTCATAAGGAACGTACTGGAACTAAAAAATTACCAAAAGATCACAACCAAAAATGTTTGGGTTTTTGCAACTATTTTAACGTTTTCTGTAAGAATTTCAAACACTAAAAAAGGGATTGTTACGTTTAAAAAATGGAAATCCAATTTATTTTTGATTTTTTACCTTTGCAATCTTTTACAGTTTTCATCACCTCCCCAACTCTGATCGCACCTTTTCAGGTGACTAACCTGCATCCAGATAAAATATTCCAGCAGGTGTGTTTTTCTTTGTCATCATTGGAAATATTGGAAGAAGTTGGGCATGCTAAAGTTTACCTTTAAATCTGAATGCTGACAGTCCTTCTCATCCAGATTTATGGCACTGAAAACTGGCAATTACAAAGGCAGAACATTGTAATTGTCACTCAGTGACCTTTAACCTGTGGCATGCCAACTTTCAATAATTTAAGTAATTACACATTTCTTTAGGAGATGTCGTGATAATTAGTATTCTTAAAACATTGGCCTTCATCCATCAAATTCCAACCAGCTCACCACAAATGTCCTACCAGGAAAAAAAAAAGATCTTGTGGTTTCAAGAAATAACTCCTTGAGAAGTCGGTGAAGTTAATTTCTAAGTAAAGCAAACAAAAAATGTGTTTAAACTCAACAAAGACAACAATACAAGTTTAAACCTAACCGCTCTGGCTTCTATTCACATGCCTTATTTTCACAATCAAAACAAACATTTAAAGCTCTAAAGGATTTAAAGTGACTGCAGATGACTTTGGTTTGATAGGATGTTAGCTCCTGGCCTGAGGTTGCCTCCCGGCGCTGCTGCACGGCTCATTTGTCCTGTTTTCGGAACAGACTGCAAAATCAAGTTCTGCCCCCATGCAGATTCATGCCCAGCGTTTGTAACACTTGCAGTTATTCAGCTGCAATTAAAACCTCGGTTCACTTTGTACCAGATGAAAGATCTTCATTTAGGTAACAAGTTTAAACAGGCCTGCAGACTAATAATCTGCTATAACAATGGCATTTTATACCAAGCTAAAATACAGAGTTTTTTGAAAATTGTAATTCATAACAGCAGCAACACTAGATGTGCCCCAACCATAACAACATTTTTTTGCTGGAAATAACTGATATTTCATGCTGGCTCTTAAAAGTAAATATTTCAATTTTCTTTGACGACCAGTATTTACAGTTCCTTGACATGAACATGGTCACAGTACAAAACATTGTAATGTGCTTTGTGTCAGTGTTTCAACTTTGACGTCTCATGTTGATTGTGTGAAGAAAAAGCTTTGACTTTTAAAATAGCAAGAACAACAAAAATGCATCCAAATTTCGCATTGGTTTTTTTTACATTTATTTTTGTTTTGTAACATGTTTTGCTAATTTTTAAAGCATTTAGAGTAAAAAGAAACTGTAAAAGAAGTATGCAGGTGTTAACTCAAGGTAAAACGCACACAGACATGAATACTAATATATTAGTGCTGTCAATGGATTAAAACAATAATCTGATTAATCACACTTTTGGGTGGTGATACAACCCAATTGGGTGTGAATACAAAGTATTTCCAACCAACAAAATTATTAAAGGTTCAAATTCATATTCAAAGGAACTTCAACTTAAGAAAAAAATAATGGCAAATGTCACAAAACATTTCTAAGAGCAAATAGAATTGAAAAAAGATTCCCCAACCAGAAAGTATGTTTTTTTTCATCTTATAATGTTTAATTTAATAAATTGTACTAATATATTTTCCTTTTCTATTTATACCTGTAATTTATTGTACAGAAACCAGCAGGTAGGTGGTTACAAGTGTCCTTGGTCAAGACTTGGGCCTTCAAGGAAGGTAGAAAAGCGCTTTGCAAGTATACTCCATTTACCATGGACTTGTTCTGTTTGTTTAAGTTTAATGTAACTCCTAAGAAATGTAAGTTGTTCTACCCACCTTAACAGATCCTGTTTAATTTTCCAGATGTTTTGGTTTGTTTTCATTTGGTTTTCTGGCATTTTTTAATTTTATTATATTTCTTTTTATTTTATTGTAAAGTTGGTTATATTTGTACTACAGAGTAAGAAAAATTTTAAGGTGAATTAATATTAACCTTATAAGTAACCAAAGTAGCAATTCTGCACCATGTCATTCCAAATCCCAAATTCTTAATTTTTGATACGTTTCTGGAGCTTAGAAAATTCCAGACTCAGCTCTCTGTCAGCAATTGTTTAAAAAAATTAAAGAGAAATCAGTCTGGATTCTCCAGACAAAAGTTTCAAGCCTTTATATGTCCTGGATTAAATTTTTAATTAAATAAACTGACACCTAAAGGGTTAAAAAAAAAATGCATAATTTCATCAGTAAGAAAGACAGAAATAATCAGTCACAACCAATAAAAGTTAATGGTGCATGAAACAAACCCACTTTTCAACATTAGTAACATTTATCGTAAAAATAAATCGATAAACAGCAGCAAAGAAACAAGAGTCCTGAGAGTGTTGTCCTGAGAGTTCTGTTTTTTCTCCAGGCCTGCAGATTCATACTACTGGCTACTACAGCATCTGTGGTTGCTCTCTGCGGAGTTCCGTTGGTGGAGCAAGGCAGCAGAGTGCTAGCTCTGCCCCCCTGTACGACAACACGCAGACTCAATTTTTTTTTTCTAAATATACATATTTTTAAAAGTTAGTGATTTTCAGCAATCCCAATATAGTGTCGTATTTTGCTTATAAAATATGGACTTAGGCCCCAAACTGGGTCCTTCATCGTCAAAGAAAGCATATCTCTCATGGGGATCACTAATAATTGCTGACATTTTGAAAAAAAAAGTCTTGAAGCAGCTCGTTTTAAGTAAGAATCACTTTAATTTTTAAGAAATTAAAAGATTAAGAACAATTAAGAAAATGAAAAACAAAAGTAGTTGGGCACTGTTCTCCCCTGACTGTCCTTATCAGGTGTCTAAGCATATCTCCATCATCTAGTTTTTGTGTACATGAATTCATGATGTTTTGTGTGAAATATTGCTGATCTTTTCATGGTGGCTTCAGGATTCCATCATAAAGAGACCACGTGCACATGCAGCATGTCCAGATAGGCAGAGAGAAGTTTCAAAGCCATTTCTTTCTTTCTTTGTAGGAGTATAGTGTGAAAACCTGAGAGTTCTTAGTACCCCAGGGCAGTCAGGTCAATCTGAACCCAGTCGGAAGTATGCAGTCTGAAATAATAACAATGGGGGGGAGCATGTTTTTAAGCATTTGTCTATGTCCCAGCTTGGTTCATTTTTTAGTGTATAACAGTGTTCATAGAAATGATCATGTTGTATCCAAACCAGATAGAAAATCAGAGTTCTTTGATGTTTTTGTTAGTTTGATCTCTTTTTGATGGCTAAACTTCTCCAACACACACGGATGCTTCAGATGATTATTAAAAATGTTCGTGTTCTTTCCTCTAAAGTGAGATTGTGTCACGCTAACAGAAGAATTTAGGCAGAAGCGTTTTCTCAGATGATGTGAGGGTGTAGAAGTTGCGTTCTCACAGGGTTCAGCGAAGACCCAAGACAGGTCTGCATGAAGTGTTTACAAGGTGTAGGTGGGGGTTTCAGGATGCCAGGCTTCAGGTTAGTTTGGAAGTAGACCAGAAGGCCAAAAGAGCCTGTCTCTGAGGAAACATCCATGTGCAATAGTCACACTTCTGCTACAAGATGGCTTTTCTGGGAAGGCATGGCAAAGGTCACCCAAAGGCCCAGCTCTCAGACAGTAGCAGCCTTTATTCCTTCCAAAGTGTCCACATCTGTAAGCACACACTGCTGCTCCATACACACACACCCACACACAGGTCCCTGCACGCATCACTGTGGCTATTCTCTCTCATTTATTATTGTTAATACAGCATGTTTAAACAAGTAGGATCTGCTTCCGTTGTTTTCTACAGATGTTTATTGAGCTGTGAAGCCAGCATCTTCATCAGTTCATTGGCTGCTATCTCAAAAGGACAGAATCACGCACAGATTTATCTGAAAAGTTGCACCATGAATTATGGTTATGAGTTGGAGCAAAGCACTAAAAGTCATGCATGTGCAGCACGTGTGGAAAATCAGAGCGTGAATTAATGATTTGTGTGCATGTGGTCTTTGGATCACCTCCAACACTGACATTTCCAGAAAGGGTGTCTCGCAACAGCTAACTTTACAACCTTTGGGGGATTTAATTGTCACAAGTCACATGTTTTCTTTCCTCTCTTGGTCAACTGTTCAAAAGACCTTTTCATGAAGTAGAAAAGATAGCATGTCATGGTAGTAAATGAGCAACAGGAGGTTCAGTGCAGACGGCTCAGATGGAGGCTTCTGTGATAGCTGTTACAGGGTTCACATCTTGACTTTTCTTCTATTGCTTCTAGACTAAATAAACTTCACATCAGCACAGGATGGAGGGGTACATCGCCTGCTGCTGCTGCTTTTGCACCCACAACAACAGGGCTGTGTTCTGGAACTCTAGCAGAACCCCATAACAATATTTCTCTCAATATTGTAAAAAAAAAAAAAAAAAACTCCAAAGATTGTTTCAATGTAAACCAAAATCTAAGAAAAGGAGTTCATTAATTGGAGAAACTGACGTACTCTGGATTATTCTACACTGAAATGGCAAAAATGAAAATAAATAAAAAATCTTGAAAGTAAAAAGAAAACATGCTAATATGTGTCACTAACTTTAAGAAAATCCACCCACTGGTAGAATCAAATCCAATAATAAACTTAAGTTCTTTATTTTTAGACATTCAACATTGTTTTCTTGTTTTAAAAAAAGTTGTTTTGAAGCCATGTTACAAAGTCCACTAAAAAGTTTATTTCAAACGCTGGTAATTTGATGGAAAAAGTTTATGCACTGATTTTTAAAAATGATTTTGGGATAAAATCATGCTGAAGACAAAATTGGAATCCACTCACCAAACTCTGAAAGCAAGTGCAGGATTCCTCCACAGACGACCCTCTTCACAGCGTCTTCTCCTTCCTCTCACAGACACTCAGACAGATGTCAGCCTCCCTCCAGGTCGGCACATGTAAGTACACAACTAAACAGGGGCAGAGTTAAAACAGACTCTTCTGTGCACGCCTGTAAGTTTGTGGTGTCAATTTACAGCAAGTGAGTTTGGAAAAACACACACAGACAAAATGCAAGAATGCTGAATGTGTTTGGGTAAACGCCTAAACACTCGTGCAAACCCCAACCAGCAGGACCATGGTGGAATAGGCTAAAAAAATTGTTCTGAGTCTTTATAACTTATAATAAACTCAGTTTTTAGAAGAATAAGAAACAGTTTTTAAAAAAAAAAACATCTACGATACACAAGGGAACCTAGTTTATGTCACAGTCCACCAGAATGTACAACTTGGTTCACAAACCCATTCTAATTACACAACAATACAATGTTCATTTTTTTCTACTACACATTCATCTACATGTATGCTAAAGTTTATAAATCTCACAAATAACACTTACTTGTGTTTTTTTTTTCTCTAAATGTAGTGGCTGGGTGGCTCAGTTGGCTGTGTGCAGGTCTGGCACATGGGAAACCAGGGTTCATTTCCCAGAGGACGCATTGAGCGTGATCCAGTGTGGGCCCGTGGGCAAGACTCTACTGTCTAACTATGCATCCATGGGGGGTGCTGAATCTGTGCTGGTCCCCAGCCTGGATAAAGTACAGGGTTGTGTCAGGAAGAGCATCTGGAGTAAAACTCTCTGCCAAACCAAATGTGTGGATCAGTGAAAGCTGATTCACTTTCCCCCTTAAGGGAAATACCAAAAGGAGAACAACTTGTGTTTTTTCTCAGACAAAGAGCTCTGTATCTATACACCTATTTTTAATTTCTGATGCTTTCAATTTACTTGGATTTTGTGGTTCAGTGTAAAACCCTGTGGTAATGTCAACTGAATGATTACATAGATACACATTGCACTTTTGTCAATGGTTTTTGACAATGAGTTCAATTTGCCACAAATTGTTCTATTACCATGACTTCCTAATTTTGAACATTTTGACTCTAAACTCTGAGTTTAGAGTCTGGAATGTCCAGTTAACTTTTTACATTTCTTTACCCCACTAAAAAATCATCGACTGTTTTTCATGAGTGGTAACCCAACAAATGATGGAAAATGGCATATTTTTGATGTGCTAATGTTAATGGTTTTCCTTAAATCTTTGTGATGGAACAATTTGATGGTGATAAAAGCTGTCATTTGTGTTTGTGTGTTTGCGTGGGTTTGTGTGTGCGCGTGTGTGTGTGTGTCGTCTCAGCTGTGGCTGCTGGTTCATTTGCAGCCTCTCCCAGGAGACAAGTCCCTCATGTTGCTGCATCTATCAGACACTCCCCTCTTCCTTCCAAACACACCTCCCAACTGACCCCCTGCTCATTTCCACTGGTTAGCATTCATCCAAGCCATGCTATTGTAAATATTAATGAGAACTTCAATGTGTAGATGCCCCCCCCCAAACAAAAAAAAAAGATAAATAAATAAACCCTTTCACATCAGATTAGATTTCCTTTAAATGTCTTTTAAGTCACACCCTCTATCCTGTCTGAAAAAGATTCAGACTGTGTGTATCTGTTGTGAATCACTTCCTGTATGAATGGGCCTCAGAGTAGGTATAGCATAGTAATGAAGTTTTAAAGGCCTATTAAACTTAATGTAACAATGACTCAGAAACACCCACAGAGTTAATAAATAGTCCCAGAGCATCTGGAATGCAGCTTTGATTGTAAAACGAAGCCAGACAGCACACTCAGGTGTCAGAGACTCACTCCGCAGCTTGTTGTGGATTACAGCAGGGAAATGGAGCAAGTCAGTCTTTGGTTTTTTGTAACCTGAGAAGCTTCAGCTATCTGTTTTTGTAAACCCGACTTCTTAGATTTTACCAGGAGATCTGTCTGACAATGAGAATATGATTGAATTAAAACAATGTCTCAGCTACACGATGGGGATCAACCCACATGACAGATGGCTTTTTAGGTTGCCAAGACAACTGAACCCTAATCCGCCTTCAACTTGTCGTCCCCTTTTCACTACGGTGCTGCTGGTGGTGAATAGATGGGATTGGGGGGTGGGGGTTATAATTCAACAGAGTACCATGTGCTGTGTACCACTCAAATTGGTCCCCTGGGTCAAGAGGACCTGGGGCCTATCAGATGGGACACACTTATTAGAGACACACAAGTGTTTTATCATTCTGTCAGATTAAGGCAGATCTGACTGGAGCTAGAATGAGGTGTTTGAGTGTGAGTGAATATTTTTGGTCTGTTCCTTTGCACACCTGTGCATGCTGTTGGCAATAAGCTTCATATTGTCTCACTACTCTTAAATGATAATTCATTCATCCTTTTAATGGATGTTTTTAAAACATGTTGAAAATGGACACATCTTTTATTCATTCATTCATTCATTCATTCATTTTCCAAGCCGCTTTATCCCTTTCGGGGTCACGGGGCTGCCGGAGCCTAACCCGGCTACTCATGGGCGAAGGCAGGGTACACCCCTGGACTGGTCGCCAGTCTGTCGCAGGGGACATCTTTTATGGCTGCAAAAATGCTTTTTTGTGCTTTGTTTTGTTTAGAAAATATAATTTTGCACATTTATCGAGCAAATATAATCTTCTTTTGTATTTTCTTCATAAGTTGTGTCTTCATACACTTGTGCTGAATTTTATTTAACTAGTTTACCAAAGAAATGTGAGCAGAAAATTATATCTGTCTCTGAAAATACTATGATTAAATGGGAAAATCAAGAATTTAAATAAAAGGAATATTGACCAGTTTGGAGGATAAAGATGCTGTTTACTCACATGTCCTCAACAAATATTGGTCTGGAGAAAGCATGCTGATCTTGCTATAGGGAGCAAGGAAAAAGTTATCATTAAAGCCTTTATATTTCATAGACAATCACATGGTAGGAACTGTGTAATTTAAAGATTCCACCAGTTCTTTGATGCTGGAAGAAGGGCTTATTTATGTGTAATTCACTAGAGCTCACAAATTGTTCTATTTTGCACTGCAACTACGTTTGATTCTTACTTTTTAAATACAATAAAGCAAAACTTGTAGTATTTAGCTGTAACATACCATAGGATTTGGATTTTGCCTTGAGGGCGCAAACGAAGTTGAGTGCAAACTGAGACGTCATGGGAAAAAAATGCTAAAAGAATTCTATGAATTTTTGTGTGTCATAAAAAATATCCATAGTCAGCCTTTTCTTGTTTAAAAGGGATTTACAGATGTGTTATTAATTTAATTCAATCATTTTAATAGGGTTTCTGTCAAAACCCGTCTCTCTGTCACTGTCTGTCGAAGGGTGTGTGGCAGGCTGGCAGCCAGACGTCCTTATGAATGACTAATAAATAATATGTCAGCCTGTCCTGCTCATGACAAATTGATGCTGGTTACCTCGGCTCAGGCTGGCAGGCCAGGCGCTCGATGGCTGCAGGGCAGACCTTTTCTTTAATTAAACCACCGAGCATTCCGAATGAGGTGCTGGTCCACAAATTACTCTGCTTTACCTTTGAGCCTGCAGCTGGAAGCAGACAATGAGAGTACCAAAGCAGTGTTTCTTTGTGGTGCTTTCTGTTAAAGATCTATTTTAAACAAAGCCATGTCTCATCAGGCATAAAATGGTTTTGAATAAATGTCAAAAAAGGGACACTAGAGGGCAGTAGAGAGACTCAATCTCAAATCTCAATACTGAAAAAGATTCAAGAAGCCATTTTTTTCTTTAATAGATCGTAGGGTAGTTTTGAATAAATGTACTATAAAAATATATAACTGTATTTTAAAAAAATTCAGCACAGTACTCAGCACATGTCCTCCCTGGAGCTGAAAGTAGCATGCAGAGAGACCTTGAAGGGTCCTGCTATGCTTTAAAGTACCTGTATGCCCACGAAGCTCCATGGTTACCTGACAAAGGCTCAACACACTTCAAAACCTTTATTTAGACGAGGAGAGGGCTCAGCTCCACAGGGAGCTGACTCCATGTCATTTGTCTCTGTCACAGGGATTCCGATCACCAGGATTTTAACAAGATTACCAGGAGCGAGTGGAAGCTATGGAGTACCGATGTAATGTAATTATCAAGTGATGGAGTGCCTGAAACGGCTGTATTATCACTGGCGAGTCTTTTAGCCCCTGTCAACACAGGAGAGCTCACAACACGACTCACCCTCAGCCTGATGATGGGCAGGTTCATCAATTTATCTCAATAAAAATATGTTCTCTGAATGTTTAATTATGCCTTGTAGCAATTTGCTAATAGCAGATGCTGGTGTGGGAATGTCAGCCTTTCTTTCTAAATCAGTGTGGGATTTTGTTAACGTATTGAGTCAAAGCAGAACTGCAAGAAGAAAACACAAGATAGGAGTCAGAAGACACTCTTCAGCCTAAACCTTGTGGTTGTGGATTGTTTCCTGCCAAGTGCATTTCTCTCTTTTTCCATTTCTTTCTTTGCACGTGTGTCCTCATCTCCATGGCAACCAATATGAGTATTAAATGAGAAGTCAAGGACAAGTACAAATATCACATGCACACACTGATCAATAAACAATGTGCACTCAAAGCGACACAAGCAGGAGGCCAACAAAATGTGCGTTGATCAGGAAAGTTCAAAGACATAGAAGAGTTCATTTTTGTTTGATGCAAGCTGTTCATAAATGAGGTCCTTCCAAAACAAAGTTAACTCATACTCAAATCAGAATCATACTGTTAAGTAGTGGGATTTATTTCAAGTGAAGACAAGCTATCAATGAATTTGATTCATTTTGTTCTACCTTAAAAAAGATTTTTTAAAAGTTATTTTATACAAACAATATATAACAATTTAACTTTAGTCTGGATACCATAGTTTTTCAAAGTTTTGTACAATTTTTGCAAATTTCCTTCCTTCCTTTTTCCAAATCAAAAACAAGAGATTAATGTTAAAATGTATTAAGCACACTTGTCCTAATACTTAGACCGATCAATGATTTAGTCATTAAGAAGTTAAGCAGAGATTTAAATTTTTAACCTGAATAGAATGTCTTCACTGAGTAACTTTATGTGTGAGAAACTCATAGACTTCCACAATTGCCCTCTGCTGGCTGCTGGAATGCAGCTCTTTATGCACTGTCCCTGAACTGATTCCCTTCCTCATACATAGTGAAGAAAATTAAGACTATTTATATCTAAATCTATTATTTATTTAATACATTTGAAGATCAATAATTCTATTTTTATAGATGAAAACAGGGTTTATTATTATTGTGTGATCTTACACAGAAACAGTTGACCAATATGTTAAGACTCTGCTACTTTAGATTTAAATATAACTGTAATAAGCATTTAGATTATTCTCCTCTTTAGTGAGACTGAATCCTCGTTGTCGTGACGTCTCCTGTGGTCATTGCGCAGTGATGAGTGGTCCTGAGGACATAACCCCCTGGATAATGTGTACTGTTTCACTTAAAGCAACACAGTTCAACTGAAACACATAAAGAACAACTGATACTAAACTGTGTTGTGATTTCATCTTTAGGCATATTTGTTGTAGTTTTCAGTGCAACCTTTTCACAGCTTATCTCACTTCACGCCTAACATTAGCAGATATAGACTTCCATCGCAGTGATCGCGGGCCTAAGTATTTTATTTTCTTCCACTCCTTTTTTATATTGGAGTTACATTTGTTAATTGTTTGTATTGGTAAAAGGAGAGGTGGAACAGAAACTGGGGACAAGTGAAAAAATGCAGCAGACAGGGGAGAATTAAGCACAAACCCATGAAACAGCTCAAATATTGTGACTACTATAGAAGCAATTTAATAATATAAAAAAATGAATAAGAAATCTGGTACTTTTTGAACTAAAAATACTGACTAAAAAACTTTTTGGACTATAAATGACTGGACTACAGTGGTTTTTGGACACCTCTGAATATGTATAAGCTGATCTGAGAAAAGGCTAAAAGGTGTATGTGCAGCAGTAGCACAAAAGTTGAAAGAGCGTGGAAGGCTTCAGACGAATTAGGCTTTCGCCAAAGTTTCCTAAACATCTGGAAGAATTAAAAGGGTGTCACAACCTGAAATTGGATTCCATCCATCCATCCATTCATTCATTTTCCTGACCTGCTACATGCTGTTTGGGGTCACAGGGTTACTGGAGCCTGTCCCAGTTACGACTGAGCAAAGATTTGAACCAGGGCCTTCTCACTGTGAGGCAGCAGTGCCAACCACAGCATCACTTTGCAGCCTCTGATATTGGATTGTGAACATTTTTGCTTTCAATGATATTTTATTTAATTGAAGAACCCACTTGTCTAAGTGGCTTCATCAGACATTCAAGCAAATTGGGATTTCTCATTTACTCAATAATTCTTTCTTTTTGAACTTGATATTTAACATTTCTAACACACTGATGCAGTTTAGCAAAGCTGTTGAGGATAATTCTTAAATTGAGTGATAACACAACGATAAAGTTTCCTTCTTTCTTTTGCTAACAAGTTAATCTTGAACTTCATGGACTTCCTAAACCCACCGAAGCAAAGATTTTTCATACATTTGTAAGTTTGAAAAAATTAAACAAAACCGTGGTTTGAATTTTTGAACGTCAAGTGTTAGAAAGGCAGACTGACAGTTGGACAGAAGAGAGCGACGGCTGAGCAGAAACCTTGGCACTCTGAGGAGCAGTTGATTGACAGCTTCCCAGTGATGTACACTCTTCCTGTGCAGCGGGGGTCAGGGCTGTGTAAAGGAAACACCATTAAAATGGGCTTGTTTGTGCGTTGTGGAGGTGCAGAGGACAGCCGGATAACAAGCAGCTGATACAGTCTGTCGATCAGGATAGCTCACTTCCAGATCTGACTCTGAATGCATGGATCACACTTGTTCAGATAGCACACTCCTGAGCTGCTTTTTGGTGCACTTGTATGAGTGAGAAGGGTTTTTTTTCAGATGTCCGATCAGCGCGTGACTCATCCAGCATGCCATTCAGATACAGCATCTCTGCAGTCTCTGAGTCACCATGCAGCTGTGACAGAGTGAGGAGGAGCAGGAGGGAGCGAGGCTCCAGATAACAAAGGAAGCTGACATGATGAAAGAAAGATCACGACATTATCTTATTCTTTTCATCTGACTCTTTGTTGCAAGCTTGCTGAACTCTCAGAGGTGTCTTCTTGTCTCAGAACTGATATTTGTGCCCATCTAAAACAAGTATTGCTTTCCTGACATTTAACAGGAATGCCTGCATGTGGTAAACTAAAACCCCTTCACCAAAATTAAATGTATTTTGTTTTCACAAGCTTAAGTTTCTCTAAAAAAAAAAAATGTTTGCACATTTCCTAAAGGCAGCATCCTTTGTGAGTTTTTTTTTTCTGATGTGTGTGTTGTCTGCCCCTTTCTCACCCACACACTTGTCCCAAGGTGTCCGCTCTCTTGCTCTTGCTCTCACTGCAATGACGCTCGGCACAAACCATTAGATCATTACGGCTGAGTGGTGTTAGATTGTCATTAAGAATGGCCTCAGGAAGTTAGGAGTCAAACAAACGCCTGTTTAAGGACAGCCATGTCTTTCCCAATAGATGAGGAGTAACTGCCTGCAATTTCCAAGTGGTTTTAGACTCTAATCGGTAAATTGCAGTCTGCACAAAAGGGGGCTTGCAGTCGAGCTATTCATACCAGCATTACTGCAAATGGTTTAACTCCTATTTAACTAACCAGGAGGCGTGTACTGAGAATTCTTCAGATTGTCCAGAACAGCTATGCAGGATGGTTTTGGTCAGCTCTTACAGGCAGAAACCACAGTCTAAATGCACAACAAAAGAGGGGCAGGATGAGATTGTGTCTTTCTTGTATTATCCCTCCTCTTTGAGACCACTCTATCAGATGTGTCACATCTCTGCAGCTAATGAAATCAGGTGGACATGAAGTGGTGACAGCATGAAATCAGATCAATAAAGCATCAAAGTAAAAATGTGTGCATGACATTAGAGTGTCTGAAGCGAAGAGGTACCTTTATATTTACAGTATATCTATATACACACACTGCTTTTTTTTTTACCTCATTATGTCTCAAAGCAATTTGTTAAAGATGTATTTCCCATAGTGAACAAACTGTAGAATTTCTGATAGATCAGACATGAAGGTCCCCCCTCCTTGGCATCCTACTTTTTAATGAGATTTGGAGTGTGTTTTTCACCCCACAGTGAAGCCATGGGTGACAGACAAGAAGGACAAAAGGAGGCCTTGGGTTTTGAAAAAAAAATAACACCCCCCTCCTCCCTTTACCATGCACACCCATATTCACTATTAGCTCCCATCTGGTGACAGGGCACAGAGAGGCAGCTTTGAATAAAAGCCTGTCGGCTCAGGAGTGTGTGCATGTCCGTGCACAAACACACCCAGTCTAAATGTCTTAGTTCCATTAATTGGATTTTTTAAAATCTGTGTTTCTTTAGTGTCTTGACTCTCGAAGGAACATTATATCTGCTGCAAAAATGCTTATTGTTGCTGTCAGATTTCA
This sequence comes from Adrianichthys oophorus, assembly GCA_036245035.1. NCBI lineage: Eukaryota > Metazoa > Chordata > Actinopteri > Beloniformes > Adrianichthyidae > Adrianichthys > Adrianichthys oophorus. The sequence continues at coordinate 11,109,151 of BSAI01000104.1, forward strand.
ATAAACCAAAACCCATCTGCAAGATTTTGTAGCTAATGCACATACTTTACAGCATTTTAGATTTAATTATGTCATACGTTTTTTTAAACTGACTTCAGATGGCTCTTAATAGAAACAGCAACACAAAATGCTTTTATTTTCAGCCAAAACAGGCAGAAAATTCTTATAAATCAAGCTTTTTTTCCCCGCATGCTGCATTTCTCAGATATGGGCAAATTAAAAAATGTGCTGCTGTGCTTTAAGTGTATCTTCAGGCTTGATCTTTGTAATGAAGTTGAATTTCTGCTCCCCTGATATCAGAGTGCCTCGCCCCAGAGGCACCCTTTTGACGAATTGATGACTCCTGACCGGGAGGCGCACCGGGATGGAAGGAGGAGCTGCAGGAGGTGTGGAGGATTTTGACGAAGGCGCTGGATAGCAAACATCTCCCAACTGCAGCTACAGAGAGTTGAAGGCTGGCATGTGGAACCCGTCCTGCTGCCTGGCTCGTGCTGGAGAATGGTGCAGCTGTCATGCTTCCAGAACAATCGGCACTGAGCCAGCCTTGTGAGGAAATGTAATTATTTATGTGAAAATAACTCGCACAATGTCTGATGATGAATGCATGTTTTTTTTACCACTCTAATTTCCTTATATTTGTGCAGGTTGGCGCACACACTCCTGATATTTTTAAGCACCATGGACAGCTCACGTGTGAGCGTTTATGGCTGCAGAGAGCAGTAAAGACTGGATCAACTTTTTTTCGATCACTGAAGTTTTTACTGCAAATGTTGAATCATTTATTGGAGTTAGGAGTCATGAGGATTGATGCTTTGTGATTATAAATCCTAAGGAAATTCTTCATCAGTTGATGATCTGCTCTGGGTGGTTGAGTGGGAGACATTTGTGCAAATGAGAAGCTTATTTATGAGAGAGAGAATCCCAGGGGTCTAGGCCCAATCGGAGCACTAGCCCCCCCTTCCCAAAAGTCATTACAGACTGATTTTGGCATCAACTTCCACTCCTCTCTCTTACCCTCCTCCCCTTGCTTGAGGCTGTGGCAGCACCTGCACCCGCCCACATCTAAACAGCCATTTAAGATGCAAGCACAAAGAGCTGTTTTGTATTTTTTCTCTGTAAAATAACTATTTTAAAATCGTATTTTTGATGGTGACAGGCAGCATTTTTTTTCTCTTCTTTTATGTGTCGATTAATGGTCACAAACCGTCACGGGTCACTTCCCTTGCTTGTTCTGTGATAGGTTGGCAGTTCTGGTTGGTTGGTTGTAAGAAAACACCATTTGGGGTGGACTGGTGACGCATTTTTTGAGCTTGTCAAATTAACGAAAGCAGTGAGCTGAGCCGGGAAAAGGGTCGCAACAAAAACGCACACCCACATGCATGATCACAGATGGGAAGACGAGGCGTGATTTTGATATCACCTGATGAAGACCTTTTGCATCAATTAGACGCTGGTCTCTGAGACACCTTGGGTCTTTCAGAGCTCCTGCAGAGTTGTTTGACGTCATTGTTGTTAGAAATAAGATGTAGTTTGACATTTTTTCCACCAATGCAAAATTCAAAAATGCATAAGAAGTCTTTAAAGACCTACTCCAATCATATTTTAATAATTTATTTCAAAAGTCTTTCCATTGGTCTTTTAATTATGAATATGCAGTTTATAGGCAAAATCAAAGAATTTCTGTTGTTCTCTTCACACAGTTTCAGCTGAGCAGCGATAGTTCATTGGATATTCTCCTCTGAGTTGTGGGCGGAACTGTTGGCACAAAGTAAGCCTTTCTTGACTTCCTATTATCCTTTTATTTACACTCTCTCCTGCAAGCTTACAACCTAACATTACCAGTGCAACAAAAATGGCGAGCAATATTGGAGCTATCCAGCAGTACAGTTTTGAGTCAGATAGCAGCTCAGAGGAGAAAAAAATAGACGTACATGGATCTATTTGTCTACAAGTGGATGCATCGGAATGGAGCAGAGCAGGGAGATTGTGTCCTGGCGAATCTAGCAGTTGTGTCTGCTAAAAGGTATTTCAAACTGGCACGCAAGAAAGCCTGGGTTCGCTTCCCAAAGCGTACAATGAGCTTAATCATCTGTGGGTCCTTAGGCAAGACCCTTCACGCTGCTGCCTAACTGTGTCTCCTTGTGCCTTGAAAATACAGGGCTGTGTCAGGAAGGGCATCCGGCGTGAAACTCTCTGCCACACCACCTGTGTGATAATTCACTGTGGCGACCCATGGCCGAAAGGTGAACAATCCCATCCATCCATCCATTCTGAATCCCTTTTGAGGTCACAAGCTGCTGAAGCCTATATCAGTTACTGTTGGGCCAAGGCATGGTACACTCTAGTCAAGAAACCAGTCCACTGCAGGGCGCCATAGTACTCACTGCCTGGCAAACCATCTCTGAAGTGAACAGTCAGTTGCAGAGAGAAGACCATGTGCGTTAACTGAGAAAGCACGCAGACTCCACAAAAAAGTGGGTTTTGACTGTAAAGTAGCTGTGCTACTTACCACACATTCAAATCTGAATTAATTTAAAACGTGTTTTTTTTTTTTGCCTTCCCTGCTCCCTGCAAGCGCTGATAACTAGAACGAGATGTGAATCAAGACCTAAACTTCAAATAAAAAGGAAGACTTTCTGAGGCTCCCAGCGAGGATTCACCCTCATGTTTTGAGTGTGTTAGCCAATATTTGTTAGCCCCTTGATGCCTATTTATGCAAATATGCATCAAACCACTTCTGCTCAAAAACTTACCTGAACTTAGCACCTACTTAAAAGCAAAAAACATAAGTGATTTATTTTCATTGCTATAAATACATGTAGGTGCCATGGGGTTAAAAACAATATTTTCCCTGTTTTTCTGTATTTAATAATAAAAACAATAATATTAATAATAGCTTCACTTGTTCTAATTTTTATTGAAATATATAATTTTAATACAATGACTGGGAATGTAAGTATTTTTCCTTTCAGTTAAATTTTTTTTTTTTGTTGCTAAAAAGTCATAATTTCTTAAGCTAAAAGTAAACTCCTTTAACAAAAACAAGTAATATTTTACTGTACTTTGTAGTTTTGTACTTTGAAGCAGCATTGACTTATTCCAATGTTTTGTCTTTGGACCACCTCTCTTGACTGAAGATTTCTGACGGGACTTGGCTCTAAAATCGAAATTACACCTCCAAATAGCTCAATAAGTGCTCCTCCTCCTTCTCATCTCCATTAAGAGGTTAGATCAGTCAATAGGTCCAGCCAAACTCCGGGGACGTACCCTATTGATTTCAGCCATGGAAGGAGGAGGGCAGCCATTAGTTTTGCATTTCCTGTGGCCTTGGGTGAGGTGCTCAGGTTCATTTTCCCGAGATTTCTACAGGAAGCAAATAGTTTTCATTTTTTCTTTTGCCATTATCAATGTTTCCACAGAAAGTTTCAGGCATTTTTTTTTTTATTCCAGCTATTAACAATAAGTCAATTTAATCAAGATTTAGCATCCAACAGGATGCACAGACTCCACAAGATTGGATTAAAGGAACATCTTCCCACCAACAAAAACTCTCTGACTTTTGTTTAACTTGCAAACAAACTCAAAAGATAAGAAATATTTGAATGTTTGCAAAGCAAAACTCACTTGTGCTTAGCTTGCATTCAAGCATTGGATTCATAAATGGGGTAAAAAGTGACCCCATGGGTTGTTTTTCTTTAAATCTAAAAAAAATCATACTTTTAAATTCCAGATATTCCTCATTAAAACATTTTTGTTACATGAGGCCATTGCGTTTTTAAAAAAAAGCATGTTTATATTTTAATAAATTGCAGCATTTGTGTTACTACCCCACGTTTCCATAAATGGGGCCAAAACTGACCCCAATAATTTCCTATGGAATCTAAAGGGTTAGGCCAAGGTTCTTTTTGATTCTTGTCAACTGTGACTGTCACTATATATTTGCCGTTACGCTTAACACATCTGTTACTAATATTTAACCATACTTAATTATATTTCCGAAGTTTGTTGCAAACTTGCATAGCTTCTTTTTGGGGTCATTATTGACCCCACTCGAGGCAAAGTTTAAGTATTGGTAGGTTATACATCGAAAGAATAAAGATACTTTTTGTTTTCGCTGATTTAAAAAAAAAATACACCGAACAAACAGACTTGTTTTGGGTTTTTTTATATCAAAAAAGGATATAGAGTATTTTGTTTTGACATCAACAAACCTCTCACTTTACACAGCAACAGAAGCCATAGAATCACACTGCAACTTCAGAGGCACAAAAACAGGAAACTTCTCACTATTTCAAATTGCACATATTTCAGTTATTCTGAATCGCTTTGTTAAGGTTTCATCCATAATGTCAATGAATACTGTGACAGTGAGGGGGGGGGGGGGCTGTACAGGGGGAAGCAGGTACAGGAAGAGCAATGGGGGTCCTGCCACTGAATCAAAGACACAAATTCAGCTAAATGAGGAGGGAAAGAGAGTGACAGATATAGGAGGGTCGATAGCATACAGTTAGTGTGGACCACACCAAAGCCAAAACTTAAAAAAAGAAGAGCGGCCGCCTCTCTGGCGGGGTTCTTCGTATCATTCTCATCTGGTGAGCAGCCCAACCACAAACTCCCCGACTTGTCACGTCAAGGACATTTGTGTGTTGGACTCGAGTTACTATATTTTCATACATTTATGTTCCTATTTTTTTTACAAGTAGTTATTTTCTACATTTTGTTTTCACAAAAACACAACTTCTAAACAAATGCTAAAAAAAAAAAACCTAAGGACTGTTCATGACACCTGACCAGAACTGTTACTATGGATTTATTGCTTTGTACACTGAGTCATGTTTGGTGCCAACTGCCCACTGCAGACTTCTCTTGTGTGGACTTCAATGCTGATGGTTTGTACTTCTTTGAAACATTGGATTTCCAGCTAAAATCCAACTCCACTTCTTACCTTTGGTTATTGTGCAAAGAAATTTAAGCATAAGTAACAGTTTCTGAAAGGAAAAAAAAGGAAAAACATTGGAAACAACAAACAAAAATGAGAATAAAAAATACACAACACAAAGCTCACTTTGTTCCATGCATAAATACATATCCAGACACATTAACAAGGTGAGGGGAGGACATGGACTCACTACAGTTTGATGACAAAATGAATCTTAGCTTTCCCTTTTCAGATCTGTTATGTGAATGAAAGCGTGAATGGTTTTTCAGGTGATTGTTGCTTGTTCCTTCTCTCCGGAGAATGTCCAGCTCTTGATTTCTACTTGGAAAGGGAGGAAAAGCTAATTCATGATTCATATAATATTATATTTTCCTTAAGGTCTACAGTGGCAAAGCCCAAAAAGCATCATCTCTACGAATGCAAACTTCACCTAAACTTAATAATGGCTTCAACTTTTTTTAAGTAAACTTGATGTAAACTGCATGTAAACAAGTATCAAGTACTTGATTAGGAATGTTTACAGCTTCTGTAATGATTTTTGACATTTAAGTCAAAAGTTAAAAAAATATGTGTTTTTGTGCACATCTAAAATGAAACAGGAACAAAGGTCAGACTGAAGAAAAACAGACATTTTATAACAACCAGTGGATCTTTTTTCACTCAAATTTTATCATACTCCCTGGTCATAATGGAACACTTGATAAAAGACAAAACAAATCCTTTTTTATATGTGTAAAACATCATTTTACTTCCTTCATCATACACACGACACTTTGTGTTAACTAAAAGGCAATCAAAGTTGGAAAATTATATAAATATATGAAAAGTTATAGTTTCATTTCAGGGGTTTTGCCAATATGCATCTGAATTTGCACTAATCCCACTGTGTGTATGCTATCATAAATTATATTCTTCTGTCTGGCTCTAAGCTACAAAGACACTCATACTGACTTGGTTTTCCCATTGCACATACCTTATTTAAAGGGCCTATATCATGCAAAATCAACATTTTTTTTATATGTTGTGTATTATGATGTTAAGTCCTCATGAAAAAGTCCAAAGTTGTATTTAGGCCATTCACGCATCTCTGAACATTCCTCTAAAACCTTGCTCTCTATGAGCACCAACCCTTCCTAATCCACGAAAACGAGTGGATCCTCACAACGTGATGTAAACAAGTGAGCACATCCCCTTCCAGGATCAATCTGTGCTGCCAGCACCGCCCCGGGCTAACGTGCACACCCACTTTCTCCACAGAGCTAGCGGTGACTGGCAAAATGCTTTCATTTTATATGCACAATACACACATCCATCTTTGCAAAAGATCGGATGTTATTTGTTTTTGTTAGTGAAACGCAGACATGCTGCCGAGTCATGAAATGAACGGCACACACAAGGAGCAAAAGGCGGTGCCTCAGAGATCAATGCGTCTTACTTCCAGGTAGGAAAAGAGCTCACAAAAATAACTAATATTTCATTTAAAAAAATTTCTTTAGTGTGCCAAAGGTAATATATGTATATATGGATATAGTTTACTCTGAAAGATTTAAGAATAGCATGATATAGCCCCTTTAAGGTCATCAATCACCACTGTTTGTGTGATGTTATAGTGCTTAAAGTTTTATGTATGATAACCTCTGTTATACCTACTTAGTTTAACATTAAAAAATTTAAGTGGTCCGACAACAATGTGCAATACAATCCTTGGAATGGCTTTGATGAGACTGAAGGCAAAAGCGAAAAAAATAAAAGTCAAAAATTTAGTAGTGAGCACAACTTCTGAATAAAAATGTTGTTCTAATTAGGAAAACATAATTGTGTGCATGTGTAATCACATTGCAAGTCATTGTGCCACAAGTTAAATCTCGCCAGATCCCAGCAGGACTTTACACTCACAAGCAGGACTTTACACACACTCACATACTCACACACAGAAGCCAGTGATTGAAAAACAAAAACTACAAAGTTGTACATTGAAAAGACACTAGTGTGAGTGCATCAGGAGATATACAGTACGGTCTATCTTAACATAGTGTCTAGTTTCTGTTTACTGTGCTGTGCAGTGACATATTTGTACACTGAAATGGTTCTCTTGTTGCTGTTGATGTGACAGCTCTCATGTTGTTTTGTTGAAACCCTAAAGGCTTCAGTGAGGCCAGGAAACCTCAACATGTGATGAAAATGTTTACATCTAATCACAATTGCACTCAAAATAAATATATCTATTTTAAATATTCATGATAGTACATATACAGACTGCCAATTTGATATGTGCTACATCTCTATTAATCAAATATCATAAATCTTTTTTATATATTTTTATTATTCTTACATTGAGTTTGTAAGTTTTTATTTATAGATTTTTATCTTTAGAATTTGTGCAAACATGACAATGGATTGTGGCTTTTTTTGTTGTTTTGATCTTATAATTCTGAATAAATCTGATGCATGTTCAGGGGAATGAGTGTAGTCGGCCATCCCTGTGTGTTGGCTCTAAGAGTATCCCTCATCCTGCTTGTATCTGTAGCCCTGCGCCTCCTCCTGAACATATTCCTCCGTCTTCTCCCATCCTGTGGCCCAGCCGCCGTTCACCTGTGTGGTGGCACCATACGTTTTGGCAGGGCCTCCGAAAGCCCCGTAACTCTGAGTGATGTCTCCAGTCTCCTCAGCCAACTCGTCTTCGTCGATGAAGCCACACTTCTCCTCGCTGGTCAGTTCAGGGTCGGCCCAAGGCTGTTTCTCTCCAGACGCAAAGATCCCGTAGAAGACCACACCCCCATAATGCACCAGTGAAGCTATCAGGAAAACATACTGCCATTCTTCTCGAGTCTGAAAAATACATCACATACAGCTTCATGTTAAGTGTGTTAAGTGAAACATCAGCAAGCCCCTGTGCTTTAGAAACGGAAGGCTTTTCTTCATAGACCCAATCTGATCCTGTTAAGATCTAATTCAGATCTAGTTTTGATCCAGATGCCAGCTCAGACGAGGAAAACAAAGACGTTCATGGATCTATTTGTTTGCAAGTGGATGCATCAGAATGAAGCAGAGCAGGGAGATTGTGGCCCACCCAGCAGTGTCTCTATGACACATATGCTTTTTTCAAACAGCATTTTTTTTGTCTGTTCCTGATTCACAACAGTTTGAATAAAAAAATACTCAGAAATACATTTTCAAGCTTAATTGCTTTATATATGTCCTACATAATGAGAAAAATGCCACAGGAACATGTTGAAAACACTGTTTTCATTGTTTTTATCGTTACAGTGACAGTCTTTTTTTGGGGAAAAACTAAATCTAAAGCAGTTCTGTACAAGACATACATGAAACCTGAATTGTGACAAAGATATGTACTTCTTTTCTTTTACTTACTTTTTAAAAATGTTTTTGTATTGAATTTGCTGTGATGTTCACACATACATTTTCATACTTTTCCTACATATTGTTGTTCAAACATGTAGTTGTAGAGTTAGATAAGCTAACTTTTTTTTAACAGTTCTAGCACATCCCCTGTCTGTCCTCGTAGAGTATCCCTTCTTCATGTCGACATCCCTGAGGCTTCTTCCCCCCCCAAGATAGGGGTTTTCTATGAGTTTTTCCTCACCAAGAAGAGTCAAAGGGGAACGTTTTTCTGAATTTTGTCACAACTTTTACCCATGCTGATCTGATGCCCTATATAAGATAGACTGCACTTGTGATGCAGAATAATTGGAGTACACTGGAGTGTAGAATGAAATATATCACTGTGCATTGCACGTTTTTGTTTACTTATGTTTCCCACATTTTCTGTGGCATCAATGCACAAATATGACTTATTTAAACAGTTAAGGAGCCCTGACTTTTCTAAAGCCTTCTTGCCTTCAAAATGTTTTAAACGTTTTAAAAAGGTATTACCTTGTTTTTCGTCATCGCACCAACAATCAGCGGACACACCATTCCAGACAGAGTCCCAACACCGTTAGAGATGCCCATCAGGATACTGGCGTAGCGGGGAGCTATGTCCAGGTGGTTGACATTAAAACCTGGTGCAGAGCATGTGACACACAATCAAAGTCCTGCACACAGTTTTGGAGAATCACCTCCAGTTTGTCCAACTTGACTGTAACCTTAAGAGACACAGTGCAGCCCCATGTGTCAAATAAAAGAGCGGGATAGAGGTGAAAACAAAAGCAGCTCAAGCAGTGACCATTTTGTTGTAAAAAAAATAGGCACCAGCCCTCCACAGACTCTCCTCCTCCCCCACCCAGATCGGCTGCATGAGTAAGTGTTCCTGTGTGCTGCTGCACATAGCCTGCCTGGAGTCTCCCCTGAGACGTTTTGCACTGAATTATTAAACACTCCTGGAGAGAGCTTGACAACATGAAGAAAACGGGTTTTGCACCCAGTCAAAGAACTCAGCATCCTGTATGATTTAGAATAAACAGGACGGAATTGGTTGGAGGAGTGAAAGAAGACAGGACATTGCTACCTGCAGTCAAATGTTTCAAGGAAATTGTCACGGAGTTATAAACTGTGAGGTGTTATGAGACAAAGGGTCATAAAAATGATTATAAATGCCCTTCCTTGACATATCTTTTTCCTAAACGTGCAAGATATAATACAAAACACACAAAAACTAGACCAAATGTTTCAGTTTCAAACATGAAACCTTAGACTACAATTACAGAGACACCAACCTGAAATAGCAAATCCACTAAAACCCACCGCCAGCACGAGGAAGGAGATGGCCACCCCTTTACTGTGGGAATATCCCACGACCAGCAGCAGAGTGGCCTCCATGCCAAATCCTATCAAACAGAGACAGCAGGTCACATGCACACAGAAAAACCCCTACAGGCTGTCGGTCAATGCGCTGCCAATTGAATTAAGCAGGATGCAATTCTCAGCTCGCAATTACACAAGTGGCGCAAACAAAATCGATACCCAGCTCCAGTCCAGTAGTGAACTGAAAAATTGATCTGATAGATTTTTACAAAAAAACAAACATCATCTCCGAGAGAAAATCTGGACGCCAAGGATGAAACAAAATGGAAAAACAACAAAAAAAAGGGCAGCTTGGATCTGAGACCTGGAGAGTAACACCTATCAGATAAGGAGAGAGGTGTGGACATCTGATCTCACCTCCACAGTTCATGATTTTCCTTACAGTGGTGGTTGTCAGGATGTTCTTGCTGCGCAGGTGGTCGGCCAGCTGACCACCAATGGGGACAATGATAGTCATCACCAAATGAGGAAGGGCAGACAGTATGCCAACCTGTAACCACAGACAAAGTCAATAAAAAAATGTTTTTTTAAGAAGATCACCAAAAACCACCTTTAGAGGGAATATGTATTTCATAGTTTTAACTAAATACTAAGTGAATTTGCTTTTCAAAAGTAGAAGCTCATTCTTGACACTTTATTATGTTCAAAAAGACTCTCTTCTGTTTTATAAATAATTTTTAAATAATTGTCACATCTTGAAAATATGTTTTCACCTGTACTGTGTGCTTGTTCATACTTTTTCAATGTGGCTTCTAAATGTTGATTGAGATTTTCAATTGAATTCTTTCTAAAAGCACTGCAGTTTACCAAAGGCAACTCCGGAATTTTGATCCTTCATATGGCTGCATGGTGTAGTAAATCATTCTATTATGGTCTATGTCTTAAATGTGTTTATTTGTGTAAAAATTCTTAGCAATATATCAGTTATTTCCAGGTTTGCTTCAAATTCAGGAAGGGAAAGTGGAGGCATAATTCAATAAACAGATAATCTGTAAATGATAGAACAAGCTCCCCTTTATCAAACTTTAATATGGTTTTTAACAATCAAGATACTGATGTGTGTGTTGTGGTTTTCCTATTCTTGTAGCTGCTGTTTTGCATGTAACACAATGAGTTTTGACTAACAGCTACTAGACATATTATTTTGTAATTTGAAGAGTCTGTTTTCAAATTGTTTGTTAGGATTTTTATTTTTGTAGTTTTGACATTTTCTGAAACTTGTTTTGAGCGTGAAGAAGGTTGGAGTTTCAATGCTTAATGCTGTCTTTTACCTGACTTTCTTCTTGTGGATGTCAGGATTAAACCAAAAGAAAAGAAGAAAAAAGTGTCCAAAGTAATAAGACCAGCACCATCCCCATCAGTCTCATGAAGAAAACTTTGCTCTGTTTGTCAGTTCTAACCTGCTTTGTGCTTCTTGCTCACCTTGCTTATCTCAAAGCCAAACACCTCCTCAAAATAGGCAGGTTGGCTGATCAGCAGCAGGTAGAAGGTCCAACTCCGGCAGAAGTTTGCCACGATGATTGCATAGACAGGCATAGAGGTGAAAAACTTTTTCCATGGGGTTTTGAATTTCTGAAATATAATAAAGGGAGGGCTTCTTTTTAAGGATATTCACATGCTGCACATCACTGATGCTGTTGGCCTTGTGCTTGTTGTGCTGTCAAGAAAAAACTGGGAATCATCTTGTGGATTGAGTTATATCTCCACTCCCTCACCTCTGAAGGACCCGTGAGCTTGGCACTCTCTCCAATACTCTCCTCGATGTAGCAGCGCTCCTCATCGGTGATGGTCGGATGATCAGCAGGGCTTTCATAGGACACCAAAATCCAGAACATGTACCAGAAAATGCCAACACATCCTACACGTTACAGACAAAATGAAGATGAGAGAATCATGAGTGAGGTACTGCAACTCATTTGGATCAAATTGATTTTGCTAAAGCATTCAACTCAGAATGTGACACCAAAAATGCCTGAAAGCTCAAAACCCAGAAAGAAAAACCAACTTTATCCAGTCTGAAGGAAAAGATGGAGGCTTGTTTATTGACACCAAAGCAACAGGGGAAGAAAATCAATGCAGTCTGCCTGGATAAATCCATTTGACTTTCACTGTTCTCTGGCAGTCACACTCTCAAGGTTTGGTTGAGTTCAAAATACAGCTTAGAAATTCTTGTTTTACTGTGCGCATGCTCTCATCACGAGCAGATCATCATCAGTTGGTCTCACCGTAGACGTAGAACACAGAGGACCATCCTGAGTACTGAACCAGGATCCCAGCCAGAGGCATCGCAATCACAGCACCAGCATAAGAGCCTAAAAGGCAGCAAAAGAAGGGTGTTAACATGCTGGACATTCAAATTAGATAACAGTCATCAATTAAACCTGTAAAGATTTACCACAGAATGAGATTGTGGCCAGACGACTTCTCTCTAGAGGCGGAGCCCACTTACTCCATATACCATGACAGGCTGGGTAGGTCACCCCCTGAAAACATACCACAGATTTTAACATATGAGCTCAGATGCTCCCATTATCATCTACTGACTGCAAGTTCTTTTTTTTTCTCCTCATTCTTATTTCTATTTTATTTTCAGGCTGCATTTCAGTTTCAGTGGAGATTCACTGTATCAATTTGGACGACCTGGTTATGCACGAGGCTGAAGGATAAGCAAACACATATTAGCACCATCACCCCTTTAATTACATGAACAAGCTGAGTGGTTGGTGAGCTGTTCTCCAGGAAACAAAAAGATTTGCGAGTGTTTAATGTTCATCAGTAAGCTGTGTCAATGTTGAACATAATTTGCATATTTTCTCTTTGATAGAAGTAGAAAATAGGTTGGATCATCAATTACAGTTCAGGCTTTCAATCTTCTATTGTGTATCCTTTTCTGATGAGAAGATTCCTGATTTATACGCTTTTACCACAAACAACGTCAGGACCCAAATTCTCATTCTTTCTTATCTGCGTTGTTTGTTTGATCCTCCTTTGATTTTCCAGCTCATACAGTATAGAAAGTGATCTTTGATGCACAACAGCTTCATTCCTGGCTGCTGCTGCTTGGTTGTGACTCACAGGATCAGTGTGCATTCTATTAGCGTGTTTTTTTTCTTCCCTTTTCCATTCAAAGGTACACAATCCCTCTGCTGTTTTCCATTCAGTGTACACAGTGTGACAGCAAAGCAGAATGAGCCGGACTGCCCTACAAAAACAAACTGTGGTGGACCAGATCAATAAAGCCCCTCTCACATTTCATCTGCCTGAATATGTGATGCATGGATACAGTCTTTGCCTTCTGTTGCTCTTGTGGCGCAGTTTTTCTTTATTTATTTTTGTCAGTTATAGCGATGAGATTTGACATCAATTCAACAGCTGTGTTTTTAAGCAAAAGTTGATTTTAAATATATATAATATAAGTATGAAAGGATGATTTTACCTCAACCAATCCCTGTAAGATCCTCACAAAAATGACACACCCATAGTGGACTCTGGCAGCAGAAGGAATGAACATGTTGAGAGTGGAGGTCAGGACGATAGCTGCCCCAAATACCCTGAAATTGGGACGAAAATAAACTAATTTCAGGAAGATCAACAAGAAAATAGTTTTTTTTTTGGAGAGTTCCATGACTTGGAGAGAGGCAGTCTCCTAAAAACACACTCTTAAAAGGGAATGCTACATTCTCTTTCTTTTGACCTCATTTTTAAATATATCCCATGCAAAGCCCCTCGGAGTACAGCCGTTGAGACGCGCTCCCTGCGCCCTCGAGAGTGATTGGGCCCATAAGCGCACGTGCTCTTTGTCGTCACAAATAAATATTTAAGCAGCAACGCCCCATTTGCAGTCACATCTATGTGTGTCGCTTAGCAACACCTCCCACATTAGTGGGGTTTTGGCTTTTTTTCCAGTGAGAAAGTCATTTAACTGATGTATTTTGCCAAAGAAAAAAAATGATGTTTTAATAACATTTTTTTGTACAGATGGCTGGAAAACACGGATTTCCGTTTTAGGATAAAGAAAAGGAAATTGTATTTATGACGTTGTGGGTTTGCATCTGTTTTTCTTTTTAGATGGAGCCAAAAGAGAATCAGTGCAGGTCAAAACCATGGAGTCGTGTTTCTGTGTTTGCCACATCCTCCCACCACCTTAATATGCAGGTCTGGAAGCAAAAATGAAGTCGTTGTCTTTTTCTTTCTTATTTTAAAATGATGATTTGAGAATTTGGTCTAATTTTCTCTTCTCAATTTTAAATGCTATGCATTTAACTGATTTAACGAATTGCCAGTGTTGGAGCAGGCATTGCTCGTTGCTTTTCGTTCGTCATGAAGGGCTTTGTCAATAGTTTACAGTAAATGTTTCCATTCATCCTTTGAGAAATTGCTTTGTCATATAACCTCTGATCTGCAGCCCGTAGCGCAATCGAGTGACGCACAGGCGGTGCTGATGAGGATGAAAGCCTTTGGCGACCAGACCGAGTCTGGTATCCATGCCCCTAGAGAGGGGGGCAGATTAGCCCCGACTTGCCCCCAGGGAGCTCATTAACAGGTGGCAGAAAGCCCTGCGTCGAGATCGGAGGGCCTGCCGGCTCTGCCAAATCTGTCCTCTCCAGCAGCGCTGAGAGAAACTCCCCGTCCTCTACTGATCAGGGTTCTTGGAGCGAAATAAGATTTGTTCTTTTGTTTTGTTTTATTTTTTTCCCTCTGCTCCTGTAGCATTTGTTTTTACTTGCTGTTGTAATAATAGAGAAAGGAGGCATTTTGATTGAGCAAAAACCAAAATGATCCTGCTCACCTGTTTGCTGCAAGCCTCGAGGAGATGTATCCTCCAGGGATTTGTGTTACGATGTAACCCCAGAAAAACGACCCGTGGATCATTCCCACCGTCTCTGGATCCCAGTTGAACTTGGCTTTCTTAAATTGCGCAACAGCATTGATTATTAATCAAATAAACAATACAAATCTACAACATTAGAAGCAAGACAATTTTGTGCAGAGGTTCATCTTTGCATTTATTTGACGCACAAATGTTGCTTGGAATAAAATGGTTAGTTAACCATCACCATTTAAATTAACAGGCCTCCACATGGAGAACGAAATGGAAAGAAATGATTATGTTTGATTTTGTAGTGAATTATGTAGTAAAACAGAATAATACTGTATAGTCTGATGCGTTTAGGGACTGGCTGTCAAGAACAAATGCGTAATTTTGCCCTTTCGTTTGTGTTACAGAACTATATACTTAGATTCATAGATAAATAAGCATTTGAAATATAAATCTTTATAATATAATCAATGTTTTATTGATATGTTAAAATTAGATCTTCTTTTAAAAATCCAAATGGGTCATTTATTAACAAAATAATGTAAAAATCGCCTAAAAATAACTGTTTTGTCTAAAAAATCTGAAATTGGCCAATTAAACATGCATGGCAGATGGGTTTGAAATGCTTCCATCATGAATGAAAACGAGAAAATATTTTCCTACATCGTTTTTTAAATGATGGGGCATGCGTGAGGATGTTGGAACATCCGTGCGTAAAAGCGCGTGCCAGCCGTTGTCACACCTCTTTGACGATGATCTTGCCATTCTGGTGGATGGTGCTGTTGTTGACCATGCCCACTATGGCCACGCCCAGGTTACAACGGATGCCGAAGGAGATGCAGAAGCCCAAGCCGCTCATAATGGCGATGATGTAGCGGCGAGGCAGACCGAAGCAACTGCAGTCGCACAGCGGGGGTTTCTTCTCCGCGGCCTCCCGAGGCCGCCCATCCTCCGTCAGCTCGATCACCTCCCCGGTTTTCTGCCTTCTTTCTATTACCCTGCAACAGCCAGGTGACAGAAAAAAACGGGAGGGTCGAATCTCTTTCAAGCACCGACTCCAGAAAAGACGACTTTAGTGTTCATCGATAATTTTGTTTTGTTGTCTTTTTTTCCAGTGTTCATTTATGTGTGAGTCTGAGTTCTGTGGGGCCCCACTTTTGCAATGCATCCAAGATAGCGAATGAAGCAGTTCTTAACCATCACAAAGAGAAATTGGGCATTTGAAGCTTTTTAATGCCATGGATTAACATTAGAAATTAAATTTGTATGTGAAAATGACAACAAAAAAGAGATTCAAAATATCCCCACTCGTTCTCTGGTTGGTGTGAAATTCAAAAAGCGATTTTGACTAAAACAAATTAGAGTGGAAAATAAAAAATATAGGATCAAAACTGAGCCTGAGGAGCTCAGAACAGACCAACATGTCCCCGACTGTACCGCATTGCAGCAGCGCGCTCACTTTCCCTCTCATTAGCATTCAGGGACACAGAGTTGCATCCCGCAGACGGGCTTTCCTCAAACCTTCTCCTTAACCCCAATAAAAAAAAAATAAAAAATCGCCTTTTTTTTAATTGGAGGGTTTTATTTGTTGATATAATACGATTCATTTTTTTAATCAATCAGAATGAAAAAAAGATATTTTAATGCATTTTTTTACATAAATTGCAGCTTTTTTGGCTAATTAACGAAACAAAGAAAAATAAATTAAAAACCTCCACAAAAGATCATACAGACATTGATTTGGAATCATAAAAATCAAACAAGATAGCTCGATTTTCTGCAGACACTGGACCATACTGGAAAAATGTGAGGAAAAAGAAAATGCATTTAAAACAAATGAAGTCTACAGATTGTATTACAAAAAACAAAGGGGAAAAACTGAAATGAAGGCCATAATTGAGACGATGCAACGTGCTTTGAGCTTGACATGCCAGACGGCGTGAAGGTCGGTCGTGGCGCAGCAGGCCACGTGCGTCCCAACATCAAAACCGTCAGAAAGTGTGAATGAAATCCCCCCAAAATCCGTGCGTGCGTGACCCACCCGTCCCGTGTACCCTGCCTGCCAATAAGATTCGTGTAAAGGCCCGTGCACCGCGGGCTCCGGCGGCATGCAAACCCCTGCAAATGCTGCTCACGCGCACACGCGCACGCACCCCTGATTGCATAATTTTGTCCTTAGTCAGAGGCGTGACTACAAACCCATGTTTTTTTTTGTTTTAATAAACACATTTTAAGCGGCCTACAGAACCACCTCTGCTTATATTCCTGTAGAAAAACCCACAAATAAATAATAAAAGAAGAAATAATTTATAAATAGATATGACATGCTGTACCTCACCTGTACATATGACTCAGGGTCTTCCCCGCGAATTCCTTGACCCCAGCTGTGGCTTTCGTCTTCATAGATTCCATATCCAGTTTCTGTATGTTGGCCTGTTTTTTCTAATTGTTATATTTATGTATTTTACTGCCTCCGCGTCATGTTAGGGCAGGATAGCCGACTGCAGCGACTATACCAATGCAACAGACCAAGTTAGAAAACCAATGGAGCCCAGCGAGGCAGCGATCCAGTAGAAGGAGGAAGATTATCACCGCAGGAAAAAAAAAAAAAAACACAAACGCCTTTTTACAAGAAAAGGTGAATCAAACGAGCTGCGCGCCTTCATCCAGCTCATCTCCCGCCTGGTATAAAGTAACCGCGCCAAGTGCCATGACGACGGAAACGACGAGCGTCTGTCAGAGCTGGAAACAAAAACACAAAGGGAGCCTCAGCACCGGTACATGAGAATAAAAAAAAAAAAAAAAAGGAAGTCACAGATTTGGTTGCAAAGGTGTCTGTTTGAAGTAGCTTGAATAAATCAAAGTGGGAGTGGGTCTTTCTCGTGTCTCCTGTGGTGAGCGCAGGCTCATCTGACGTTGTTCAGTACCGAGGTCAGCGACAGCAGCGCCGCGACCAACATCTGTCCAGCTGCTGAGCGCTCACAGGACCCAGTTCAGGCGCGAATGCGCAAGATCACATTTTTTAAAAAGATGAGTTTGACAGATCTGCAAAGGTAGCAGACAGGAGCATCTTTGGTTTGCAAATCAACGTCACATCATTAAACAGCCGCTTTCAGAGACACATTTGGGCTTGAGCGTCCACTTGAAATAAAAATTTAAAAAGATAATAGGTAGGTTATATGTACACTAAAAAATGAATCAATCAGGGGCTGTAAGAGGAAAGCTGTAGCTCTCTGGAGGGCAGTGCTATGGAAACGAAATAAGTGGAACCTCCCCCCCCCACCACACACACACACACCCATCCCCTTCCCTTCCTTTCCTACTCCTTCCAGCAACACCGGAATCCATCAATAATTTAAGCGCATCAGCTCTTTTCTTCCCCTTTATTGAACATGTCCTCCCTGAAAAAAACAATGACTATGAAGAGGCAAAATAAAAAGAGCAAAAAAAGCAGTTTTTAACACAAAAACATGAACAAAAAAGCATTAACCACAATATGATGATGATTAAAATAATAACAATAATAATAGTAATAATAAATATAATAATAATATAAAAATTGTGGACATTGATTTCTGCAGAAATAAAGGAAGAAAATAATTTTGTGTTTAGGAAGTTTTCCTCATCATTTGTGGGTGTCGGGCGCCACCTGGCGGCTGAAATCAAAGCTCCACAACATTCTATAAAAACTTTCAGTTTTGTTTTGTTTTTTAGCTTTTTTGTTATGAATCTTATTTTGAGTGTCGTGTTTAAGAAGCAATATATTTATATCAGTGTTTAGATTTTTAATAGATGTGTAATTATGGTTTATAGCACTATACTAATAAAAGAAAACTTTGGAAAACCAAAACTTTATTTAAGTGTCAGTTCGTAGGATTGATAATAACAGCAATAGAACATCTATTAAACGAAAAAAAAGAGCTCTGCAGTCATAGAGGTGGTGAAAGATACTTGATAAAATACAATTTTTTTTGCATCACAATCAAATATTACAATTTACACATTTATTCCAACACAAATTTAAGAAAATGCCAGAAATAGCCTGAGATTGACAAAAGTGACAAATAAAAATTACTAATGAGGATTTTAAAGTTAAAATATCAGACTGACTTTATATTTAAAATTAAAGGATGGGGGCTTCATTGTTTTTCTCATAAAGCCACAAAAACCAAGAATATAATTGTTTTATTTGTAACTGTCATTGAACAATAATTCTATATTGCTGAAGACAAATGCAAATGCTGTAGATATTTTTTCTTTCTTTTAATAAAAATGACTTGAGTACTCTAGTGTCACTATGGATCATGTATGTAGCAGGAAGACAAAATCTTCTGCTGTAGACCATCTAAAGTAAATAAATGTAATCTCTGTTGTTTTGTCTATGCAAAGTTGTGCAGCTTTTCCAATATATTCTGCACCTCATATAATTTTAGAGGTTTCCTCCCAAACCTCAACACAAAATAAGCAGTTTTCATCAGCTTTCTCTAATTTTAATGTTAATAAAAAAAAACTAAACTGCGTTTTCCACACAGGTTTGAATTTCATCTTTCTGCAAAGGGATTTAAGAAGCATTCACATGAAATGTTCCCCATCATGTCTAATTTGTTAAACAGCCCTTTAATGCATTCACCACAGCTAAGCAGAAGAATAGCTGCACGTTTGAACCACCTCAACACGTTTCCAGATTTGAGATAGTTTATTCATTCATTCATTTTCCAATCCGCTTTTTCCCTTTCGGGGTCACGGGGTTGCCGGAGCCTAACCCGGCTACTCATGGGCGAAGACAGGGTACACCCCTGGACTGGTCGCCAGTCTATCGCAGGGGCCACAATCACACACCCATGCACACTCACACCTAGGGACAATGTAGAGTAACCAATTAAACTATGAAGCATGTTTTTGGACGGTGGGAGGAAGCCGGAGTACCTGGAGAAAACCCACGCATGCATGGGGAGAACATGCAAACTCCACACAGAAAGGTCCCCCAGCCAGGACTTGAACCGGGAACCTTCTTGCTGTGAGGCAGGAGCGCTAACCACTGCGCTACCGTGCAGCCCGATTTGAGATAGTTTTCAACCCAATCCCACATGTTTTCAAAACTACAAATATGTCATCATGTAGGGCTGCACAGGTGTTGTGGTGGTAAGTGCTGTGGCCTCACTGTGACAAAGCCCTATAGGGCAGGGGTCTGCCACCTTCAACTCTTTCAGAATCATTCGGGTCGATTTCTCTCTGGCAACAACTCAGTTGGAGCCTCTAAGTCTAATTTCACTCTGTAAAAAATAAGACACATACTTGTATTCCTGTTAGTGTTACTATTTTCATTAAAATAAAGAAACTGTTGTTTTTTGGCATTAACAAAACCTGAACATAAAGAGGAAATTGCCTTTTTTCAAAATATAAAATAGTTTATAAATTTAAATAAAATTTAGATTTGCTGACTTTGTTTTTCCTTTGCTATTTACTTTATTTTTATTTAACAGTTATTTTTTTAAAGTTAAAACCTTTTTATTTTTCTTTAACCAGAGAGCCACAATGGAGGGACAAAAGAGCCACATGTGACTCTGGAGCCACAAGCTGCAGACCCCTGCTGTATATCATCTTTTTTATCATTTGAAAAACTACTCTTACATAAATCTATCTTTGTAGGAAATTTGTGAAAACACAAAACCAGATTATTTTGAACTAAAACACAACAATTAAAATAATGGACACCTGGACAACCATAAAAGTGCTGCACCATGACTTCCATGATGCAGCATGTATAACATAACTGTACTAATGAATACAAAAACTGAACAGTCTTTTTCTCCTGATTTTATTTGAATAAACATCTTTAAATAATCTTCTCTTTCAGTCAGGAAGCAACAAAATATCTACATAGACATGCTTAAACAACTGTTTAGACGTTACAAATGACAAAGCTGCTACAAACAATAGAAAAAAAGCTCCAGGTTGTACATTGCTCTCTAGAAAAGAATTTAAAAAACAAGTAAAACATTTAAATTTAAGGCGATGGTTCACTGGGGAGATCATCGTGCATTTAGTGAGTGACATTCAAACTGCAGATATTTAATGATAACTAATGAGGATGATGTTTTATCCTGAGATTTGAGTCAGATTTCCATTTTGACTGTCAAAAGAAATCTTGCTGAGGTGTAGAAGACTTTTTAATTTACATAGTAAATGACAGATTAGAGAATAACTACTGGAAAGATTAGCAATTCATTTAAGGAATAATCCATGAACAATAAAGACATACAGTAAATGGTATAAATGAACTGTTGTGGTCCCGTTACATAAATAAAAGCTTTAAATAAACAATTTTAAAAAAAGAAAAAAATAAAAATAAAGGAACTTTAAAGTTATTTTACCTCTGACTGATGATTCTTAGTTTAAAAAACAATAACAAATGCAAAAAAACAATTGAGATGAACATTTTATAAAAAACGTGTTTGTTAAATGATTGATGCTGCAAAGCAGAAGCAAATCAATAAATGAATAATTACACTAACATCCTTAAATACGTCATTCTTGATATTTACAGCAATTTGATATTTATAAACCAGGGGTGAGGACTGCATTCTTGCTTGTTTTTAACATGCCCTGCTCAGGTGTGCTCTGATTGGCTGAACACACCTAATCCAGGTAATAAGCCTTGAGAATCTGGAAAACATGCAGACACACCTGGCCTGGAGTTCCTCCCCTCTGTTATAAACTACAGCTTTATGGTGACTTGCAGCTTGTTGCATGCATTTCAGCAAAATAAAGAAAGTACTTCTGTCTGTTTTCACTAAAGAGAACCTCACACTTCTTTATCTCCACAGGGCAGAATCTAAATATGTAAAAAACAAAATATGCCAGATAACGTGCACGCAATGGGGTGACAGCCGACATCAGCCTACATCCATCCACTAAGCTCCACAAAACATCCACAAAATCAGTTTGGTCCAGATATGCAAACATTTTCACTTGATTCACTGTGATTCTTCATGAGCACGTTAGTCAATCTTTAGAGATTCTAACGGTGGTTCAGCTCTGTGAAGTTAGTATTTGTTTTTCAAATTACCTCCCTCAACAGAACACACATACGGAGACTAAAGTCAGTTTGACTGCACTGGGAGAGTGGGAGGCATCATTCCCGCGGCTTGGTTCATGCCATTCCTCTTTTAGAGTTCAGAAATCACAGATAAATTAAAACAAACAAAAAAAGTTAGTGCTACATTTTTCTGATGCATATTTTGGCAAGTGTTGAACACAAAAAGAATTAGCACTTTTAGATCAGAGGTTCCAGCCCTTGCAGGAAAACTCCCAGAATTGTCTTCACTTTGTTTGGTTATTTACATAACAGGCTGCAGGCACTCGGACAGCATCTCGTGCTTGTCGGGTGTTAAGGTTATCTCAGAACATGGCTCCGTGATGAAGCTGGCACTCAGCTGCAGTTTGAGTCTCTCCACCTCGTAGTTATGCAGGTACTCCTGGATCAGGTACCGCTCTCGTTTAATCCGAGCCTTCACGTCCGAGGGGACGTCTGGGATCATCCACGCCACGAAGAACTTCACCACGAAGACTACGTGCTGCAACACATAAACGAGGAGCTTGCATTCACTCTGAACACAATGCCGAGCAAGAAGTGAGGAAAAACTTACTTCCATGATAATAATAAAGGCCATTTTAGCTGCCAGGATGTGCCAGAACTGCATGTTGTGGTCATACTCCCTCTGGTGGCCAGGAGGGTTACGGTAGTCTCTGTATCTGTAGAAAATGTGGCATCAAATAATTATTTTCTCTGAAACTAAACTCATGAAGAGGTGCGGAGTAAAACAGTCTGAAGAATGTAGAAAAGAGAAACATTTAACATGCTTCCATAACTGTGATTAAATCACAAGCTCAACACAGATAGTGTAGAAAAATTTGGGAGCCAGAAATGATCAAACTGATGCTAAGTCCTAACTAAATACCATGCATAAGGTAATATTTTTTCTCTTTCTTGATACTGCAAATGAAGGCAAAAGAAAAAAGAGCAATAGAACTACAACATAGACTGTGGTATTCTGTTACTAGTTTGATGTCTGATTAACTTATGTTTAGGTAGACACGGGGACAGGAGCATTTAAGTCCCTCTCTGATCATTTTTTGGTCTATTTTAAAAGCATTCCCAGTGGTCTTTTAATATGATCATGCCGTTTTTAGCCAACACAAAAAACCCCTTACAGTTTTGGAGGCAAATGCACAGAGACTTCTTCCTCTGCCTTACCTGCAGGTGGTGGTGGAGTTATCATACCAGCCCTCTTCTGGCATATTTTGAGGGTGTATCTGTGAAATGTTGTATACTGATAGGCTGCTGTTGACGTAGCCCGTCATGCTGCGGTCTTTGCTAAGGACGTAGAGGTACACCATGCGGGGGATCATGTCTGAGGTGAAGGCCATGATAAAAGCCTGAAACCAGGATAAAAATGACATTTCTAAGCAAATATGATATATACACATACGTACTTTACTTGCTTGAAAGGACAAACTCACATTGGTGACAACGGATAAAATGGCTACAGTGTTGAGGATCTCCTGCCAGGCACCAATATTTCTGGCCTTGGAGGCCACCGGTCGTCTGAACTGCGTGGTGAACTTCCAAGCATCCACCCTGATTTCAAGGATGTTGTTGAACAGAGCCAGGAGCGGAGCCAAAGGGAAGGAGGCCACAAACAGAGTGATGAAGCCAAACTGGATCACTGACCGTACAGACAGAGAGGGGCACTTAACCATTGATATTCAAGCTTGAATTTTTACAGTCATCGTTTGTGAAAACTCCAAAGTCCACAGAGCTGAAATATGTCTCACCCATCTCCAGGTACTCGTAGAACAGGCCCAGCTGGCTGAAGTTCTGCAGAACATAATCCTGCTCCCAGCGGCTGTAATGATTCTCGGGATTGTGCCGTGCTTTCCTGCTGCTCCACCAGTTTCGCATCAATCTGTTGAAAATAAAAATTACTTCAGTACACAGAACTATGCAGCCAGAAACAATTATTTTTAATCATTTACTTTATTTTAAAATACCAGCAGATAAGAGTTACTGCACTAACTACATGCTGTATTTCACAGCTATTTCTGCATCATTGAACCTATCTAAAACATTTTCTAGAAACTGAAGTTTCTTTTGGACTTGCTGATGTCCAGAGAGACACAGATTTGACCAAGATCCTTCAATATTAAATAAAAACATGCTTTAAATTCCTCAGTTCAGAAAAATGTTTTTGTTTCAATGCGATGCTAAAATGTAGGAATAAGACCTTTATCGGCGTTTAGAATCCCACCAAGGAGAAGTTTCTGTTTATCACAGCTCTTTCTGTTTTGTTTATTTTCTTGAATGTCTTTAGGTTCACAGATTTCTATTTTGCTCAGCATCAGACCTTTGCGTGTTGCTTTTGTCTTCAGTTTTTTTTGTTTATTTATTAGAACTCCCAGGCTCCTCCCCATTACCCAGTTGACAATTGATCCTGAAATGACATTGTATCAACATTAACCCTCGACATCAAACTGATGTCAAAAACAAGTTATAACTGTAAAACTTTAAGATCAGTTTGACATCAATTTGATGTCGAGCTTTGATGTTGGTTTGACATAATTTCAGCATCATTTGTCCACTGAGTATTTCTAGACTCACTGCTGCGACTGCTGGGATATGCTTGTAGTCATCAAGTTGATATCAAATGAACCTGAACTGCATTACCCAGCATTCTTAACCCTGTAAAGCCTAAACCATTAAATAATTGACAGAAAAATTCAAATTCTTTGGATTCTTTATAGGTCCCTCTGAACAAGCAAGCATTGTTTTTACATATAAATTTAATTTTGTATCATATCTGATACATCAGGTCACACAGCTCAAATATATCTTTGTTCCAGAGCTAACAAAAATATTCTAAGACAAAAAAAAATACAAGAAATTTCTATTTCCATTCCATTGCTCTTGCAGAGGGCTGACAGACTCATGTATCAAATATGATACGTTCGGCTTTAAAGGGTTAAAAAAAAAAAATTTTTTTTTATGTGACAGTGAATTTCTACTGTTCTTGTATTTCCCACACTAAAAGAATGGCATGACAACAAAAGTTAAAATAACGTTGTCCACTAAATGGATGAAATATCAACCCAATTTTGACATCAAGTTGACATCAAGGTGCCCGCTGAGTATGGATCCTTAATTTTTCACAATCATAAAACAATTAAATCCTACCAAGAATATTTTTAGATGAGTTTTTCAATTTTACTTGATATTAGATGCCCTGACATTAACAGGTAACATGTGATTAGATTCTGCATCCTGAAGATGGAAAATCTTGTTAAAAGCTGAAGAAATCTACCAAAAATAAAACTTACTTATAAATAAGTCATTTCATATCAGTAAAAATGTTGCTTCTTAATATATTAATGTAAAATAAATAAAAATGACTTCATCAGATTAAAGTAATTGGAGATGGATTTTTGAGTAAAATAAAGGATTACTGATTGAAATTTAAAAAAAAAACGTTTTTTCTTTTTAAATCAAAAGATGTTGTATTGTGAATTTATGGGGTTAAAACTGCCACCCTGCCTCTGCTGTGCTCTATAAGTGTCGAAGTAAACTCATTTGTATCTTATCGTGTGTTTCACATCGGCAAAGTGTAAGCAGACGCTGAAAAAAAGGTTTTTGGATAGAACTCACGGCAGCAGAGCCTCCTGAATGTTTCCCCACAACTGCTTCCCCGACATGACGATCACCAGCTGTGTGGTCAGCTCTATCAGACAGCCTCCAGGGTCACACTGGGACAGAAAAAGATTGACTTTTAGTCAAAATATTTGATTCCAAGTCCAAGTTTGATTCCAAGTTCCACTCCAATCATCTTTTGAGTCATTTTGAAAGCATCAGAATGGAGCAGAGCAGGGAGCTTGTGGCCGCCCAGCGTGTTTTCTACATCACAAATATAAGGTGTTTCCAACTGCATTTTGTCATCTGCTCCTGATTCACCACAATTTGAAAAAAGAAATACTCAGATAGGCAATTGTGAGCTTAATTTTCCTTTTATATGTCCTGAGAAAATACCACAAAAACGTGTTAAAAAAAGGCAAAAACACAATTTTCATCAAAGTGGGTCATAACAAAAAGATACATGCTTGTTTTCCTAAGATGACTCACACAAACAGCTCAGTCCAGTTAAGAAGCACACACAAACTGTAACTCACCTCCTCATTCCTCAGCTTGGTCAGATTGCCAAACATGTAGGAGTATGCCCCAGGATAACCCACAAATTTGCCTTTGAAGAAGGCAACATAGAAGCAGGAGGAGTAGTAGTTGACAAACTGGAACAGAAACATCTTCATAGTCAGCTTGTTCTCGTACTCCAGGTGAGTTTTGGGGATTTCTGCAGGGAAAGCGTTTACCCTCGTGTTAGGATTCAACACCCGAGAGACGATGAGTAAGAAAACATGACTACGAGATTTTCCGATAAAATCCTCTCACCCATGTCAGTGATCCACACGGCCACCTTCTCGTAAAAGAAGTTCAGGATCATGATGATGACGAAGTTAATGCAGGAAGCTGTGACGGAAGTTGCCAGCTGTGGAGTGATGAATCTGCCCACCAGCTGGATCTTCCGCATGGGGTCTTTGATGATGCTCGCAATGGCTGCGTACACAGCCAGCCTGTAGGCGATGACCCCAATGATGCAGGCCACGATGAGAGAAATCTGGAGGGGAACGGAAACAGGGTGTTGAATGTGCATGGGGAGGCAAACAGGAACACTGCATAGATGTTTGTCATTTACCCAGAGGAGAACTGTTGCTGCAGACAGCGAGAAGCGAGCACATTTGCTGCTAAAGGGAAGATATGGCTCACTTTCCTGAAAGATGAATCATAAATGCAATGTTTCTATGAGCATGGAATCGCAAGTAATTTAATTAACACCATGTCTGACAGGAGGTCCGAAGGCACCTGCGTGATCTTGTTGATTCTCCTTTTGGTGCATTTGATCTCAAACTCTGGGCGGATTTGAAGCTGCTGCTGCTCCTCCTCGAAGTCCACCAGGTCCCACTGGTACTCCAGCCGGGCCTGACGCCGCTTCCAGAACTCCAGAAACAGAGTCACTGTCAGGGAATCACAGATTGCACATCAGCATTTGAAAATGTACATCTGGTTTTGTTTTGATACAGAAGAAAAACCCCTTTTCTGCCCTCTGCAGCTTCAAAAAGTGGGTCCATTTTTATTAGGTCTTGTAGTAAATTGAGTTTGTGTGAAAATAACAATGCAGGAGTGCAGAGGCACGAACAGAGTAAGACTTACCCCAAATCCCCATAAATATGGCAAAGAACACTGTTCCTTCATTATCAAACAGATGGGATTGCTGCAAAAAGAGGGTCAAAGCAGGAAAGGCTGTTACAAATTTTCCAAAAAATTAAAAGTATACTAAGTGGAAACACTTGTGAATTTCTCTTTTTAAATCTACAAAATGTTCCTTTTGTCTTTAAATGAAGAATATTACCCAGGAGGAGAGGCAGGTGGAGTTGAGCTTCCAGAAAGGGCACTTCTTATCGCAAAGAGGACACATGACGATGCTGCCGCCGATCTCAGCATCACAGATTTCTTTGCTATAAAGACAAACATTTATTTTCCCCTGAGTCTCCACAATATTTGGAATTCATTTTTAATCAGCATTATTGCTATGGTACAGAACACAAATGAGGGTGTATTTGACAGGAGGACGTTCCTTTAAGACAAATACTGCAAATACTGCTAGGATTAAAAGCTCATCAAATTACAGGTGAGGTAATGTTACAATATCTATCAAGGCAGATGGTTTAACCAGTTGCTTTCTAACAGTTCTGTGAGAAATAATAACTTCTGTTTTTTTAGGGCCTTTTTGATAAGCTTTGACAAAAGTAACCTTGATATGTTATCATCGTAGCTGAGTACTCCATAGGTGAAACATATAAGGCCCATGACAGCTGCAAAGAACAGCATCTCTGTGTAGAAGCCCAGCCAGGCAAAGTAAATCCCAGTTTTTTCCCCATAGTACTTTCTGCAACAAAGACAAAGAACAGAACAAGGAAGGATTCAGAATTGTCGACGGAAGAGTATGAGATGTAACATGAAAAAAAAAAACAATGACACGGTGACGGTTCAGACTCACCGAATGAGGTTCAAAGGCTGCTCCTTGTAAAAGCAGAGAAACCTGGCCCAGTGCTTGTACAAATTGTAGCGCTCGCTCTCGCCGTCGTCTTTTCTCGCCTTCTTCCAGTATCGACACTGCAAAAAAAAGCCCAGAAGCAGAGACTTGGACATGAGCTTCATCAGTTTAACTTTTTTACATTGATCTTCAAGACATCACCATCTGATGTCTCAGAAGAGACCTGTGTTCTTGTGATTGTGTTACATGTGTGGCAGTACTGTCAAAACAAATGTTGACGCACCAATTCTTAGCTATGCACTCCACTTAACTGCAAACACTAAAGACTCAAAGGCTGCCGTTGACATATCTCACATCATGAAGCGGGAAGGCTGCGTTGAAGGTCCCGTTGCTTAGTAACCGCTTGATTCCTGTCTTCTCCCGGTCCTTCCGACCCTCAGCGTAATATGGACAACGAGCCAGAATGTAAAAGACCTCAAAGCCAGAAAAGGAAGCAGGAAGCATGTTTAGATCTGTCCTGCAA
Source organism: Adrianichthys oophorus (assembly GCA_036245035.1). NCBI lineage: Eukaryota > Metazoa > Chordata > Actinopteri > Beloniformes > Adrianichthyidae > Adrianichthys > Adrianichthys oophorus. The sequence continues at coordinate 11,137,356 of BSAI01000104.1, forward strand.
ATCAGTACAAGTCTGTGCTTCTTAATAAAACGTATTTGTGGTCATAAAGTAGCCAACACTCGTGCATACTTACAATTCTGTTTCTGGTGGATGGTGGGAAGAACGTGTCTTTGTCTGCAATAAGAAAGAAGTCGGTCTTGTTCTTGTCAAAAGGGTATGTGAAATAGTCCAACTGTGGATGCATGATGTCATTGGGCAGGCGGAAAGGATGTGAGAGCCACTCCAGCGGGACATCCTGACCATGAGGGATGTCACTCTCCTTGAAGGGAACTTTTATCTTCAACACGTCCGCATAAGTGGCCAGAACATCCCATGGAGCATGAATCTTCAAGAAATATGTCTTTTGGTCTTTGGAGTCCTGATGAAGAAATAACTGTTTAACAAAAACTTAGTGCAAAGTCTCTTTAGATTTGTTTTTTCTCTTAAAAAAGTGGAATGCCATTTAAAAAAGATTTTTGCTTCTTAAAGTGATGTGGCAGACTGTCCACCAGGTGGTGCAATTGATCTATTATTGAAGCTTCTCACTGATTTGTCTTCTGTCTCCAACTGGAGCCCTGTTTTTTCAAGGTTGGCCTCAAACGCCCTTCGTCTCTCCTGTGGAGTAAGACAGCAAACAGCACAGTCACAGCTTGGATTTTTGTTATTACCACACATGAAGGAACTGAATCAGGCTGAACCTCATGCTCTTCAGTTCACGTCATGAAAGTTTCTCTCACTTGGAAACTCTCCACTCAAAAAGAGTGAGATAAGGCTTTTGAAATAAAAAGGGCAGCTTTTTCAGTGCATTCTGGGTATTTTTTTTTTAGAAAAGCATAGACTCAACCTCTGACCCAAACTCACAAAATATTCCAATCAAGAACTAGTTTGTATTTTATTTCTTATGTAGCAAATATTAAAGCTTTGATAAAATAATAATATTAATCAAAGCACACGTAAAACTAATTTAAATTTAAATTACAAAGCAGACATTTCCGTTTTTTAGGAGGTCATTTTTTATAATTCTTTCAGGCTAAAAGGAGACTGTCACAAAATCTTTTTATAAACAAGGATTTGATTGATTTGAAGCTGTTGAATTTGTGGAAACCTTTTCAGCTTTGACCCTCCTATTGTTCTGACCGCCTCAGGACTTCCTCCCGTTTGTGCTATAAAGTGCAAAAAAACCTTTCCTTTCACTTTAACCATGGCTGGGTTTTGGCTTGGGAGTTACCTCAGAGAGGTGAAATAAGTGCAGTGTAATAACAGCCAGACATAAATGCAGAGAAGCTCTTTTTTTCTTTAAACGGATGCAACACTAATATAGGTAAAAGGTTGTGAATCAGCCCCGGCTCTAAACTTGTACTTGTAACGACAAAAGCGTTTTGGCTCCCACAATTCCAATGGTATAATGTTTGTGCAGGGATTTACATTGATAAAATGAATGTTATTTTATTATAAAGACTGTTAATAACTGTTGATTTTCAGATGAACTCAAGACGGAGTGAAGTGATTTTTAGTGCAAACTCCTTTTCTGCCACATGGGGGCGACAGCGACAAGATGAGCCCTGGACTGAAGCAAACAGCAGCTGTGTTTCTGAAGGACATCCAGTCTCCGGGTCATAAAAACACGTTTTGTCTGTTCAAACAAAGCGGTATAGCACTGAATTCGCATTTTAGTGTATGTCAGTCAATTCACTTTAAAATGATCCCTTTAATGGGGAAAAACAATACCAAGGAATCGCAATAACCATGCTGAGAAGCAAGAGCTTTAGAAAAAGATCAAACAGCAGCAGTACACTGCGTTTCCTTCTCCTTTTAGTCTTCCAAAAATGACCCATTATCACATGATTTCTCACCCACTTCTCATTTATGTCAGCATTTGGAGTTTACATTATTTCAAAGCCATTAAGCAGTTAAAAACAAAGTTGTTCTTTTACTAACTCAGCTGGTTTATGCAGTTGTTTCAGGGATTCTTCCCAAGAAATTTGTTGATATGTTGAAATGTGCTTCCTCTTTCCAGTTTCATGTATTCTCCTCTGGTTGTAAGCCGCTTTAGTTTCATCTGCCTCACACCTTTTTGCTTTATGGAGGAACAGTAAAATAAATAAAAATAAAAGACAAAAAAAGGAAAGAGGCAACACTTTTCTGTTGGATTCACCTGTTTCTTCTCGTCTTTATCATCCACATAGGACAACACAAAGTCGATCCTGCGCACCCCATCCCTGAAGAACACCGTGTCTCTGTTGGGCCGCAGCTTGTCTGTCTGAATGAGCAACAGTTACATTTGAGAGCTTGAAGCTTTCTACCAGAAAAAACTGGGGGGAAAACACATAGATACATAAAGTGACACTGACAAAACCAGAATTTAAACACAAAAAGCCTCTTTCATAAGATGCCGGAAATAAAGTTTATCTGACAGCAGAAAATCCACATCAGTCAGGATAATATAGAGTTTTTTCAGAATGGGAAAGTCTGCTGGTTCGCTTAACTCAGTCCGCTTGATTTGTTCTGGATCGAGTCCTGAACCTTGTGTTTGGTCTGTATTCAGACTGCCTTCAACCAATCATTTCCGTTTTAAACCAAATTTTGTAAACAAAAGCAGGTAGCAGAAGATCTCCTCAGTCATTGGCTAGGTATTACGAAGGCAGGGCAAGACAATGAGAGAATGAATAATGGAAGTCCTGCGCTTTGCAATCCTTGTCGGGATAATTCCCTTATCTAAACTTTATGTTTTGCTGATCACTTTGAATGTCTGTATCAACATCAGGTACAACACTTTTTACTTATATTTTGGTACTGCGGAGGCATGTTGCAAGGCTGTTACTGAGGAGATGTTGGCTACAATTCAATGATAGACAGGATTCCTGGCTACAATGGCCGCTTGATCCAGTTGTTTCGCTCCGAGTACGGAACCTATTCAGACTGAGGAAACTCAGAGCAAACCGGAGCTCAGTCTAATTGGAAATGAACTGAGACCACCTTGAAAGATGAGAGCGTTTCCTGATTCAACGGACCAGGGTCTGCTTGGGTGTATTCTGACTGAAAATTTGATCAGGATTTTCGGGGGTAACCAGATGAACTCTGGTTTACTTTAAGCAAACCAAAGAAGGCAAGAGAAATTCAAAACGACAAAAATATTTTTTGTATTGCAAAATAGTAATCTAATCTAAACTGTCAAACTGAAAGCAATAATTTCTTTTTAGCGCCTATTCTATAATCTTTGTTTATTTGCTGCTGTTTAACTACAACCTTTAATACTCTCCTACAACAGTGAAGGCCTAATTTTTTATCTTTGTTTAACAGCTAATTCAAATAAGTCGTTATTATGAAGATAACATCTCAGTTCTGCACAGTTCTATTAAATAACTAATGGAAAACAAGTGTAATCTCTAATATCTGGATTTGATTCTATTAAATTAGTATCAACGTTAATGAATTTGCAGATGATAAAACATCCTTGATCATTTTCCTTTTTTTCCCTCAAATCTTTACACATTTTATGTTGCCCCTGAGATATTCTTTTTTCACTTGATCTATGAAAAACTGTAGCTGTTTTTTTTTCTAATCAAAATATATTTTTTGTTGACAGAAGCTGAAGGTGTTGTTGGAGAATGCTTCCACTCTGCTAAACTCCACCCTGCCTGTTTATCAGTCGGATACTATTTTAGAGCCCGGCTAACACCAACACACCCTGTCAGCTCTCATAAATCCACTGATGGGGCGGGGGATACAGACTTTTAAGTGTTATTCACTGTTACCACTCTGAGAGAAAAGTAAAAGCTTCCAATGAAACCAAATAAAACCTTTGAGTCAGAGGATAATTCGACTAGTGTTATTGATTTCTGAAGCATCAGTGGGAGACGAACGGGAGGATTGTTTCCTGTCTGAGTTGTAACAGCTTGTTTCTCTCTCCTGTTTGAGGTTGTGAGAAGAGCTCAGCAGAGCCACAAGTCTTGTGACTCAGCAATCAGAGCTGCAACTATAACAGAGGGTTTGCAGTGATGAAAAAGGAAGAAAAAATAACCATAACACAAGACAACAGGCATAGCTAAAGCTGAAATGAACTGAAATACGGTACATCTGTAGCTACAGTGCAACTATTAGTAGCAAAACTACAGTTATTTATGAAACAGACCTTGCATTACATTTTCTTTGACTTAATAAAATGTGCATCACATGAGAACCATACTGTTATGGGGCACTTTTTTTCTGAAATACCTCTTTTTCCTGTTAAGATACACTACAAAAGTCCACATCCATAATGTTCAGATGCCTGCCAGCTGCTTGCTAACTCTCTCATTTTGTAGAAGAGTCCACAGACAACTTACTTCAGTGTGTCCGGGCAGCTGAGCCCGCTCAGATAGCACTCCCACACCATTGCCACTGCTGTCATCTGCAAAGAAAAAGACATGAAACAGCAAATTAATACAGGATCAGATTAGGCAATAAACATGTGTCTTAATATGCATGAATTGAGAAAAATGCATTCCAATATACAGTTGAGCTGTTTCTTTCTTCATGTACAGCTTTTAAGTATAATTAGGATTTGTGTTTATGGGAATGACCACAAACTGACCAAATTTTGTGACTCCCTTTGTTTGTAGCATTGACTGTATAAGAGAACTGGACTGAGCGAGTGTGCTGTCACCCATAGAAAACTGATTACTTCTGTCTCCAACAAAATTGAATCAATTCAGTCGCCACTTTTTTTTGCAACACGGATGTTGTCATCCATTGGAGCCAGATTATGCCAGAAAGCAGTGGTTGGTCCTAGTCAGTATGAATCATTGTTTCTATGGCAAACCCTCTCACCAATAAGGAGTGAGTTTGTTAGAAGTCCACACCTCTACCACTTAAAGCGGGCTAGGGAATATCTGTCAATCAAATGTTTGAACGTTCAAGATAGGGGCCGCCACGGAGCACATATTTTAATTGAAGCATCTGATTGGTCAGTTTATGACTTAAATAAAGTGCATTAAAGAAAAATATAATGATGATTAAAAAAATAGGATTAGCATTAACATGTTATAAACAGGTAACAGAGCAAGAATGGCTATTCTGAAAAATTATAAAAACAGAGTAATAGCTGTTTTTTTCTTAATAGAAGTCTATATGATTTTGGCGATAAGGGGGAGGAGTCACTTATTCGAGCTCTCATGTACAATCAGTGGTTTGTAGGTATAAAAATAAAAAGGCAAAAAGAAAACTGACCCAACTACATGTAAACATGCAATTAGCCATTACATTTTTAGATTTCTTTCATTTCACCTATTGGGCTGTTTTCTGCCTAGTAAGGTTAATTTCTACGCTTATCTCCAAGTGTCTGCATTTTTACTGTTGTGAATTGCACCAGGATTCCCTTGCAAGTGAAAGACCTGGACTAGGTTTGTTTGGTCTCCTCCAGAGTCTAAGTGAGCGCTCGCATCTGCCAAATGGAAGCACAGTATAAACAGAAGCAAACACTGCTGCAGATCAAACAGGCCGGCGTGACACTTAGCTTGACCTACCTGCAAATCACCAACACTGATACTGCATATTTGGCTGCTCATGTAAGGCAAAAAACATTCAAATTCTTGTTTTTTTTGTTCTCTGTTAATCCTCTCCAGCTCTGTATTTGAAGAAGATGTCCTTAAATTAGTTACTTAAACATAATATAAGATAAAACCATTGTGGGCTTTACCGAGCAAATTAAATCTCATTCAATTTAAAATGAGGCTGACAAAAACATAGATTTTCAAAGGCATGCAGCCATAGGTGTTTCCCTCCACCCAATCTATCCCTTTAAGAATAACGAGCTAGCCAATAACTGTTTAACATGTAGCCATCTCAGAAAGCCTCAGTCTAACAGGGTCCAATAAAAATGCCTGTCATCTGGTAGCACCACCACAAAAAGGCTCTTACTACGATGCTGAGTCCTGAGCTGTGAGGGATGGGGAACACAAAGGCTGCGGTGCACACTCACTTGTGCACCAGCCCACAGCATTCCAGTCTAGTCTCTCTACTTTTGGATGGCAGGATTTGGCACAGAAAGCGTGCTTGTGTTGCAGTGCTCTGCTCGCTGCTCTGAACGGTGGGAAACGGCACCTCCGTTGGGGGAGGCGGTATGAAGACATTGGAAAAGGAGGTGGAGCCTAGTTGCATCAGCAGGCCTCCAACCTCTCTCCTGAAAGAACAAAAAGGTCTGCAGCCTCACGTCGCTTCAACCAAACCATGCAGGCAATCTGACGGAAATGACTGTAGGCAGTAGTCAGAGCCAATGAGAAGGGACCAGTGATGTGATTGTGGGCCTCCAGACCAACTACAGAAGAATGTAAATGTGTAATTTCACTTAAGCTAACAGGAATCTTTTGGGTGAAATCCCACTTTGTTTTGTGGGAAGAACGACATGCTTAGTGGTCAAATGTCTCTCTGTTTTGGTCATTTTCTGAAAGACTCTGGCTTGAGCAAACAGAAGCAAAAGACTAGCTATGTATTTTACCCTCCCCCAAGTTTAGAAAATGGCCAGAAAAGCAACTGAATAGCTTTTCTTCTTGTGAAACCAATGGGTTACACAGACATGGAATTTCAAGCAGCCAAAGCTGAAAGTGTACCTCTGAAAGGCTCCGCAGTCACGCACTGTGTATTTAAAAAAAACATTCCAAAACCCATCAAAAGACATAAAAGCTTTACAAAGTTCTTATCAAGGGAAATTTCAATCAATAATAGAAAATCTTCTCCAAAGAAGATATTTACGTTTTCAGTTTCCTAAAAAGGCATTTTTTAAAGACCCACTTCAATCATCTTTTGATCTTTTCTAAAAGCCTTCCCAGTGCTCTTTTTATTATGATTATGCCGTTTTTAGCTAAAATAAAATAATAATAAAAAAAAAACGGTGCTGTTTTCCAGGACATAGTTTCTGCAGAGCAGCAGTAGTTCGTCAGAAATTCACCTCAGAGTTGTGGGACTGTTGGCCCAGTGCAACAGTCCCGCCACCTTCCCATTGCTGGGAGCTCAGAGTAGGGAGCTTATGACCTGACCAGCAGAGTTTCTATATCATAAATAAGCTCTTTTTCAAGCAGCATTTTTCGTCTGCTTCTGATTCACAATTATTTAAAAAAAAAAATCCACAGAAATGAAGTTTTAAATGCGGTTTTAAGCTTAATTGTCTTTATTTATGTCCACCATCATGGGAAAAATGCCACAAGAACCAACAGATTCACTCTCCCGACTCGTCATATATTGACGCATGGTTAAGGACCCCTTTAAGTCACTTTTTGACGTTTTGGGTGTAATGTTCCCAACTCTGCGTTTTTTGACACACTGGCTTTTCCAATTAAAAGGGGTCTGGTTGTTTTGTCAGATGCTGTCCGGTACTCTAGCCCGGAACCGCTACCGTGTTCAGAACGGGTACCGATCGGGTACCGATGATTCGCGTCCGGTACTGGTACTGATCTGCGTCCGGAACCGGGTTATGGTTAGAGTAGGGAACCGGGTTAAGGATTGGGGACCGATGCAGTCTGATGCCGGACCGATACCAGTTTGTGGCTCGGGGGTTAAGGAGCCTTGATTTAATTGATACATCCAGTGGGTCAAAACACAAGTCGGGGACATCCAAAACGTAAATTTTTGATGCAGAGGGGTCCTTAACCATGCGTCAAAATTACTTGGGAGTGAGAATGGGTAGCAAGAACATGCTGAAAACACCAGAAACACAATTTCCATTGGAGTGGACCATTAAATAATTTAAGAGGACCCAAGCTCCAATGATAACAGATCTGATGCTGCAAAACTGCACTGAGGATCTCAGACAAGAAACTTGGTGATATAAATAACTGGTGATTCCTAAAACTACATTTGTAGATTATGTTAAAAATAAATGATAAAAAACAATGAATATAATGACCTGTGGGTCTGATAAAATATTTGTGTTTCTCCCGCTTGACTTCCACTTGGAGATGCATTTAGCCAAATACCAGAACCTTTTACTCTGAGTTATTAAAGAGTTCAGTGAAGGAACTCTAAATGCTGAGCTTTTAACAAATAATAATCATAGATACATTCTCTAAGCTGCTGCTGCTGATCTAGCAATTTTGCTGGCAACGTTCTTGTGAACAAATGTATTGTTTCCCCTCAGAATCCTGTAACAGCATAATAATCTTCAACTTGATACTTAGCATTTCCAAAGAACAGAAAAGAACCCAGAGAATAATCAGACTATGACAGAAAATCTGTGGAAAACGTTGGCACCAGTGCATTAAATGCAGTTTGAGGAGCAAAGCTTAGCAGGTACAGTCGAGCAGTATTCTGCAGTCCCAAATTCTACAAGTTGTCTCACCTAAAAAAAGGAGGGAGGGAGGCCTGTAATGTTCATTATATGTATACTTTTAACTATTAGAGACAGAATTAAATACAGATTCTAGGATATCAAATTGTCTGATTTTTTTTAGAATTTTTAATAGAACAGAAAATAAGGTTTTGGTCAATAACAAAAGTTTGCTTTAATACGTTGTAATGTAACCCTGGTTGTCAATGACAACATTTCCTGTAGGTCCTCAATAGGTTTGTACTGTAGCTGCTACATTGGTCCCTCATTCCATGCAAATCTTCTCAAGAGCTGTGATGTTTTGGGACTTTCAACTTCCTCCACAAATTATTTAAGGTTAAGATCAAGAGACTGTTTAGCCTGAGGAACCTTCATAGTGGGTATGGTGTTCTTGAGATGCCACACTGTATTTTTTCCCTCCAAACATGGCAAGTGTATCATTGTCAAATGGTTTGTCCTATCTTGTTCAGGTGAGAATCTTGTCCCCTGGTGTCTTTTGACAGCTCTTTGGTCTTTACTTTTCTACCTATTGAAGGCCCAAAGCAGTCACAGCCCCATTCACCCATTCATACACACATTCACGGCGGCTCAGCTGCTAAACACATCCGCCGTCCACCAGAGGCAATGTGGTGTTCAGTGTCTTGCCCAAGGACACTTCAACACATGGGCAGGCAAGGCGGGAATCGAACCTGCAATCCTTCGATTACAAGCCGACTGCTCTTTCCACTGCTCCACGGTCTTGTTCGTGGAGAGATTACAGTCTGACTGTATGGGTGTGGACGAGTGTTTTTTTATACAAAGTTCAAGCAAGTGTCATTAATTCAGATAATGTGTGGAGTTTCTAAAGAAATAACAAGTTTGTGAGGAAAATAATTCTTCTTTGTTTGTACAAGCTAAAATACTTATTTTTTGCACTCTCAAGCAAATTAATTCTTTGAAAACCATACAATGTGGTTTCCTGGATTCTGTTTTTCATTGTCTCACAACTGAAGTGTATCTATGATGAACCTTACAGACCTCTCTCAACTTTTTAAGTGAGGCAACTTTCAGAATCTGTGCCTGACAAACCTGTACATTACCTGAGTGTAATGGTTTAAACCACAATACTCTTTAAAAGGCTCAGATTTGAGTCAACTATTAAAAAAAGGAACTTGCATTTTAGTAGGACAGTCAAGTCATGCACTTTATCACTGCTTTTTGAGTCAAATTTGTTCGAACATTTAACTTTACTTTAGTTGGTCTTTACTGACAGTAAATATTAAGGACCCGTGATCAAAAAAGAACTTGAGCAATAGGTTTTCAATCATTGAAGACATCAACAATTATCAATGCAAATACCAAAAAAGGCAGCCTGCAATCCTTTATTCAAAGCTGGTATGTTTTTAGGACTAAACTGCCAATGTGTGATCAGTGCGTAGCCTCACACCTCCTTCATTAAAGTTCAGGTGTTTCTCAGGTTATATCCATAAAAGCTCAGTCATTTGACATCAAGAAAAAGCAAATGTTCAAAGAATGTACTTACAGCAATGAGACTTTAAGACTGTAGAAAAAACAATGACGCTAAAGCCACTCACATTGTATCCAGAATATGCTAAGGAACATTATTTGTGTTGCTGCAACACATGTAGAAAGCACTTCAGAAAACGACCTTGACCAGACTAGGCTCTCTGATCCCAATGGTTTACATGTAAACATAGTTGATGTTGCGGCTATGTTTGCAGTTTTGTTTTATCCTGAACCAAAGGCTTGCCCAAAGTTGATGTGTTGTTGCATGGCAACAAGGCAGAATCGTGTGTAGGCTGTGAAGTACAAACACAACCAAAATGTGTACTAAAGCAGATTTGATTTTATTTAGTTGAACAACTAAAATTCATAAAGTGTTCTGAAGTAGCCCATCAAATCTAGGATGTTTCAAGATACCCAACACATTTTTGATTGTTACACATGACAGTCATTTCCCATTAAAGACATTTATACCAGGCAATAGTGGATGCAGTTTGTTTTTTCCTTTTTTACTTTATTTTTTTGTTTTTTTTCAGCTATTTTACTGAAGCCAGATTGATGGACAATGAAAATGGATCTGCCATAAAGATACTTCTTAAAACGAGTGTTTTTAATGTTAATTAGCTAAAAAGCTGCTGAACACTGGGATTTTTTGTTTTGTGTCTATATTTATTATAAACAGTGTTAAAATAGATGCATATGCAGTGGAAGTATGATGTGGGGCACTCCTGCCCTACATGTTTACTTTGAGCTACTTAACACACACACACACATACCTGATTCAGCTCATTCGCTCTGCAGATAGTGAGTCAGAAAGTTAACCAACAAGAAGATCCTTGGTAACAGCAATGGAGCAGGGCATCACTTGAAACAGCTAAATTAAACAACATGTTATTATCTTTATAAATCCTTTTTTTATTTGTAGGTTGTATTTTGGCAAAAGCCTCCATTTCTGTAGCACAAGGACACATGCATCACCACAGAGTGGAGGCCTCAAAATACAACACACTTCACTGCCGGGAGCCAAACAGCCGAGAGGAGACTTGCAAGCTGATATGAAGCAGACACACAAATGCCTGCTTGGCTCTGATAAAGAAACAACGCTATAGTAAAGCGTGCATTAAACACAGTCAAAAGCTAAATTCACTGTCGATGATAGAACTGACAAGGGTGATGGCGAGCACAACAAGGCAAGAAGACGGACAGACAGGTGCGGCGAAAACCCCGAGCTCTGCCCATACCTGAGTGCAGATTTATCCTGAAAGCAGTCAACACAGCCGGACCATCTTTAAAAAACAAACAAATACAAATAATTTGGTTGAAAAATATTGTATGTTGGTAGTAAGCTTGTAGTGTTCATTTTCTTACTCAGAGGAATCCAGAGTTACATTGGCAGATTCGGGCTTTGATTTGCAAAATATGAAAAAAATAGAGCATAACTGAGTTTTCTGATTGATTTTTTTAGAGGCATCTAAAATCTATGCAAGCTCCAGAGACAAACTAAAAAAGGATTCAGTATCAACCAGATATATTTTTCTGGGACTCAGGAGAGGTGTGTAGGCGTCAGCTCTACAGTAGTTCTCCATGCTGTTTACTCTCTATGTTTGTGGTTGTTCTAAGCCTAAAGGGGTGTGTTGCCTTGAACCTCCAGATTAAACATCAGATTAGGTCAACATAACCTTCTCTTGGGGGAGAGATAACATGTCAAAACTTGAAATACAACTTCCCTCCAACCAGAAATTTGATTAATGCCATTTGAGCCAGAATTTGGAGACTCCTCAGGCTGAATTGAATGGAAACGTAGAGTTGCGAGTTTGAAATATTAGTGACGATGAACATCATCAATGCAGTGTCAAAAAATGTTTTTTTTTAAACTGACAGGAAGCTTGGGGTCATGTAAAAATTGGTGACTGCAGCTCAAAAACTGAATTTCGTTTTGGAACATTATGGCAACTTAAGTCCTGTCAGCCCCGCTTGCATCATGTGTACCATGTTACCGCAAAGCCACAACATCCTGAGCTTGAAAGGAGGATGCTCAGTCTTACCTCTATCTTGCACCCCTTATTTCCTGTCATGTCAGTTTAACCTATTTGCAGAGAAAATATGCTAAAAAAAAAAAATCTTGGGGAAATTTTTAAAGTGAACTCTCTGAAACTGAATAATAAACGTACAAATTACTAAATGTCATGAATGCAAAAAAATTTTGGAAAAGGAAACTGTACAGATCAAAGTTTTTTTTAGGGGAGACAATGAAACAAAACATTTAGAAAGTTGCAGAAAAAATACCCAGCTTGTACTATCACTGGGAAACACCATTTCCTCTCATGATCAGGAAATCTAACATGACCTCTGCTGCAAATTCAGGAAACCTTGAGTGTACAGAGATACCAAACAAGAGAAAATGACATTTCCTGGATAGAAACAATGATGTAACAAACAACTGTAAAAGAAAACGTTATTACGAAATTGTTTTTTCTATTCTTTTTTCTATTCTTGCGAATATATATATATATATATATATATATATATATATATATATATATATACAAAAACACTAGATGTAGAGCTGTGCGATATGATATTTGATTTTTGATTCCAAATTAAATTTTTAGATTTTAATCCATTTTTTCTCCCTCCTTTTACTTTATTTAAAAAAAAAACAAAAACAAATGACAGAATAGATGTAACATAGACTATGTTATTTTGATATCTCCTTTGGAAATATGCTCTAACACATATTTCCGTCACCTTTTGTCTGAACCATTTACATATGTATGGAGAAAATATGGAGAGAATGATTTTTTTTTAATGAAATTGCATAACAATAATTTATAAATAGTATGATCACATCTTTAATGCCATCTAACTGTTAACTCAAATGAAAACATGCTGAGAAAACAAGGACAAAGTTACTAGAGGACAGAAAATTTACTTTTTTCCTAATTCTGCCTCGAGGTGATTCATTTTTTATAAATGTTTTTTTCAGCTTAACACCAACTCTGTAATGTTAGAGACTGCTGATAAAGTTTAATTCAAATTGATTCATGCCTGTTATTTTATTTAGAAAAATACAATATTTATGAATGTCCCATGAACTTTTGTTTGAAAGTTCTGTTTTGAAAGTTTGTTGTATTTATCCGCCACGTCTTGAAGTCCACTACGTGAAAATATTCTCTGACTTTAACCCAGTTTGTGGTCACAAACTGGCAACAAGCAGAACAGCTCGTTAGCATAGCATTGGTCACAGCGTCACAGCATCAGCGTGTAACAACACTGCCGTCTCCAAATCAACACTATTTATTAAACTCCCTGTTGCTGCTATAAGTTCAGTTGGTTTATTCTCCATTTCTGTTTGGATCCTGCTGCTCCATCATGTGGGTGATTAGAAGGGCCTCACGCTCATGTCTGCTATTGCCGCATTTGCCGACCAGAACTCTGTGCATTGACTGTGTGCACATCTCTTTTTAGACCAGGAAATCCATCTTCATGAAAACATGACTGGGAACATTTTCTTTCTAAGTCATGGCACCACTGCAGCTGTTCAGGTCTAAGTTGCTTTTTCTCTCTGATCTGGCAAAAGTCCACCAAATGGGGTAATAATGTAATTACAAAGCCTGTTTCCATAGCAACTTTTGCTGTATTTCACCTCTGACTGAAGGATGACTTCATCTGCTAGCTTAGGCTACACAGATCAGATTGAGATCACCGTCGAAGGATATAAAACTCTGAAATGAAGCTCTTAAAGAGGGGGGGGGGGGGGGGGGCTCATTTGGTGAGATTCGCTCTCTGACTGAGCCTTCGAAGAGCAGGATTACACCAAACACGAGATGCAATGGTGCATTAGGTTGGCCACAGAAACAGAGTGTTCAGCCTCATCTGCTGTTTATCTACAAGCAGTAGGCTAATCAAATATGTCTATAAAACTGTTTGGGCAGCAAAGAACAAGGTTGTTCACCCCACACACAAAAGATGAGGACAGGATTTTCCTCTGCTTCCTTTTTGTCTTCCCTTGTGCTCCTGAAGGGCCATCCTGATAACAGCCTGAATAAAAAACCTCAATAAAGACCCCATGACTCACCCAAGATAACATGAGCAAAGTCTTATTGCAATGCAACAATTACCACAAAAAATGATCAAAATGTGTGCAGGAATGCTTGGACCAAGATATGAAAGCATGCATTGTTACTGTCAATGCTGGGAATTATTTAGGAGGGATTTTGGTTTTCCTCTCAGTGATGATTCAGTGATAGAGCAAAGGGTTTGGGGAAACATTCAAATATTAAGGGCTGGCTATGTCCTAATGTTTCTTAAACCTACACCTAAATGATGTCTGAAAGAAAACATGTTCATTAGGACGACACAATATGAGGAAAACTTGCAATGTGCAACTGTAGTTATCAATATTGCCATGACAATATGACTTGCAATACATAATAGCAAAACAAAAAGCAATGAATACATCATTTCCATTTCACTGCAACGGTTTTATTCAAATAGAAGTCAACATAACTTAGATCAAACTTGAAATGACCCACGTCAACGTGAGAGACGGCCATCGTGTTGTTGTCAAAGGCAAAGTTTGTTCAGAGCATTAGAAATTCACCTCTGGAGTTGTGGGCCTGGACTATTGCATTGAAAGTAAGCCTCTGCTGATATCCCACCATCCCTTTGTTAACTTGCTCTCCTGCTAGCTTTAAGCCACTCACATCCACAACCAATATGATAGTATTGATAGTATAACAAAAATGGCGCGCAATATTGGGGCTATCCAGCCATACAGTTTTGATCCAGATGCCAGCTCAGATGTACATGGATCTAGTTGTCTGCAAATGGATGCATCAGAAATGGAGCGGAGCAGGGAGACTTTGGCCTGCCCATTTCAGTTTCTTTGTCACAACTGAGAGCTTCTTGTCTCCTGATCCATTACTATTTAAATAAAGAAATACTCAGAAATGCAAATTTCAAGCTTAATTTTCTTTACATGAGTCCACCAGCAGGAGAAAAATGCTAAATGAACATGTTGAAAAACAAAAACAAAACACAATTTTCGTTGACTGGGTATTTAAAAGTGCAAATTCATATTACACATTATTGCAATGAGGACAAACCCATTAAACTGATGACAGCAATGGCTTATTTTTTCAGTGTACAGTTTGGCTCCTGCAAAGATATCTCTCTCTTGTTTTTACTTTTTAAGGGAAAATAAACCTAAAAAGGACATTAATTGGAAAAAAAAAATCACATTTATATCCCTGTTTCTTCTATTCCGAAGTGAGGTCTCCTTGTGATCTAACAAAAAAGTGGTTAAATCACTTAATACACACTCGTGCAGAAGTAATTATATGTATACGCACATTTTTGCTTTAGTTTTTGTTCCAAGGTGTTATCATTGTATCCTCTGTGTATTCCTTCAAAAGGTCTTCAAAGCACTCATAGACTTTAGATACATGCAATTGTATTTATTTATTTATCTCTCTGGGAAGATAAAAAAAATCCCCATAAGACTGTGTCCTGCTGATCTAATCCAACTCTGAAGTGTGTGATGGACCTGTTTGGATTATTTGCCTCATTTACTGCACTCAAACTGCTGGTTGTGTTTCATTTGCCCAGATAATGTGGGATTAAGGCTTGAGCAGGAGCGTCGCTCCTGTCCGCAGCAGCGCCCCTAAACCCACGCCTGAACCCACGAGACTCGACTGACAGCCCACGAAGCCCGTTTACGGCATGAGATAATCTGAGTGAGACATCACCTGTAATCTGAGAGTCTGCGGCGCTCTGCAACTCGATCAAAGTTTCCTCCTTGGCTTTTCCCGTTATCCGTCTCATCGCGGCTAACGGTGTGCCGACGGCGGCTTCACCTTTCCCGCAGAGAGGCTCAAAGGGAGCCGCTGCCTCCCGTGGTGCCGAAGAAAAGGCGAACCGTGGGTCGAACGGAACAGTTCGGAAGCAGGTCAGGGGGGTGAATTGCGGGTCATGTTTGCATTCAAACAAAACTGTAAGTGAAACTGCAGCCCGCTGCCGCTACTGTTCTCCCAGACACGAGGTGACGTAAAGGGGAGGGGCCACGCGTTTTTCTTTTCCTTTTTTGTTGGCCAAAATCATGACTGAGTGTAAATGTCTATACGTGTGCACGTGTATGTGGTGGTAGGAAGCTTCAGAGCCTCAGGAGTTGCCATGGATTACATTTAAGCACAATTCCGCTAATGAATCAGAACCACGGTGCTCAGGGCTTTGATAGCCAGCGTCACGTCGCCATCTAGTGGTCATAAAAAAACCTCACCTATTCGTAATGACACAATTACACTTCTATCTTGGAAAAAACTTTGTGACGTTTTTAGATACTCCATCAGTCTTGTCTCAAGACATAGACATAACTTATGTAGAAACATTTCCTAGTTTTCCTAGTTTAGTTTACTTCAATTTTTTTGTAATTAGACCAATCATTTAGACGTTACGGTGCAAGTCTTTTTTTTTTTTCCATATATAGTTCAGGGGTCTGCAACCTTAAGCTCCAGGCGTACATGCGGCTCCCATATCCCTCTATTGTGGCTCTTTGGCTTTAAGGAAAAAGGCAAAGGATTTAAGGGTCATTCCAAAATTAGAAGACATTTTACGTCACACCTATCATATTTGAAATAATCCCCACCAGGCACAGGATGTCTGTTAGATACCAAATATACATCTACTGTAGATATCTACAGGACATCTCTGACAGCTCTGTTTTGTTATTCAGTTAGACGTCTACCGATAGTGTTCGGAACAATATCTGCATATAGAGATCTACTATACATCTAATTGTAGGCATCTAATCTTGGGACATTTTAAGATCTCTATTGGAGTACTTTTTAAATATTTACTAGTTTTAAAGTAACATTCATCTTCAGGACCAACTGAATCCCTTCACTGTCTTTAGATAGATAGTCTGTCTACTAGACAACTAACTATCATGTGTCTGATAGGAAGAAATTACCCAAACGGTTTGTTAACAACGTGCAAGGCATGATGGGACCGAATTAGCTGTGGGAAAGTCGTCTGCTAGAGATGTAAACCACAATATGCAATAAACCTCTATGAATCGATGTCTATCAGATGTATAATGTATATCTACAGCTGTAAGCTTTGAAATATCCATAATTTAGATATCTAATTTGTGACCTTGCCTAGTGGGGTCCTCATACAAATACTAAAACATGTAGTTTAAATGTACTTGTTTTGATACAAAATCTTCAAAAACTAAGAGAAAAGAATACTTGAAAAAAATACCAAGTAAGTCAGTAGTTCCAACCCCCCCCCCCAAATTAGATCTTAAATAACTTAGTTAGCCGCCATCAGTGTGTGAATGTGTGTGTGAATGTGTTAATAGGACTGAGACTGTAAAGAGCTTTGGGCCTTCAAGGAAGGTAGAAAAGCGCATTACAAGTATTTACCATTTACCAGTTTTGTTTGTTTAAGTTTAATATAACACCTCATAAATGTAAGTCGTTCTACCCACCTCAACAGATCCTGTTTAATTTTCCAGAGGTTTTGGTTTGTTCTTATTTGGTTTTCTGTAGCATGTTTTATTTTATTATATTTCATTTTATTTTATTGTGAAATTGGTTAAATTTGTGCTACAGAATAGTAGAAATATAAAGTAATAGCAAAAGTAGCAATTCTTCACCATGTCATTCCAGACTCTCTGTCTTCAGATCCCAATATTCTCAATTTCTGAGAAGTTTCAGGAGCTTAGAAAATTTCAGACTCAACTCTTATCAGCAGTTGTATAAAATAATGAATAGAAATCAGTTTGGATTCTTCAGACAAAAGTTTCAAGCCTTTATATGTACTAGATATTTCCATTGAAAAACCCCGGCACCAAAATGGTTAAAAATCGCATAATTCATCAGTAACAAAGACATTAGAAATAATCAGTCATAACCAATAAAGTTAATGATGCATGAAACAAACCCACTTTTCAACATGAGTAACATTTATCATAAAAAATAAAAAATGGAAAAAATCGATAAGCGGCACCCAGCAGCAAGGAGGCGCTGTTTCAAAAAAACAGTCCTGAAATCGTCCTGAAAGTTCTGCTGGTGGACTGAGAGTGCAGTTGATCCTCCGTGCCTGCAGAGGTGCTGTCTCAAAAAACGAGAGTCCTGAGAATGCTGTTGGTTTTCCGAGCCTGTGAATTCATGCTAATGAGCAAAGTTGTTTCAAGTTTTTTTTTTTTACCATCAAATAATGTTATAAAATTGCACAATTGAGCTGTAAGCTTAGCTAATCAGGCCTTTGACCTATTATTATTATTATTATTATTATTATTATTATTATTACCAGACCTATTATTGATGAATATGTAGCTGAAAATCAGAAAAGTAAAGGTTTACTTTTATTGATTTAATTGATGCCCAAATATCTTTCAATTCTGGAACGACCCTAAATAAATAATAGTGTTGTAGTTTTGGTTATTTTGTTTTAGTTAAGTCAGTTTTGTCATTTACGTAGTCTACTGGTTTTTTAACATCAGATAACTGAACAAAATGATGGTATAAGGTGTAACTTACTGTCAAAGTGGTTCATTATTATAAAAAAATAATACAGTACATGTTCTTATCTTTTTCTGTACAATGTCCATTTAGTGTTTAGAGGCAAAGCTCCTTCATATGTAGATTTTCTAAAAAAAAAAAAAAAAAAACAAACAAGCAACAAAATGAGTAACAGAATTATAATGCACGAGTAATGATAGATAACATAAATGCCATGTTTCACTTGGTTTTCTTGCGTTTTTACTGCAAGTTAATCTGCAGCAGCAGGTGGATCTGATTTGAAACAGGGTGTATTTTAATTTTGAAAGGAACTTGCATGTGTTGCTATCAAAAGAAAAATATAATTCCTAAACATATAAAAAAATAACACATATATTTTAATTATTCAAAAGGTTTTAAGCTAAATTTTATAAATGAATGACTTAATGGTCTTCAAAAAAGGAAAACATTTTAATTATCTAAACAATAAAGTGGGACTTTTTGGCTCTCGCAGGGTTTTGGTCAGTAAATTTGATCAAATGCCTCTTTTAGTTTTAGAGGTTGCAGACCCCGCATATAGGTCTACTACCTCCATTTAATTTTAAGTCATGGAGGTTGGAATTTACCACAGTTTTCATCTGGAAATAGTTGGAATATTAGTCATTAAAAGATATACACCTAAAGCCTCTCCATGTAGACAAACCTTAAAAGCAACATTTAAACCATCCACTGTTTGGTTTGAGCATTTGCATTAAAGACCTAAAAGAAAGCAGAACCACAGGCTAAGCTGGACAATGGATGTTTCAGCTGCTAAACTGATGTAGAACTAGTTGGACACAAAACAGGACTGGAGATTAGCCCAAACCGCCCTGATAACAAAAACATAAGTTGCAAAAACAGACCTTAGTTTAGTGATTCATGGGATAGTGCTCTATTCCTTTCTTTTAAAATGATATGTTTTTGCTCTTAAAATGCTTAGATCATGCATCATAGATCATATGAAGTAGGCTCTCTGTTGTCTGGCTGATTTTGCCTGTTCAGCATCTCATTGAGGAAAAGCACGGTTTGATTTGCCCACCTATCCATTTAAATCAGGGCAAGAGATAAAGGTATAGAGGTGATAAACAGGTGTGGCTTGGTCATGAGGGGCATTACGGGCTACAACTTCTTTTTTTTCTTTTATTTCCCTTTCCAGAATAATATACAGAAATATTATTATTATTTCTTTTCTAGACAATTTCACAAATTAACCTGGGTCTCAAACTTCTAGTATCAACCCCATGTATAACTAACCCAGTCTTGATTTAAAAAATAAATAAATAACAGTGCATTTTGGATATTTACTTATTTCTAACATTTTTTGTGTTTATAATAATTGAAATATCCACTAGTTGTTGAAAATTTCCTAACATTTTAAAGAAACATTTAAACAACAGAAATTGAAAAACATTTAAAGCTCTGCAGATTTGCAGCTCAGTGACTCTCACAGCTGTGGAGATCAGGAGTATCTGTGGAAACAAAGAATCAGCAAGAGAAGCAGCAGAAAACAGCAGCATGAATGAAAATAAAAGAAGGTATTTGTATTTTTTTTTGAGAGAAAAGATGAGGATGAACACGGCTTTTTGCTTGTTTTTGTTGTAGAATCAAATAAAAAAGAGAAAAAGTTTAAAATAAAATAGGGATCGCCTGCTAATTCCTTACCCCTTTTCAACCTAAACTAAGTTGAATTCCCATTTTTGTGTTTTACCTTTTTTGAAGTACAGGGGTCACCACAGTGAAGAAGCTTTCACTTCTTTGCACAGGTGATTTGGCAGAGATTTTTACACCAGATGCCATCCCTGACACAATCCTGTATTCTATCCAGGCTGGTTAACAGCACAAGGAGAACCATACTTGGACTCTTTTGGCTGCCGAGTTAGATGCAAAGGGTCTTGCCTAACTAAGGGCCTACACTGGATCAAGCTCACTGCAAACCTTGGGAATCGAACCCTGATTTCCCATGTGCCAGTCCCACACCTTACTTCTAACTGAGACTGTACTTTTCTAAAATGAAAAGAAAGAAAACAATTATCAAACAATTCTATCAAATTGAATAACTATAAACAAATGGATGGAAATTTCAAAATGTAGTGAATAAATGAGCAAAAGTGTACATTAAAAAGGAAATGTACATGGATTTATTGATGCCATCTATTATACACAACAAAATACAGTGAATGAGAACTTTTCCCATTAATAAAATCCAAAGGTTTTAAATAATCGGCTTCTTGCACAGAGTGTAACAAAAAACAAAATAAGAAAACAACATGAATATGCTATAAATTTCACTATGATATTTTACATTATTTATATGCTCCATTGTGTCAGTTACAACCAAATTCCTGCAACCAAACCCTGCACTATTTTAAAGCACATGAGCATAATCTTCTGCAGAACAGCTTTGGGAATGCTAAAAAAAAGCTCATAAACTACAAGATCCAAATTATACTAAGATGGCACAGGTTAATGGGATATGTGGCTCTCTCTGTTTTAAAAGCCACCACTCAGCAGATAAAACAAATACCATCGATGCCCATAAGTGGTGCAACATCTTAATCACAGCTGGTGTTTTCAGATGATACAGTAGCTTCTTTTATGACTTAATGGAAGACACAAATCCCCAACTCCCTGAATAATAAACCAGGACAGCAAGGACTTTTGCAAAAAAGCATGTTTAATCCTTTAAAAATGGCTGTTGGTGGTAAAAAGAAATAGTGAAACAGGGACAATCAATTTTGGTTAAAAATCAAAAAGCCCAATATATGAAACTGTCTAATTTCAAGGAAATGTGTTAAATAAAATCCCTCTTAATTGTTGAGGACAGACTGCAGTATAAGTAGTCATTACACTAAAAAAAAAATAGCTTCTGAAATTGATAAAGCAACCTTGAGGGGTTACTGGTAAAACTAATTATCATTGTGTAAGCAGCTATGTTTTAAAGTCAAGGCGGAGCTTCATTAAATTACTTTTTATATGGTTAGATAGCTCATTTTGCCGGCTCCCAGTACATTAAAAAACTAACTTTAATACTTTAATTGCGAGCAAATTGCTGTTAAAAATGTATTAAAATGTTACTGTTGCAGAAAAGAAAAATCACAGTCATCTCAGAGAACAGCAATCATATTTATAACAATTTAAAGAGTCTTATGGCAGAAAAAACGCTTTGCGAGTGTTCTGAAAAGTTTTCCTACTATCATTAAAAAGCATTTAAAAAATTATATAAGAGCTCAATTAGACGTAGCTACTGTACCACAATTTAGAAATTAATGATGTTTATCTCCACTGTGGTGTAGTGGTCAGCAGACCTGCTAAAAAATGAGAAGGTGCTGGTTTAAACTGTGGCTGAGACACCTTTCTGTGTGGAGTTTTATGTTCCCTGTGCATGTGGGGATGTTCTCTGGGAACTCCACCTTCCAGTCCAAAAACATGCTGCTTAGATTGATGGGTTACTCTAGATTGCCCCTGAATGTGGTTTTGTGTGATTGTGTGGCCCTGCGACAGACAGACAGCCTGTTGAGGGTGTATCCCACCTTCCCCCTGCAGTAGTTGTGATAGGATCCAGCAACCATGTGACACAAAGTGATTAAACAGGTTTGGAAGATAGATTGATGAATATTTATAAGAAAAAGGTTTGTTTGATTTTATTGCTGTCCAGAAAAAAAAGACTCTTTCCAAAAGCTCTGACTGTACTGAATGCCAGTTTCAAACCACAGGGCACTTTATACTTGTGCATTTTTCTTTGATATTTGCACATTTGTCTGATTCTTGCACATTTTTGGCAACTTGCTGTGTGTTTCTAATTATTTCTCTGTGTTGGTCGCCCACATTGAAGAGAACTAATACCAAGCATACCAGTGATGCATACAGTACACACGTCACATTAGTCACATTTGTGTCACATTGTGAAAAAAGAACAAAACCCATTCAGAAACAATAAAATAAACAACTTAAGCACACACGCAAAGCATAAGCCAACACAAAAACAATTTAAGTTCTACAACGCAGTTGAACTAAGCAAAAACGGCAAATGAAGAGAAAAACACACATTTACGAACCGAAACAGGGTGCACATGCCTCAATGTACATAATTAGTCCACTAGAGGAAGCTAGAGCCCCCCACAAACTAAGCCCTCTTTGTTGCAGCAAAGTGCCAGCGGTTCTGCTTGATTTATCATCTCAGGTTCACATGTGCTGAACCATCAGCTTTAAATAAGACACAGAACCATCTCGCAAATGTTCTGTGTCTTTTCTTTTCTTTCATCCTTATTCTTTTTTCTAAGATGACTTTGGAATCAAATGTCTGAAGGATGCTTCTTGTAAAAGTTTGTTGAGCAATTTTTGTTTGATTATTCAATTGTAACCTACATTACATTTGTAGGTGTTTTAAGCAAAAACATTTTTTTTTAGTGGAGGGCAATATTAGTATGTTCCAAGTGATGGGTCAGAATCATCTCTCCACCTGTGATTAATGATGTCACCTAAAATGACAGAAAAAAACTGGAAAGGATTTGTTTTAATTGTGTGATTAGCTTCATTACAGCAGCTGCTTCCAACGGGCGCAATGTTTGACTCCGACCCAGATAAGAACAGGTTTTTAATCCCAGCGTTGAGAGCAAAAACAGTCAGCAGGCGACTCTTTTGTTCCAAAAGGAGATCCAGTGTGTGCGCGCGTGAGAGGTGGTGTGCGCATGTGTGTGTCAGAGAAAGACAGAACCTCCACAGAGGCAGTCTTTAGGATACAGCCGTGAGTGGGGAGGATAGAGAGGCTGGGATGCTGACAGACTCCACATAGATGGATCAAAAATGGCGAGATCTCGTTTGAATCACTAGTTTGTAGCTCTGGATGTCGGAACATGTCGTAGCTGAAACTGGATACTCGTTTTTTTGGTCTCCTGTTCTGTGCATTTTCCCCTTTTTTGGTGAAAAACCCGCCGTTTATCTCCCACCACGTTGTTCTGTGCTGGAGTCTTTTTTGGAAGGGGAGGGGGGTTTAAATGGCACCCCCACGGCGGCGGCTGCGCCATGTTCCGTGCTTTCTGGGAGTTCTCCTTAATGCTTTAATCGGTAAGTGCCTCTATCGTTGCGGGGATCGGCCGCCCGTCAGCCCCGCGTGCTGCATGCGTGAGGATGGCAGAGCGCCGTGAACTTGGCCGCTCTCCTCCGGCTGCAAATGCCAGTGTGAACGCGGGGCGCACGGATGGCGCACGGAGCCGTTTTGCATGCATGGTTTTCTGCTTTTTCTACACTAGAATGTCACATGCGTGCACAGAAACCAAGGAAATATTCACAATGCACGCAAGGAACAATCGGAAGCTACTGTTTGTGTTTGTTTTGACGTTAGGAACCTAAATCACGTTAACTGATGTGCAAGGAAGAGCTCCACATACAGCTGAGTCAGTACTTATTTTGCACATTTGTTTAGATTGTGTTAGAAATGGGTGCAGCTCAAAAGAAACCCCAAATCTGAAGGGGAAAAAAAAGCTTTTTAGTCAAACTTAAAATTCCCTCTCCTAAGTAGAATTTAATTTTATATCAGGGGACTTCCAAAGTAGATGGATTTATTGACTGGTCAGTCATTAGAGCACACCACCCTGTGGCTGGGTGAAATGACGTGGTTATTGCTCTGAGAATAGATTAAAAGACTGTGGTTATTGCCTGCTGGGGAGAATATTTGTACAGATTAAATGTCAAGGCTGTCTCTCTCCTCCTTTTCAAATTTTCCTCTGCATCCCTTTGTTCCCTATGACAGTCACTTTCCCTCTCTATGTGGGGCCCCCTCGATTCAAAGGGTGGAGAGAGTATTGAGTATTTGCAAAGCGCACCACACAGGGACCCACAAAGGCCCCGCTGGAATCATATAAAGCCTCATGGTTCATAACACGCACGCTCAAAGGACTGGGAACAAAACCGTCAGAAACACACACTCAGCTGTGTGATGGATGCACTTCCAATCTACCCATCACACTGGAGAAATGAAGGCTTTTTAAGTGCTTGTCATCCTCAGAGAGCAGATTAGGTTCAGATAAAAGCACTTTTATGTCTTTTTAAGCCGTGTTGATAAGAGTGAAAGAACGATTAGGATGAATATCTGCATCACATCTGCTTGGAACTTTAAAAAAAAGCTTAAACTAAAATTACAGGAAAACACAGTGGATTTCATGTGGAGACACTTCAGTTTAACAGTTGTTCTGCTTTGAAAAGACTCGTGCAGTGACATCCACTTGTCTGGTAACGCTGCATAAACTCAGAGGTCAATGCTCCACAACTTCATCCCTTTTACAGTGTCTGCAAGATCCTTTGTAACCAATAGAAAGCTGCTATAATGATCATCACTGTAATACCAAAACACCCTGTGCATGATGAGCGTTGACAAAGATTTGATTAATAATCTTTAAAGTCCCGCTCCAATTATCTTTTGATCTATTGTAAAAGCGTTCCCAGTAGTCTTTAAATTATGATTATGTCGTTTTTAGCCAAATAAGAAGAAAAACTATGCCGTTTTTTTATAGGACATAGTTTCTCCAGAGTGGGAGGAGTTAATCAGAAATTTGACTAAGTTGTGGGCAGGACTGCTTCCATATCCCATTATTCATCTGTTTACTCTCTTGACAGCTTTCAGCCCCTCACAACCCCAACCTAACATTAGTGGTGCAGCAAAAATAGCGAGCAATATTGAGTTAAATCCACCGGTACAGTTTAAAGCCAGATGCCAGCTTGGATGAGAAAAAAAGACGACATACATGGATGCATCTGATGCATCAGAATGGAGCGGAGCAGGGAGCCTGTGGCTTGCCATTGTAATTTGTATGTCACGCTTACAATCTTTTTCTATTGGCATATTTTTCCACTATTCCTGATTCACAACAATATGAATAAAGAAATACTCAGAAATGTAATTTTAAGATTAATTTTCTTTATATGCGTTCTCCACTATGAAAAAAAATGCCATAAGAAAAGTTTTTTACTGGAGTGGATCTTAAAATAGCAAATTATTGGAAGGAAGAATTGATAAATTCGGCTTTTTTTTTTAAGCTCAAAACAAGAATCAAAAACCCATTCGAAGTGAAGGTTTCCATTATTGAAAGATGACTTAAAATTCAAGCAGTGCATTGTAGTGCGTTGTTGATAATTATTTATGATCATTTTTTGTTTATAATCATTTTTAGTCAGAAAGTTGATATCTTCTATCCAGGTTGTATGAAATGATTGACTTTGCTATTATAGAGAACAAGTAAGTATAAGAGAAACACATACAATTATAAAACAAGCTAAAATCTGTATTTTTCCTTTAACTATAGTTAGTTAACTATAGTTATCAGTAGTCTGAAACAACCAGAGTTTATTTCTAAACAATTCCCTTCTATAAATGATTTCATGAGTTTTTTTTTAAATATAGATGAGGTAAAAGTTGAGTATTCGTGGTCTTAAATGGGTTAAAAGTGGGATATTGTTCCGCCTGCACTACGCTCAGTGTAACTCATTTCCTAGCGGTGTTATTACAGGGTCATGACGCGATATGATGTGGTGTCAGTAACCCGTTGTATCCTCACTCTGCAGCCTGGAAGAAGCCTGCGGAGCTGGTTGAACTCTGTCAGTGCTGCTCCTGCCTGCTGAACACATCTGCCTCCGAGTGGCTGCTTTATTATCCTCTGTTTGTTTTTGCCCCCTGTGCCAGCTTACCTCACTTATCTGTCAAAGTGAGTTGAAATCAGCATGAACCACACCTTGCTGACTCTTGTCCCTGGTGTAATCCCCTATTCTGGTGAGAACATCGGGGCATTTGGATGGGATGTTATGACTGAAATCCTGCTGTTCTCTGCAGCTGCACTACAAATCGCTCTCAGTGCTGAAAAATGCCCTGCTTTGACAGATGACTATAACCTTTTTATTGTCTTCGTATCTCCCTCATCTTATTGGATCTGCCTCATAATGAAGTGTTGTGCTCAGAATTTATTTTCTCTGACATTTCTCATGACATTGTTTGTGACCCTCTACCCGCCCAGGAGTCTCTTGTGTTTGTCAGAAGGCAACATTCTTTATTCAACGGAGAAACTAAAGCTCAACAATGTTAAAGTGCTGTAGCTAATGGGAAAAAAAGTCTAATTACTTCAACTCAAAACGAAATGGTTTAATCCTCTCATAATAAAGGACATTCTGGCACATTTAACATGCAGCAATGTCATTTATCATTTTCAAATTTAAAAAACAACAATCTTTTAATCTAAATTTCTTGTTTCAATGAAGTGTTTAATGTTTTAAAATATTAATTTATGTCTGTGGTTCATTTGGCTCAATGTATGAAATTCTCCTTGAGAGATTTCAGTGCTTGGATAAAAAGTGATCCACGAGTGTAAAAATGTGTCTTCCACCTGCTTCCAGACTAAACATGTGACCTTTGCTGGATCAGAGGAGCTGGAGCTCCGTGCCCAGCATCATTCTGCAGAGCAGCAGCTCGGGATGAGGGTTCACCATCTGCCAGCTAAGGGTTAAATATTTCTCCAACACCTCCCCCTTGTTTTTCACAAGTGGCAGCACCGATGCCTCTTTGGCCTCATGGCCATTTTACTTAAATGCCCACTGAGGGGGAAAAAGAGGGAGATGGGCACACATATTGGAAATCTGAGGAAGATTTTTTTTTTTTTTTTGCATCGTTCACCATATGTGGACGTGTGCCAGCTTCAAACCTGGGCTGCTCCTGTAACTAATTCTTCTCTGGAATTTGAGGGATGAAGCTAGAGGTTCTCTGCGTTGACCCTTGTTCTTTGCCCCCCCCTTTTCTGTTACCCTCTTCCGGCCCATCCCACCAGATTCCAGGGCCCGGGGCAGCGCCTGGTAGTGCTTATTATCAGCAGCTGAAACAGGATACATAGACTGTTCACTCGGATTCTCGTCCATAGAACTAAGTCGGATCAAGCCCTTTGCATCCTCTATTTAGTGTCCACCCACCCTCTGCCATAGATGCCCACAAATCCCCTTTTACAAGTCCAAGTCAAGTCTGAGGTCTTCGGAGTTAAGTTTAAGTCAAATTCCAAGTCTGGTGACAAATTCAAGTCAAGTCTTTTGCTGTCATTTCAAATCAAGTCTCAAGTTTTCAAACGTGAAGGTCAAATGAACATTTATTTGTCACATGTTGTAATTGGGGGCACAAAAACAAGCAGTAGGTGGTTCTGTGTTCCCAATGCAAATGTTCTGAAAGAGACCTTTTAT
Source organism: Adrianichthys oophorus (assembly GCA_036245035.1). Classification (NCBI taxonomy): domain Eukaryota; kingdom Metazoa; phylum Chordata; class Actinopteri; order Beloniformes; family Adrianichthyidae; genus Adrianichthys; species Adrianichthys oophorus. Next base: position 11,164,890 of record BSAI01000104.1, read on the forward strand.
GTTTTTTTTAGATCTGACAGAGATGTTCTGGAACACTAAGAATGCGAATAAAACAAATGAGCTTTGTTCACAAGTCCCAATCCTCAAGTTTCAAGTCATCTTTTAAAGCCTTAGTCACAAGTGTCCTCATGGATGAATACAAGCTGGTGGCTCGCATAATCCCAAGGTCGTAGACAGGTCTGTAAGCCTGCAGAGAGATGATGTCCCTGCATATATTTTACTATGGTGACAGATTGTGCTAAAACGAACACAACACATAAGAATGGGTTAAGAAGGGTGACATAGGTGAGATGCAGATTTTAACCTTTTTCAACACCCCCCTATAAACCCTGTGCACTGTGCAAAGGTACTGTTCATGCATGCAGCCTGGCTGTTAGAAATTAGGAAGGTTGAGAATCAGAGCATCCTGTGGGTGTCCTATGGACACTTACGTCACTTATGTTATCTCACCCTACCAACAACTAGAATGTGGCATGAGGACACTATAAACAGCATCCTCCGTCTGTTGTAAATGCTTGCTACTTACTTACAAATACGTCACAATACATATATCACAGGCACGACGATTGTGGTGGTGGCTTGAGTTTTGTGGCTGCACTCCTCTTAAGATGCACCTGCTCCTCTCCACGACCCTCCAATGGCCCGGACAACCCTCACAGCACCCGTACAGGTCAACTCCCATGCAATGGGCATGTGAAACTTAAGTGTGACACAAGGCCAAGTATCAAGTCTGAATCCCCATCTCTGCCCTGTTCACCATCAAAATCAGCAACAATTGACAAACACAAACAAATCTATCCCTCTGGGAGTTTTGAGCAAGAGCATTTTCTCCCAAAGAGTAAAAAAAAAATTGCATTCATAGTGTCAAAGTTGTAGTCATTGGTTAACAGTCCAAACATATGTTACAGCACAGTGGAACACTTGCTCTAAATGCACTTGGTATGAAGACCATTAATTCCCTGGTGATGGTAGCCTGAAGGTAGCTCAGTCAAGGCGATTTATTTATGAAGTGCAAGCCCCAGTGAGAAGCTATCAGCACGTAAACAGCTTTCTTCTTTCTTGTTTGGGTGAATTATATGAAAATGGTCATCTCTTGCTAAAGCTGCAGGTTAGAGTAACCTTGGATGGTCTAGTAGGGGCTGAAAATAAATGAGAGAAGGAGTTGATGCAGCTGTAGTTACTTTTGTGTTGTGCTGTTAATGGTACAGATGAATATTTCATGAGCAAAAAAACAATCAAGAACAAAGAAAATCTCTACTTTTAAATGATCCTCCACTACATTGTGGGGTGGATTTCCTATTATTAGGTTTGGCTCCTGCACGAGTTTGGGAGATTTCATTCCTCGTTATGTTTATACACAATCAGATCCTGCAGCAAAAGAACTAGTAATTCTACAAAGATCTGCTCCAATGAAGGGACCAAAAGGAAAGCGTGTATCCTCTAGGAGATCCTAGAACTAAATTTATTTCAAACCGAGACCTCTGATTTTGTAGCTGACTGAATGTGTCTCCCTCAGGTGTGGTGTGCGAAACAGAGCTGTCCTTCACATTGGAGCCCAGTGACGTCATCGCTGTGCAGCAGCAGCCTCTTATGCTGCACTGCCAGGTGGATGGAATCCCACCAATCACCACACAGTGGAGGCACAACGGCCTGCTCATACCTCAGGATCAGCATCACACCACCTTCATCAACGGGTCGCTCCTGATCACTCACTTCCAGAAGACCAAGGTTGATGGCTCCACTGATGAGGGCGACTATGAGTGCATGGCCCAGAATTCTTTTGGGCGGGTGGTGAGCCGAAGGGCTCGTATTCAAGCAGCCAGTAAGTCAAACCAACTTGTTTATTAGCTTTTCTTTGTCTAAAAGCATTTATTTATCAAAAAAAATGTAAAAAGTGATTTAAATGTCTTGTGATAATTAAATAATGACGGCTAAAATAGAAATATAAGTTTTGTACTACAAGAGGACAGTAAAATACTTGACTGGAAAGAAAACAGCAAAATAAGAGTAACTGTGAGAATTGACTGTAAACACAGATGGATGAAACGTCAGTTTCCATAGAAGCTGCTTTTTAGCCCACTCCTCTGGTCGGTGATTGGCAGGTGTACCTTATGGTGATGTACTAAATGTCCGGTTCGTTTGTCCGTCTTCTGGAAGTCTTTTGCAGTGTCTGGACACCAAGACAATGACAACCCCACAGCTAAAAGAACAGGTTTAAACTGAAAGCATTGGGTCATGTGACCACATCATCTGTGTCTTATGCAGACTTTGGAACTGAAATACTTTAGCAACAACCCAGTTTTGTTGTTTTCACATGGCTTTAATTATTTTTGCTTTAGAAAATGGATCGACCTGGAATCCAAGCTCACTACTTAGTTGTTACATGACTGAATGAATTGTTTTCAGCTCAATTTGTAATTTAATCAGTAACCTAAGCATAAATATTTAAGCAGAAGACTTTTGTAAGTTAAAGTATTGTTGCTTTAAAACTAAGAGTTTAAAAGTATGATTTAAAAAACAGGAGATGTTGATATCTTGGGTTATAGAATTATTTTTTTGTCTCCAGTTTCCTTCATTTGTCTATTTGACTGGCTTCTTCTTTCTTTTTTTTTTTTTTTTTTTTTTAAGATGATCAGATTAAACATGTGCAAAGGATAAACAGATTTTGATCAGATTTAAATTCATTTCTCAGAAAAGCTGATGTTCTCTTTGAGTTGTTAGTTCTTGATGTTCCAGCATTACTGGGTAAGGATTCCAACAGAGTGGTCTGTCTCAGCCTGGTTGTGTAATTATGACACAAACAGAGGGTGCTTTCACACTCCCCAATGTGACTCACTTTAAAAAGGCAGGTAATGCATTCTCACCTGTGTTTGGTTTGCTTTCACGCAGAGCAGAACCAACTTCCTGGAAGCATTATGCAATTACAACAGAAGGTTCTTTGGAACGGTATTGCACGAAGGGAAAGACAGACTAAAAGGACACAAAAAGCACAAAAAAAACACAGCTTGAGTTTGGCTTTTCCATATAAGAACTTTTACTTCATGACTGGCGTGTCAATCAAAGAGACATTTTACCATCTTTTTGTTATTTGTGCCTAAATTATTTGTACTGTGATTAATTATTTTTCCGCATACCCATAGTGCGCTGTGGTTACATTTGTTTTCTTTTAAGTTAGCTAACAAGTCTGTTGGCATCAAAACCATCAGTTCAGATGAGTTCTCACTGAGAACAACCAAGGAAGAAACTTGCAATTCTCTCATAGTCAATTCTTATAATTATGTTTACTCCCAACATATATACTCTCATTTAAGGATGAAGATCCAACTCATGAAAAAAAGAATCAAAATTCACCTTAAAGACCCACTCCAATGATAATTGTGTTTTTCACATGTTCGTGTAGCATTTTTCTCATAGGTTAGGATATGTATAAATAGATATGTAAAGAAAACAAATCTTAAAATTGGGTTTCTGAGTGTTTCTTTATTCAAGCCGTCATGAAACAGGTATAGACGAAAATTGGTTGCTTTCAGAAAACTAGATCCATGTACGCCTTCCTTTTTTCTCATCCGAGCTGGCATCTGGGTTTAAACTGTACGCCTGGATAGCTCCAATATTTCTCGCCATTTTTTCTGCACCGTTAATGTTGGCTTGGGGTTTTAAGGGGCTCTAAGCTAGTGGGAGAGCATGTAAACAGATGGATGATGTGAAGTTGGGGCAGACTTACTCTGAACCAACAGTTTCACCTACAACTCAGAAGCAAATTTCTAACAAACTACAGAAAATGTGTTCTAGATAACGACACAAGTTGTTTTTAAGAACACCATAAATAACTGGGAATGCTTTTAAAATAGATAAAAAGATTACTGGAGTAGGACTTTAAACGACGGCTTTTTCATCTGATCTCATTGGACAGATTGCTGCTGCACATGTAAACATGCTAAGTCCGTCACATGGCTCTGCAGTAATGTGCATTTTTTAGTGTCATTTTTAATTAACTTTTTGTTGGACATCCCCATTGCTACTCACAGCCCAAGCCTTTGAATGCAGCATTAACAAGCAGTCATGCTGAGAGCATCCCAGGTGCTTTGTAGAGTGCAAAAAAAAAAAAAAAAAAAAAAAAAAACTGGAGGGAACTTAGCAACCTGCTCTCTGCTAGAAGCTTTAGGATGCATTTCTGCTGCTTTACTCCCATACGGTTTATTAGAAGGCATTCTAGTTCATCAAGTTCCCTGCATTGTTGCCATGGCTCATCTTTAGTGGATTTCTATCACATCATGCTACAACAATCTGACACTTCATCCTCCTCATTTGGCCTTTGTGTCACTGCATTTCTCATCTTGCTTGAAATCAAAGGCATCAGGGAAGTGCTCTCCCTCAGCTGCCTCAGTAATAATATACAGTTCCACTCTGTGCTGAGTTAAGACTATATTCTGCAAGATGGAGATGGACAAAGACTCACAGAAGTCTTTTGATTCCGGGGCTATGAGTAGACAGGACACTGCTGTGCTGTTGTGGCCAATACAACTTTTCCACTCAGTGGGGTATGGAGGTTAGCATGGATGTCTGACTGACCGCAGGGAAAAGTCACTCAGCTCAGTGGCTGGCCCTGTCAAGCACACGCAACCTTTCAAGGCCTCCCCGAAGAGTTTTTCTTTTCAAAGGTTAGTTTAAATCTTCCTTTGTAGCACTCCTTTTTTTTCAATTTTGCATCAGTGAATAGTCATTGTGATGCCCCAAGTTGCTAATTTCACAGAATTAGTTTAACACTGTTTGCATATAAAGTGTTAGACTGAGGAATTTTCAAGGAACTCCCCACCTCAATGAATTCTTGAGAAATAACTGTGACAAAACTTGATATTGCATTCATTTTCTTTAGAATCCAATATATGCATAAACTTTGAAATTCTGTTATTGCACAAAGTGAAGTGTTTTAATAAAGTAGTTAACTAAAGCTGTTGAATTTAATGTGTAAAGTATAGCAATGTGCATATTTTCTCATAAGTTCTTAGAATCAGATGAATGGGCTCTGCCAGTAGCTGAAATTCAGGTTTTTGCTTGTAAATTATCTACTTTATTCTAAATAATGACACATCCTCCAAGGACACACAATTTAATGTCAAATCGTGCCTCATAGTTTAATCTCTGTATGTGATTTTCTGTTAATTCAGTCTGTGGTTGAACAATTCTGTGATGAAACAAAGAGTTGGTGTTCTCTATGTGATTGAAACTTTTATTTATTCATTCAGTGCAATGAATAAATCTAGAGGAAGCTGGTGAATAAAACCAACTGGTGAATCGTGATAACATTTATTTCTTTTTACTGTGTGTTTCCAGCTTTTCCCTCAGTTTGCACCAATTGTAATCTCTAGAATATCATTGTAACTCACTCTCTAACTTCAGAACGCGGACTTTTATGGCTGACTTGAACTGTCCACACTGAAACGTGGTCAGATGAGTGCAGGCTCATTAAAACATCTCCCAAAACATCTTTTCACATTGTTTTTCTGACAGTCTATATGTCATAAACCCTTATCTACGTCGTCTTGACAGTAACCACCTTGCAGCAAGCCTCTGCAAAGTAAAAGTCTTGTACTTGACCTTGAAACAGTCGTTCCAAATTGGTCAAAGAATCAAGTTTGAATCAGTGAACTACCTCGGCAAGCACTGCGAAGCGTGGGATTTTGATTATTTCTTCCCCTTGTTGCTTTTCCCCGCCCTTGTAATTCCTGGCCAATGACTGAAGAGATTTTTAGTCGTGTGGTTTTGTTTACATGCTTTAGTTTGAATAAATCTCCGATAGACGCCAGTCTGAATATAGACCAAATGCAAGGTGCAGGACTCGATCCGGACCAAATTAAGCAGACTTTGTCCGTACCAACAGATTTTCCAGTCTGAATACACCCTAAACCCTGTTTTACACAAATCAATGAATCAATGCTTGTGTATAATGTCTTTTAAAATGCTTTTTTACTGGATTTCAAATATCATCTTGTTGTTTTGGACATTCATATTCTTGATAAATTGATTTTCTGTTTTGTTTGTTACTAGAAAAAGCTTTAAAGAAGTAAATCTCTTTTTAGCAATAGTCATTGACTAATGCTTGTTGGTGGTTTTCTTGTGTTCCAAATCTTTGTTAATGTTGATGATCTCTTTTGAGGTCTTTCTCTGCGCTGCTGTGGCTTGCACTACTGTGATCCGATGTGTTTTGCGATTGCCTTTCAATCAGATATGTCTCGGTTTCTTCACACCAGCAGCACCCTACCATAAATTGCACTTTTCCATTGCTTGACGAGCTTTTGTGCGAGCTCGCGTGGGGACAGCTGTGGGACGGACTCCCCACTGGCCTTTTAAATCGCCAGTCCGTGTTGCAAACACTTTCTCCCCTCAAATGATATCTATGGAGTTGTTGGGTTCGCTCTCTGTGCTTCTCCTTCTTTTTCACTTTCACCTCCTCATTAGCTTAGGTTCAGGAAGCTTTTCATCATTTGTATGAATGACAAGCCTCGCTACAGTGGACCTGGCCCCTCCTCCACCAAATGCAGGCGTCACCAAGCAACACACCACAAAAGCTCCCTGTTACAAAATAGCTTTTTGGGATCAATCAGTGATTTTCTTTATTTTGTTTGTTTGTGAGAAATTAATTGGAATGAGTAGAAGCTTTGTCGAGATTTTTTTTCCTTCACATTTATGTGTTCATATAAAGAGACAGCAGTTGACATTTTAGGGATTAGAAAAGGCTAATTAAGGCGAATGTGGTTAGAGATTACATTTTAACGACCTAAAAGCATGACTACTGGGCTAGAGAAGGTGTTTATTTCATAATTTTCTCTTGATATCTAACCTATTTGACTCTGGGGAGTTATCGTGCTGCTACAATTTTCAGCCTTCTGCATA
>BSAI01000104.1:11171883-11231335 GCA_036245035.1 Adrianichthys oophorus
GGGGGGTGTTCATGGGGGTATCTTGTTATTTTTACATAATAGCACTTGTTTGTGGCGTGCATGCATCTTGTCGACTCTTCATCACACCGCCGGCTGACTGTCCCCACCCCTTTCATGGCCTCCTGTTTTGATAAATGCTGGAGCTCCGTCCCCGCATCTCCTCATAGCTTCCTTTGTCTGCCAGCTAAACCCCCACCCCCACCTCGCCTTTGCTCCCCTCTGCTCGCTCGCGATACAGCAAATCATCTCTCTTGTCAAATTGATTAGCCAAATATAGTTTTGACATTTATACACAGATGCGTTTTGCTGTTTCTCTCCATTCTTACACGCTGTCGAGTGTGTTCACACAAGAAATATCCATACAAATGATGGCGTGTTTTGAGCAGAGGTCACAATTTCTTGACTGTTTTGGTCAGAAAAGCAGCGCTGCAGTCACTGCTGTGTTTGTTTTGCTCGTGTCGCCCTTCTCATTTATATTCCTGTCATGTCAAGCTTTGAGGAAGCTGCATGGAGAGCATCAGAGTGTTCGGGCATGTGCCCTGCTCCTTATCGGGTGGGCATGGGCATACGTGAGCTGCTGTGAATCCAGAGCGATCCCACCTGCTGTGTAGTCCGTACCCCTCCATCTGTCTGCCAGTGAGTCACAAGGATGAAGCTAAATACTTTTTCTATTCTTCATTACCGATGAGGTGGGCTGAAGGAGTGAGAGCTTTGACCTGCTCTGTGTAATTACACCTGAAACCAGTTATTACTGTACGCCTCCTCGCCAAACTGTCAGATTTCATTATCTGACGGCGTATGAGCTGATGTTCAGAATTACTTCAGAGCAGGTCCATTCATAAACCAAAAAAAAAACAAAAAACATTTAAAAGGGATGTTACCTCTCAATCTCCTCACTGCTACGAAAACCACAGATTTCCCTGAAGGTGTTGCATCAAAAAGCTGTTGTGAAAAGCTCCTAAATGACATTTCTAATTATTTTTAGTGGCCATGCTTTAGTTCACCACCTCTCAAGAGTGCAACAAATGCAGCAAATGCAGTCTATTTTTCTTGATGACACATCTTTGACCTTGGAGCTGTGAAAATAACCAAGGGATACCATACTGCTGTTGTATTGTCATAGAACCATTATGTCTTGCAGAGAAAAGGGAATGAAATTGGGCTTCAGAGAAATCTCCCTGCTAATGGCAATTTTGCTACTTTATTTGGGTAATTGCAAATCAAATACTGCTTGAAAGCGTTCATTAATATTTATGCTTTTGCAGGGAGGCAATAATGCAGCATTGCTGGGATACAAAAGTGACAACCACCATGACTTGCTTTGCTGAAGTACATTAATTGCATTCTTGCTGCTTCCTACATAATTAAAAGAAAGTTCAAACAAATCAAAGGAACTCTGTTTTTTTTCTTTCATTTTTTTGTAATATTATACATAAGAATTCAGTCGCCAAAACACAGATGTGCTCTGACAGCTTTAACTATCCTGTGCTGCCCACTACAGTTCATGACGGCTGAAATAAATCGCAGAGGCTCTAAAAATATCCACCCGTGTAAACAGCATTAAATTGCGAATGAAACCTCAGAAGACAGAAAATCAATGAATCAATCATATCAATCAATGTTACAACTGGGTGATAAAAATGTATAGTTCTTTAAACAGACGAATGTTGGCTATAAAAAAAACACGTTTTCATGTTTTTAAGTCTAATGTGTGTGTTTTAACAACAAATGGAACCACATTCTGTTCATGACTATGCAGTGGTTTATAAAAAGATTATACTGCACTATGCAATATGGTGGAGTTTACGGATTCATTTATTAAATTCCAATAAATCCTATTTGCACAAAGAAGTATATATTAATGTCATTTTTATGTATTTTTGCTGCAGAAAAATTGTTTTCTGCTTTTTTTTTTTTATTTTTTTACCAGAAAGTGTTAAAATTTGAAATCCTGCAAATTCCCCTTTTGTTTTATTTACACTCGTTTTAAATACACTGCTTCAAAGCTTGGTAAACTAGTTTTCAAATTATGAATTGAACTTGAATCAAAAAATGACCATGCAAATTTAAATTCGATTTTTACATCCAGACTTGCAAAAATCCACTTATGAAAGGATTTGGAGGTGCACATGCACATATTTACAAACCCTGACCCTCTCTTATCTGCTACGCTACCATTTCAGCAGCTGCTCTCCTCAGCTGAGCACACTGCAGTTGATCATCCAGATGATGCACATTAAGATAATCTCTTTTTATTTCATTATCATGCAAAGCAGTGCTTGCGTCCTGAATGGGCAGGAATTATTTTTGTAAGAATGGCTAATCATGATTATAATAATGCTAACAAGCCTTCAGATTGAGTTCAGTGAAAAAGATCAGACTGCACCTTGGTTTTGATTTAGTCTGGTTCAGTTTGTGTCCTTGTCTGAGCTTCTGTTGTGCCCAGAATGGGATGCTCTCATTGAGGTCTACGATGGTCTTTGGACCACCCTAGCTAACCCAAAGCAAAGAAATGAATGGGGGGGTGGGGGGCCAAAAAAATTCCTTCCGCTTGGTTTTAATGCTCCTTGGAGGAATTCCTGAGTAATAGAGGTGAAAGGTGATCAGAGAGAGGGATTGGGTCGACCTCAAGGTTACAAGAGTCAGAGACTACAGTCCAAATTTGGTATTTTGATTCATCCCTTTATCCCAATTTTGTAAGGCTATAAATACACATTCATGAAATTCTTGTGTGCTGATGTAGTACTAATGCATGAAGAAATCAGCAATCAAGCTTTTCACAAGGCAGGTCTTCTAAAGACGAAAGCACCAGAATGGGTTTTGCTTTGAGTGAGTTTGTTGGTGTTCCTCTGATTCCAGGCTTGACTGGGGGCTGGACTTAGTCCTGCTTCTGCCCCGTCACCGCGCTTCACTTCACTTTACAGAGGCTTTATGGCTAGATTGTGCAGTTAAAATTCTTTACAGGGTCTGCGCCATCCACCTATAAAACCTCCACAAGTCCCTCTTCCTGTCCTTCACAAACATTTTTGTTGCATGTGTGAAATCACACAGTGAGGTAAAAGAATAAAGGCAGTGGTAGATGTCAGTGCTTACACACATACACACATATATACACACATTGGGCCCCTCAGTTGAGCTTTTCACTTTGTTTGAGCAGGGATCAGGAAATCTTTCAGTGACAGGCAGGCACCAGCTTACTTTTGGGCCTCGGCCACCTCTCAATCACAAGTGCGGGTGTGCTTTTGTGTGTTTTGGGGTACCTCGCTGCACAGAAGAGCAGCTTTTGTGAAACACCCGAGTAGTGGCTGGGAACAAGCAGAGGCAGTGGAGATGTTCATCCTCTGTTGGCTCCGTTTTGTACCAGTGGCCAGAGTGTTTATTGGCCTGGCTGCGGCTGAGGCCCTTTTGTCACTGCTGACTCTAGGGAGGGAGGGTAAGTTCACCCCCCCTCCATACCCTCCCAACCTCTTTCTTCTTCTCCCTGTTTCAGCGCTAGCTTAGAAAAAGAGAGGTCAGAGATCATGAGGGGCTGGACCAAAGAGTGGGGGGTTGATCTGGGAAACTATGACCTTTCAGTGTGTGCACCAGTGCAGAATACCCTTTCCTTTTTTATTCTCCTCCCACCGCACCTCCCTCCCCGCATGCTGCACCTCCTGCTCATTCCCTTGTGGAGACCCATCCCCCTTTCTGGTGGCCTTGGGGCAGTGGCAGTGACCTTGGTTTTGGCACTGAAATGAAGAGGCCTGAACCTGCCAATGCTTCAGCCTGTCCCAAACGGGCAGTGTGGCCCACAGGGGAACAGAAGAAACATTTGATCTGTCAGAAGCAACATGAATTCACTTCACTCCTGTGTTTTATTTTTTATCGATGACTGCTTAACATTTCATCTCAATGTCACCTAAAACTTTTCTTCTTGAAATTAAAATGAAAATAATCTGAATTTAGGAAGTGACTTGAGTTTAGTCTTTGCATAAAGCAGGGTTGTCTCCTTTTTGAACTCTCATCTAGATCAGAAACTTCTTGGACATTTGCGAACTTCCTGCACTGCTACCAAACTTGCCAAGACTGGTTAATTGTTGTAAATTATTTACAGTTCTAACAGGATTTGACTTTTGAAAAAGACAAAATAAAAACTAATTAATTAAACTGAGGCAAATTAAACATAAAAGCATTGTTTCCTGGAAAGAAATAATTTATCGTATTTTGTATGTGAAGACTATTGGAGCCAACCGGTATGCTTGTAACATCTGAATATGTGGACAGACCCCGCCCATTTTAGACATTCCATTCCTCTCTTTTTATCTCCCTTCTTCTTTTCCGTCCGGTCCAACAAAAAAAGGATTCAAACATAATCAATATAAATAAAGTTTAGTTTAAATTACAAAAGGGGTTTATTTGAATATACACCTTGTGTGTATATTTGCAACAGTGAAACCTGTCCAACACAAGAGGCTCTCAGCTCATATATTATTGCTCAGCTGTTGGACAGGACAAGTAAAAAAAAAAAAAGGTTAGGTACACAGTCCGCCAACATATGGACATAATAATCTTTTATTTGATAAAACACAGTCAAATACAACTTCATTTACCTCAGAAGATGCAAACACATGCTTTAAATAACCTGTTTGAGTTTATGTATTTAAAAGTCACATATGGGATGTTTTTACCCAACATCCAACTGAAGTCTTTAATCATCTTTTATAACTGTATCTCCAGTTTTTTTTCCCTTTCCGGAAGGACTTTCATGTCATATCCTAGTAAGTTGTAAGGTGGGCTGTTTCATTGCTGTGGCGTGAAAAGATGAAACATGATGCTTGTAGAGTAATAGCCCTCTCCATTTTCCAGCATGGGCATTATTTGTGAGTGGGAAGACAGCTTTAAAGGCTTAGCGGGCTGATGGCGGGTTGGACGAGCTGGTGATATGTGCTTATGTCTGACAACTTATGGTAGTTTTCCCTCCCATCCACTGCAATGAATAAAGGAGACAAGCATGATGGTCAGGGAGCTACAGGTCGCTCACGTGTTTAAATTTAGCACATAATATATATCTTGATTGTCTTCATTAACAGTGGGATTCAGAAACATATAGGTGTGAGGGAGAATTTGTTCACGCATATTGCATGAAAAAAAATATTAATAGGAAGCCTTTGAAAAAATGTGTCATTTCTGCTTATTTATAATGCATAATATATATATAGATATATATATATATCTATATATATATATATATATATAATTTTTTTTTTCTGCACTTTTCTGGACTGAGATGTCTGAAGTTTTTCCATGGATCTGCTTTAGCCACTCCTCCAGTTTGAGGGTTACAGCTCCGAGTGCTCCAATTATCACAGGTACTACTGTCACCTTCATCTTTCAAACCTCCTGCAGTTCTTCTCTGAATCTGGTATTTCTCCAGTTTTACATGTTCTTTCGTCTTGATGTTACCATTGCTTGGTACTGCCAAATCCCCCACAACATCTGTCATTTTGATTGCACTGATGCCCGACATGAGCTTCCATGTTGTGGAGAGACAGGCTAATGGCCAGTAGTTGGATGAAAGTGCACCTTTTGAGGGATCCTTCTGGATCAGGACCGTGGGCCCTTCCGTTAGCCATTCAGGGGGAGTCCCATCTCTTAGCAGCTGGTGTGCTGTCAGGCACTCATGGAGTGTTTTTCTTGTTTTTTGTTTTTTTTTGCGGTTCCGGTCAGGAGAGGACGTGTATCTACAGCTCTCCTGACATAAGCAACTTTAATCTTGAATCATCACATAATTACTGCAAAAAAGCAGTAGTTCTGCAATACAGAGAGCTGAACATGGTACCAAAGAAAAACCAAGAAACATCAGACCTTACTTCCCTCCGAGCTGTCTTGAACTTAGCCTCCAACCATTGCTTCCATGGTGGGAAATGTTTTCTTCCATGGTTGCTCCTATAGCCAAGCATTTCAAGAATAACTGCTGCAGAAGTGTAAATCCATTCATTGGTTTCTATGATTGTTATGACAGGAATAGCCCTCAATGCTTCATTCACAGTTTCCAGGAGACTTTCATGTGGTACTTCACTCAAGTGTTGGTGTCAAGGTTGCCTGGTGTTCATTCTAGACATGATCTTGTCTTTCAGGTGAGGTGCTGCCTTGCTCAGCGAAACAGTGGTTATTGGGGCTGTGTTTCCAAGTTTTGGTTGGGAGTGTGGTCTAGCCTCCTCTCTGACCTGATGTTGTGAATCTCCTGTGGTGTTACTATTGTGTTGTACTTTGTCAATCTCAAGTTGTGTTAGCAGTTGCTGTTTGTGAATGTTAGAAGATTGAGCTACTAGTTCTTTGGCAGTTAGCCTTGATTGTGGGTTCCGAAGCATCCATGCACTCCACATTCTCTGCATGTGAACTCTCTGAGTAGGATTACTTAAGTAGTAACATTCCAACAAAACCTTGTTCTCACATCTAGTCTATTTCCATCTGGTTCCAGTATCCCACTTTCCATTGAGATGCTCTGGCTTCCCAGCACCCGACGCAGACCTTGTTTGGCTGGGCGATGTCTGATCCGGCATGTCATGTATGTCATTGTCACTCATGGGATATATATATATACACACACACACAAACACACACGCATATATATATATATATATATATATATATATACTTTTTATACTTTTTGCATCCATCCATCCTGGTGGTCTACTTAATTATGCATGTCAGTTAAGACCTACTAAAGGTGAACTATTAGAGGAGAAAAAAAGAAAAAAAAAGAAAAAACAAGCAGCCCAATGTTAAAGTGCCCCAAGTTAGTAAGTTAGATTTGTTATCATTGTATAAGGCTCAAATGTTTGACTTTAATATTATCAAATGGGTGAAGAATGACTAAAAAAGCTTTTTTTGTAATATATATTATGATTAAATGTCCCAAACTTGGATTTTGTAAATTTCTGCACCATAGAAAATGTTCAAAAGATACACCTGAACCCTAATCCTAACACTGAACATCATCTTTGAGTGCCAGGCTGAACCTGAACAATCTACAGTCATTCAGTGTTATTCCTTTGTGTAGGTTTATAAAGTATTTTATGCAATTTCTATGGTAAACGCATTGTTTCTACTGCTGTGACATTGCATGATTCAGTTACAACGGATTCAAAATGTTCAAAGTAAAAACTTATAAAGTCAGATAAGTGATATATGAAGAAGAAATTGGAAATCTTATTCATTCATCCATTCATTTTCCAATCCGCTTTATCCCTTTCGGGGTCACGGGGTTGCCGGAGCCTAACCCGGCTACTCATGGGCGAAGGCAGGGTACACCCCTGGACTGGTCGCCAGTCTGTCGCAGGGGCCACAATCACACACCCACACACACTCACATTCACACCTACGGACAATTTAGGGTAACCAATTAAGCATGTTTTTGGACGGTGGGAGGAAGCCGGAGTACCCGGAGAAAACCCACGCATGCACAGGGAGAACATGCAAACTCCACACAGAAAGGTCCTCCAGCCAGGACTTGAACCGGGAACCTTCTTGCTGTGAGGCAGGAGCGCTAACCACTGCGCCACCGTGCAGCCCGGAAATCTTATTGAAAACCTTATATATGAATATAACTGTTTACTGTCTTTTTTTTTTGCTGACTGACAGGAATTTAATTTACAGAGGACTCACTATAAAGATTTTATTTCATATTGTTGTTCACACTGTTCAGCCTTGAGGGTATTCATTTTACAGAAGCAAAAATATTCTTTCCATTCTTTCAGTCTGAAACTGCTCTTTGTCATTTTTACAGACCTTGAGAAAGGTAGCCTACTTCATTATCTGATAAAACAAGTGCACAAGTGAATATAGTATCTGCATCAGCTTTGCTTGCCCACACTATAGGTTGCTCCAAAGACAAAGGGCTTTCATTTCTCACAGTCTGTCTTGTAAAGCTGAGTGGGACTGACAGCGCTCGCACTTGCGTTTCCTCTCCATCCTGTGCTGCCACGGCTTTTTTTTCTCATGATTTGCTGTGAGATCGAATCCGTGCGGTGGGTGTGGCTGGGGGTGTTACACATGTGTGTACAAAAGGAGATGAGCAGGGGGAGGCGAGGGGGAAGATGATGGCATATATTACCATGCATTCATCAGAATTATTCATTTTTTTGGAGGGGGGGGGTTGCTGTATTTCTCCAGGGAACAAGGGGCAACAATGGCTATCCCCGGTGACCGCAGTCAGCTGGCAGCCTCTAGAGAGGGAGAAGAAGGGAGGGGCACAGAAAAAAGCGAAAGGCAAAAGAAAAAGAGGCTATGCTGCTGTCTCGATAACAGGGAAACAGTGGTGACTGTATGCTCCCTTCACAAGGCGAGCTCATGGCAATTTTTCATATCATAATGGCTACAGCTCCTATGGTTATTGTGTTACACGCTCTATGTTCATAAAGGGCTGCTGTCATTGTAGCTGCTTATTTTGGGATTATCCCACTGGCTCTTTGATGTCACCCAACACATTATCAGCACACATGAGCGGAAAGGAATTTGTTGGTACACAATCTTCGACCAGTCTTACTTTACTTACTTTTGATTCATGTTCAGCATCTTTCTTTATTTTCCTTCCTGGAAACTTATCCTTTCACGCTTTATTTTGCTCAATAGTCTCAAACTTGCCCTGAACTTGGGTAGGTTGGGATCTCAGCAGGTTGTTTGCTGTACCAGCACAGTTGCATTTTACTCTCATTCCTTTCTCATCAGTCTGCTTCCTCTGTATTCAACACAATCAACGTCTCTTCTTTTACTGTGTTGTAGCCCCCCCCAGCACATTCCTGTTTGCCACACACGCAATGGCACCAAGTTGCCCAGGATTGTGATTAATGGCCACAGTTGAGCCTAAAAAATTCCCCTGAGTGGGTGCCAGTTGGCTTACACAGAGAAGAAACTCATTACTGTTGTCAGTGGAGCTGATGGAGCCTGGACGAGTGTAAGTGATGCTCGCGTGTGTGTGGGTGGGTGTGTTCAAGTGAGAGACAAAGAGACTGGTTCCTGTGAATGTCAGGAAGTGCATACATTTTGTTTACCCTAAATATGTGGAGGCAATCATGTGTGATTTATGCTTTCTCCATGTTTCAGGTGAACTGTAAAGGTGAGACATGGCTGGCATCTGAATATTACATGAACGATGCATTCAGTTTTAGTAGAGAACATCTGCACATCATGTTGCATTATCTCATTCTCTTTGTCATTTAAAGCCATGGCCTCTTGTGATTCTTTTATCAAGCCAATGCAGTCTTTCATTCTTCATTCACGTTGTCTCTGGAGTAAGCTAGATAGAGCAGGTGGGTGTAATATCTATTAATACTATGATAGCTATTATGAAATGGGAAAAAAGCCATAACAGCAAACGGAGTTGTATTTATGAGATAGTGAAGGAGTAAATCGATAGTAAGTAAGAGGGATGAGAAAACCTGCACAACACTGATAAGTTATGCATAATTGACAGTCGCTCCAAACTTAGCCAAAATTTACTGGATTCCTAATCAGGGGACTACAGTATATATGCAGGTTGGGGCTTTCACAACGCTATCAGCGGTACTTCCGGGTCTCTGTTACCCTGTTTGATGACTTGCTGTTCCACATTAGTCTGAAGAAGGAAAAACAATGATAATCAAAATATCTCAATGCATCCATCCATCCATCCATCCATTTTCTAAACCCATTTTGTCCCTTTCGGGGTCACAGGGTGTCGGAGCCTAAGTCGTGAGGGAAGGCAGGATACACCCTGGAATGGTCGCCAGTCTGTCGCAGGGCTGTCTCGATGCAAATTTTAAGTTCAGTAGGAGAACGATCAGATTATCCTCCATGTGTTTTGGACGGCACAGCTTCTTCTGCGATGCCGTCAGAAGCAAATACTGATCCAAACACCTACAGCGCCCCCTAGCGGTTGTTAGAGGGAAAATAAGGAAAGACCTGAAAGGTGAACATGAGCCAATATTTATTTTTAAAAATCACTTATAAGTTGCTCTTGAGTTTAAGTTGCACGCCAAAAAAGGCAAAACACTGCGACTTATACTCTGAAAAATATGAGTAGATCTGTGAAAACGTGCATGGCATAAAAGTCTTTAACCATGGAAGGTATGGATTTTCTTTCTTTAGGATATTCAGTTAATTTTTATATTTTTAAGATTTAACTGTTCAACAAGTTTAAGACATCAGTTGCATCTGAAGGCTCTGAATGCACCAGCCCAAATGTTTGGGAGAATAGACAGAGACTGTGTGACTGAGTTCACGTCACACTCTTGTAACAAAATGAAGAAATGTAAACTGACATTGATGCCCATGTCATCCCACCCGCGGGAGTTAGAGCACATCCCAGCTGTCACTGGCTGAGAGGTGGGGAACAACCTGGACAGGTGGCTAAATCATCTCATAGCAACAGATGTTCAAACTCACTTTCAGGGACTATTTTTTACCAAACACCCCAACATGTAGTTTTGTTCGATGGGATATGGTGGGGTTTCATTGAGAACACACAAATTGAAATTTGAGGGAGCATCTTTTTGATTCTCTTCTTACACTTAGAAAATTGTTGATTTCTGAGCAGCTGTTATTGTCCTATGCTAGCATGTTTTTTGCAGAAAGTTTTTGCTGTATTAATATTGTCATATTCTATCCAAGCCTGAACTTGCTTTGTGCTTGGTACAGATTTCCTAGAAGCCTCTCCTGGGATTTGTATTGATACATCTTTTTAGACCAACCTGAGAGGAACTGAACATGTTTTTTTGGACAGTAAAACAACATCAGAACCATTTTCTCAAACTTCTCCTTGAGCAAAATGGTTTGATTTCTTAACAAGTACACAACTGTCAGACCAAATTGAATAATCTTGAACTCTACAAATCGCAAACACTTGAAATAATTCTAACATAAGGTGAGTTGTCATACTGCTCTTGGGCTCTGAACGGAGACATTTAAAACCAAAATAGCTTAGCCTTTTTAAGTGTTTCAGATGAGTACATTAAAAAATAAGTCTTGCTTAATGTTTCTCACCTAATCTAATTATATAATAAAAATTTCAGCTTTGAAGTGTGTTTGATGTCAAATAAAGTGCCTCATATGGTTTGTCACTTACTGGCTAAAAGAAGTGAACACCATTTTTAATCTGTGACACCGTGCTGCCTCTCCGCTTAAAGTGCTGTGCTTGAAAGAGCGTTAGCTCATTTCTCTTTTCTTTAATAAATTGCAAATACAAGCAACAGTGAGTGTGCATGAGGCTTCAGGGAAAAGTAAAACTTACTTCAGCTGCAGAGTCAAACTTATCCTTCTGACTTTAGCGAAGCCACATCTCTCATTACTGCAACAAATAAGGCCCATTATCATGGACACTTAAGATAACTATTGCTAAAATTGAACAAGTAGGACTATGTGAGGACTCAGTTCTCTGTAGCCATGGTTTCTTTTTTTTTTTTTTTTGCTGAACTGCATGAACGGAGTCCAACGTAAGAAATGCAGATTTATGATAAAGAGACAGCTCAAAACTTTGAACTTGTCACGCTCTTGATGGATTTGTTTGTGCTGATTTGTGACACGGCTGCATTCTAGTGAACTGACGTGAAGACTTGCTAACCGCCTTGGACAGTGAGACAGATAAGTACACAGTGGGAACCACACCTCTGAGGCCCAGTGGACCTCCCGCTTATAAGAACTCCTCTTGTGTGACTGTTTGTTGATGTGACAGAGGGAGATTTACACAGCCGCTTCAGTCATTTGGGGACCCTGGTGTTTTTTTCAGAGTGGGGGGAGGCGGTGGGGACAGTGAGGGGCAGTGAAGCGCATGGACCCGCCCTGCGTCTTTCAGATTTCCCGTGGGAGTGCCAGATGCTGGGTCATCCATCTATCTCCAGGATCAAACCAAACCCTTTAAGTCACTGAGAGATGTATAGTAAACACTGTCGACACTGTCAGGAGGCAACTAGATAACGGTAAATTCATTTCAACAGCAGCACACATTTAGGAATAAAAAGTCTTCTACTGGGGAGATTCATCTGTGTCCTCTCTGAGTGGCCTCGTACCTCCACAGTTGTCCTCTAATGAGGGGAAAGTAATGGGCATTAGGCTGTGAAAAATTGTGATACCAAACGTACATGCAGGTTGTTAATCAGTGTCTGATTCTGTCTGTGGACCTCTCATGTCTGACTTCACAAAACAGGGGGTGTGCCCCATCTGAGGAGAAATTGAGTGTCATTTCCATTTGAATGTAGATGTTTTTTTTATATCCTAACGTCTTAAAATATCACAAACAGAAACAAACACCAAAAGGAAATCAGGTTTTCCTTTGGTTTTTGGAGCAAGTGGTTGACACAGATTTTAAAGGGAAATGAGCTGTTAAAGATGGAGGAGATGGATAAGATTATAAACCAGTCGGTAATAAGGAGGATTAAAGAAATCATTTATATATATTTTATTTTTTTTCTTGATTAAATACAAAACTTTTTTAGAGATAGTGTTTTACGTACTGGAATCGGGTGTGGAGCTATTATAATGGTTCTCAGCTGTAGCTATTTCAAGTTTAACAGTTAAAGGGGGTAAAATTACTTTGGTCTGTTTGAGACTCCTCCCACCAACTTATTTTTGAGTAAGAAACACAATTTTAAGCTTTCATGATAAACGCATGAGAGGAAAAGAAAACGTTCCATCTGAGTTTAGCAGAAAGCTGACAACTTCAACAAGGGGATAGAACTTTATCCTTCATTCAATGTCCTTTAATAGGATGGTAATTTGGCAGAGAGAAGGGCAAAGTGAGGAGGGGGCTGAGTTAAGAAGAGATCAAATTCTTTCAAGCAGAGGATTTGAGGCTCCACCAATGGAAGACTATACTCTTTTGACAGATATGTCTCTGTCCACAAATCCTCTTTATCTAGTCTCTTTTTCTGGAATTTATTCAGCTTTTCTTATTTCAAAGCTGAAATAAACAGTGGTGTCTTTGCAAAACCAAAAAGATATGCTGAAAAAATAAAAGACTGACTTGGTTTCTGTGGGTGGGGTGTACGTGATTACATTTCTGGTGATAAAACGTGAAAAGAACAAGAAAACTATCAAATTTTATCTTCTGCTTTTCCTTTAGGAAAACTTAAAGCTAAAACTTTTTGCTTTTCTTGCATTAATAAAACCACATTAAAGAACCAATTCAATGAAAATTGTGTTTTTGATGTTTTCAACATGTTCCTGTAGCATTTTTTTTCTCGTGGAGGACACATTATGAAAAAAATAAGCTTAAAATTGCATTTCTGAGTATTTATTTATTTATTCAAATCGTTGTGAATCAGGAGCAGACAAAAAGTACAGTTTGAAAAAAGTTTGTAGCAGTGACATAGGTGTTACGGTCTGCTCTCCCCCATTCCAATGCCTCCTCTTGCTAACAAATAGATCCACGTACGTCTTTGTTTTTATCATTTGAGCTAGCAAAACTGAATGACTAGATAGCTCTGATATTGCTCGTCATTTTTGTTGCACCAGTAATGTTAGGTTGGGATTGTGAGGGACTGCAAGCTAGAAGGAGATGATGGAAAATCAGAGAATGCTTACCCCGCGCCAACAGTTCCGCCCACAACTAAGAGGCACATTTCTAAAGAACCCGTCTGCAGATCCTAGAAAATGACACAGGTTATTTGATTTTGGCTAAAAATGACATAATCATCAATAAAAGACCACTGGGAACGCTTTTACAATATAGATCAAAAGATGATCAGAGTAGGTCTTTAAGCTTTTTTTTTTACATCAAGAGTTGTATCTTTCTTTAATACTAATTGTAACGAAAAGAAACAAAGACAGAAAAAGTGAAAATCAGCAAAACTAAAGTTACAAAGTACCTTTACTTGAGCCATCTGAGACATGTATCTTTATTTTACTACTCTAATTTCATAAGAAAAAAAAACGTATTATTACTTTGAGAGTCATGGGTGCTTCCCAATCACTATTCTCCATGTTATCCTTTTAAAATGTTATGGTCGAAGATGCAAACATCCATACGAAGCTCTGCTTTAATGCTTGAGTAGGAGCTGGGTGTTACTCTGTTACCCTGGACAGCAGGGACAATCGATGCTGTGCAGGGGCAGCTCCACAGGCAACACAGGCGGGTGATCATCATCCCACCTAGTCACGAAGTGGTGGAGGCATAAACTTTGTTAGATCACTACTCTGGTGATGACCGGCAGAGTGAATAGTGGGTCCAAGTATTTGTATGTTGAGAATAGTGAGATATGCATTAGTAAACAAGATTACAGGGCTGAAAGTCTCTACATTAGGAGAGTAGACACTATTTATGAGTTCATTTAAGCCATCTCTCTGATTGAATTGAGAGAAAGTCTGAAGTTGTTTAGTGTGTTTTACGTCCACTTTGTGTTTAAGTGATACAAAGGGTCTGCTTTTTTTTTCTCTCTTTTAAACATCTAATCCTGTAGTAATTGCCTGCGGGTACATGCAGATTCAAACACTTTTTAGATTTCTTTCCTTTTCTTTTTCCAAGGCACAACATCAACAGTATTGACAGCAACAAGAAGAAACACTTGAAGCTAATTTCAAATCCATTCAGCTTTTCATGTCATGGGTTTGTATGTTATTTCAGCCCTCCTCTCCCTGATACCTCCCATCCTCCATTCCACAGCTCCCACACTCGCTTTCTTTTATGCATGTCTCTAATCTAACAAAGCCGTGACTTGGAATAATTTGAATAATCCCTTAATTTTTAGCATCTGTTCAGTTTTAATGACTCCCTCTTTAATTAGGAGCTGTATGCTGAAGTAAGTGTCGGGAGCTAAGTGTGGAGATTTGGGGCCACTGGGTAGAGCGGGAGGGTAGGCGAGGGGGGTCCTGTTTAAATTTAAAGCAGTAAGGTGGAGAAGCAGGCAGAGTGCAGGGCAGTGAAAGCTGCAGCTTTGTTTTCTGTGGCTGATAGGGTGAGCCAGGGGGGCAAAGGAGGAACAAAATTAAAATACCAGATAATAGGAAGTGGGTCTATTCTGTGCTATCCCTGCAGTAAGCTATATCTGCTTACCACAATCAAAACCAAATTGAATATTCTGTACAAGTGCCCATGCATCTATTTGTTTGGACAGCAGTTAACAATTGTGGTTATGAAGGTGCATACAGTATATGTTCATGAACTTTGGCAGCCATAATGTCAGTTATTGTTTTATACAAAGAGAAACTCCCTAAAGTTAAAAGAATCAAGTAGAAACTGTAATAAATAACATGGTGGTTCCTCAAAACAGAACAAATACTACAGGTTTCATTAATCCTACTAGAAGGTTAATTAAGATTTTTTTTTTACACATTTAGTAAAAATGTGACTTCATGACCTATATCTCGCATTCACAAGGCTCTGGAATTGTATTGTGCTAAAAACCTTGAAGTCCCTCTGTTAAATTGCTCAAGTGGCAACAACTTTAATGGTGAAGGTTTAACTTGGCAAAACATAGTTTTGATGTCATCCTGACTCATTTCAAAATGATTTGTTTTTTAGCAAGTCTCTCTGAAAATGAAGATTTTTTCACCATGTGTTTACAAGCCCCACTCTGATCATCTTTTGATGTATGTATGTAAGCGTTCCCAGTGGTCTTTTAATAAACACTCAATATTTAGCCAAACTAAGTGTTGTTTTCTAGGACATAGCTTCTGTAGAGCGGCAGTAGTTCATTCAAAATTTGTCTTTTGGGCGAGACCGTTGGCACCGAGCATTCCCTTCCACATTCCCATTTCCTTTATTAACCAAAAGTGTTGTGCATTTTATTTGAAGGAAAAAATAATGAAAACATAGTTGTTGCATTATCCAAAAAGCAAAATTAATGCTTTAAACAATCACATACTATATGATACTATAATGAATAAATGATACTAGATGCAGGACTTGCAATAAAGGATGAAAACAACTATAAATAAATATTATATTCAAAACCATAGTGTATTGTGCCATGCATAGTGTTGTTCACCTTTTGGCATGTCCTGCCAGGGTTGCCATAGGGAATCAGCATTTTACTGATCTGCAGATTTGGTTTGGAAGGAGTTTCATGCTGAATGCCCTTCCTGACATCACCCTGTATTTTATCCAGGCTAGGGACCGGCACAGGGAGACCCAGATTCAGGCCCCTCCCTGTTGTCTACACAGTTAGGCAGTAGAGGGAAGGGACTTGCCCCGCCTGGAAACAAACCCAGGTTTTCCATGCACCAGTCTTGCATGCAGTTAACTGGACCATCCAGCTGATTTATTGTACCATGTACAGTAGTAAAAGTAAACTCCAAATAGAATTGTCTAGTTAAATAAAAAAAAAAGTAAATGAAATGAATAAAATTAAATTAAAATAAAATAAAATTAAGGCGAATATAAAAAATAAAACAGTCACACTGAAAGAAAACAGGTCAAATTTTAAAGAATGTAAACAGTAATAATAAAAGTAGTAGCAGAGCTTTCAGAAATATTTCACTGCATATTTAAGACAAAAGTTCCACAATCACAACTCTTTACTGGTTTGTCTGATGAATATGTTTTTTAAATCTGAATTAGACCATGTTTTTGGTCCAACATCTAAAAATAGGAAATTACTTTCAGTGGAGAAGGTGCAATTCCACTCTTGGATTGCACCATAACTAGTGTGTTTGTCATCTCTATAAAGGTCTGCAGCTCACTCTGTCTCCTGCTGGGACTCTTAATAGCACCCATCAGTCTTCATATGTTTAACATCCAAGCCCACAGACCCTGTTCTATTCATCAATTCTGCAATCAACAAACAGGCAAACCAGAAATTATTGTAAGCACGTTTGTGTAAGCAGAAAAGGCATTTGTCTTTTCTTTAGTAATCAAAAGGAGAAACTTGTACGTTAACACGAACAGCTTATTTTAGAAAATGCTTTTTTTGGTTTTAATCTGAGAAAGTGTGATTATTTTGTTTGTGGGAAATAAAAAAGAACATCTCTGTTTTTTTATTTGTTTGTTTATATCACTTTTTTTCTGTTGCTTACGTCAGCCAAACAACAGGACTATAATCTTTTGTTGGACTAAAATATTTCCTTCCTAAATACAAGCAATAAAGTAAAAATTAGTATGAATGTTCAAATACCTTTTCCCCACAACATTTCTTTTATTGCCACCATGAGAGGTTCCTCATCATAAAGCAATGCAAAGCAGAAAACATCCAAGCTGGACTCCTAGAGATAACTGTAAGGTTCTGCCTTATAGATTTTATTACAGAAATATTGGCCGGGGTGCCTTTAAAATAAACGATCGGTTGGTTTGGCTCCTGAGTCTCATATACATCTGAACATCTGTCACTTAGCTTCTCGTAGCAGATGTTCTGGTAAATTGATGTGCCCACTCATGCGGGCTCTGACACACGAAGGTGTTGCGGTGACAAAGCATTAAAGGAGGGAAATGAGTGTGTGTCAGGGAAAACATCCCCCCGCTCCCCTCCGTGTGTAACCTATCCTTTCGTGGATGATAAGCATCACACGCCACAAACCAGCAGATGGATCACAGCGCTGCCTAAGCATGGGCGTATGGTTATAGAAGGGGGGTAGGAAAGGGAGGGCTAAGCCAGTAAAATATCACATCTGCATTAAAATGCCATCTTGAGGGTCCCAGCACAGAGCCTGCTATTTCCAAGGATGCCTATTTAAAGGTAGTTGAAGTGTGGGCTCTCATGCTGGAATTGTACCGTACACCGTGCCCATTATTTATGGGCCTCATCTCAGTTTTACTGGCCAACCAAGGTGGGGGTGGGGTGGGATGCGACACTCATCGCTCCTGCTTGAACAACATGTGCCTAATGATGTCATGGCCGTGAGGGACTTGTAGGAGTTGGGCGAGGGCTGCAGTGGAGAGCGGTGCAAATGCATGCTGGGGGTTCAGAGTTGGTTGAAGTTGAAGAGGGGGCAGTGATATTTTATCACAGGGCGCACTGGAGCTTCACGCTGGAGCTGCAAGCTTGATTGGCGCTGCAGTGGTGCGGTCTCTCCATTTACATCGTTAGGTTTATTAATGCGCCGTCTTCAACAAAGGAAAAACATGTCCTCAGGTTTATTAAAAAAAAACGCATGATGTGGTCCATGAAGTGGGCATTGTGTAAGAAAATTGTATTCTCAGGCTTATCTATTTGAATACAAAAGGTATGGATCATTATTTTTGCACCATTTGGCAAGATTTCACTCAGGAGTCGTTTCAGTATTCGCTCTTTGAAGTACTTTTTTTCTCAAAGTCTATAAATGCAAGTGATTCATTGGAGAAAGCCCGCAAATCCTGCAGTTTAGTTGTGCTGTACATGGCCTGTAGTGTTGAATCCATCAATACTAACTGCTTGTTACTGGTCTCTAAATCCGATAATCGACAATTCCACATCTGCACTTGCCTATATCTCATTCCTCGTGTGTCTTTGTGCGGCTCCAGGGTAAGCAGGTGAAACTTGGCTCTTTCAGGCTGATTTTCATGCTAATTTCTGGCTGATTTTGACTCCTTTTGGAACCACTTGATGCTTTATTGTGAGGCACACAGCGGGACGGTGCCTCTCACTTTTGACAAAATCTGATTTACAGCACAGCTACTCCACATTTCCTGTCTGTGACCCTCCTTCATATAATTCCCATAATCATTCTTCTTTTGTCTGTATCACAGAGAAACTGTCTAACATATGTTGGAGAAGCAATCTCCTCCCCGCGCACTTGTGTATGGAATTCTTTTTAGTATGCAACCCATCCATTCTGTCTCCTATTGCAGCAATTAGACCTGCCTCATTTGGGCCAGGGGCGTCATGCTGGTCGCGAACAGTCTTTAATCATGTGTGAAGGTCTGTCAACATTCTGCAAAGGAAGACTAAAAAACAATGGCTGAACAGGTCTGTGGGGGCCATGGATTGAAATAATTGAAAGCCCTTTGTTGTCTCACGCTTGTTTGTCTTTACTTACAGCGGGGCTGTGTGTGTGTGTGTGTGTGTGATATTGTGTGAAGCCCTTTTCCATCTGTTTATATCAGCGCATCGTTGAGGAATACCTCGTCAACGGTGACTCCACAACTCGCAGTGTGGACCACAAAAGGCTGTTTTCCTTCTCATTTAGTGAAAACAACATGCTCAGATGTGCTATTTTTCTTGATTGTCTTTGTAAAATTTGTGTATGTTTTCGTGAATTTGCCAGGGGCGTGGTGGGCCTCTCAGAGAAGCCATGTTTTATGCATGAAGGCCAAGGTTGGGGCCTCTTTGGGGGTGGTATCAGCAGAGATACACAAAGCCAAATCAGTGGACACCATGACTACTTGGCATAGTTGCACAGGACACTTCTTCATGTACTGGTCCCCTTTTGTTTAGGTGCATTGGAGTGCTCTAATGTTCTTGGTGCCCATGGACAGTCCAACATGAACATCTGCGTGTTTGCACAGACATCCACGTATCATTGTCCTATGCTTTTAAATACTTTTTCAATATCCACAATTTACCTCCAGATTAAGTTTTTAGACCCAGGATGTGGGTTTCAGTTTAATTTCCTGCTAGTTTGTCAGACTACTCAACTCTTTGTTCACTTTTCAAAAAAAGAGGTAGTTGTTGGTGCCCACAGCATTGTAAGGTCATTTTTTTGTAAGTTCATGTAAAGAATTGCCAGATCTTTGCAGGAATATTGGTTGGTCTTTATAGTTTTGTTGGTTGGTGACCTGTTGGTGACATTTTTAATTTTTGTGAGTCGTTTTCACCTCAGGAGCATTCTTAGGTTTTTTTGGAACGTCCCCCATGAATTTGGCTGTTGGGTCTCTGCGTCGTAACATGTTTCTCAATCAATAATTGTACAAGAATTGGATGAAAGTGTACAAATACTATCAGCTGTTTTTTTTTGAGGGGCCTTTATGGCTTCAATGTCAGCTTATTGGTCAACACAACATTGGTTTTTATTGATTGATTTCCTTTTATTTTCAAAAACAAAATAAAATAAACTACTGTAGTTATCACTATAGAGTGATAAAGTGCTCAAAAAAGGAGTAGATTTGTTTTTATTATTTCCCACTCCCAAGCTTACTATTTGTAATGCATAGATATTTGCCCATTAAATATATAATAATTATTCCCATAAAACATAAAATATTTAATTGATTGAGTATGATGGTACCACATTTCAGACCAGTAGAGATATTTGGAGCCAAGGATTCCACAAACAGTACCTGTCAAAAAAATGTCCATAAATATTCAAAGTAAAAAGCTGAGATTCAAAATGAAATTTAACCACAACTGTTTTGTGAAGTAGAGTTGTTTTACATTGAAATGAAAATGGACTGATTTGCTTATGAATTATCCTCTCATTAGCTTTGGTAAAGCTGATTTGCTTCCAGTTACTCATGTTTTCTGTCAGGTAATAAACAAGGTTAAAGAAAATTAAAATGTTGACGACACAAAAATTAAATTAGATCAAATCCTTGAGTCTCACTGTTTTATTGTTCTTTTCTTCTTCTTTGTTTTGCTTAGGTTTTTTTTGCACGCAATTGTCTGAAAAAATGTCACGCTTTTTGTGACAATTTAATCTTAATCAGCATCTTTTATGCAGGTTAATAGCTGCACTTTACTCTATACATGTTTACATGTGTTCAAGAAGTTTCTATGCTTTCACAGAAGCTTAGAAAGTAGTTCTAATGCTTTTTGATGCCAACTTGCACCTACGAATAACTGATGTCAGATTTGAAGTTTTTAATCTGACAGTTTGCATTTTCAAACACTTCAGAATCTTCTACAAATAAAGCAAAACGGACTTAAAAAAACGAAACACATACATTAGTAATACCCTTAGGCCTTATTATCAGTCTTTTTCTGTCGCCCTCCTGCTTGAGACAGACACCTGCTTACCCAGAGTCTTGCTCAGTTTTACTTCATTTTATTGCCACGTGTTGCCAAAAGGGAATTGTTGTGTTTCACTCTGTAATTTTCTAAGGTTTTGACCCCTGCTATGTGAATTACCCAGATCTGAATTTTCTTATAATTTGGTGCTATTTAAATAACATTGAATTGAAAGTTACTATTAGATCTCCATATGTTTCCATCCAGAGATCTAAGGTCAAGCCATGCCGGAGAATATGGCTCGTTTGATTAAGCTCCAAAACAGAATAATTGCAGACTTTGCTGCACCGCTGCAGCTTGCTCTAAAGTACTGCCACTCTTGGTGAAGTATCAAGGTGCACTCTGGAACACGTTTCCAACTCACCACATGCCGTTGCTTGGTCAAGGGCCCTTCCTGCTGGATTTCAGCACAGTCTCTGCCACTTACAACCACTTTTTAACGAACAAGAAATGGCTGCGTTTTGCCTGGTATGTAGTCACAAAGTGTAAAGCCAAACTTGGAAGGAGGTTTGAGAGGACAAGGGTTTAACACATATAAAGGATTTTAAAAAATCAGAAAATTGGAACTTAATTTTTACCTGGAAGCACATTCTGTGGACTAGAAATCTGCCCTGTTTCTACTAATTAATGTTTCTAACCTGCTAAAAATATCAATATTTCAGGGATGTTTCTGACGTGGCTGATGTTTGAGTAGTGGGACTC
The DNA here is from genome assembly GCA_036245035.1 of Adrianichthys oophorus. Classification (NCBI taxonomy): domain Eukaryota; kingdom Metazoa; phylum Chordata; class Actinopteri; order Beloniformes; family Adrianichthyidae; genus Adrianichthys; species Adrianichthys oophorus. The sequence continues at coordinate 11,193,393 of BSAI01000104.1, forward strand.
CTTTCTTGTACTTTTACAGGCCTTGAAAAAGGAACCTATTTGTACAAAGAGTTAGGTAATATGTTTTTTAAAAAGAAGCTTCAGAAACCATTTGCTAACAATGCAGGCTGACAGCAAACCAGCAAATATTCGGTGAGAAAATCAATAGGACATAAGTTGTGGTTGGAATGCTTTTTGTGCACTGAAAAGGTAGGTGGTTTTGTTTGACGAGAAGTAGCAACAGTGACATTGAACAAGTGAAAAATAACATCTTTGGCTTTTAGTGTTCTGCACAGTTTGTAAAAGTCATGATATAAGTGGAAGATGCTTGCTACAGCTTCGTTTTTACGATTTAGGGGAAGATTAAACTAGTTTGGTGTCTTTTTAATTTTCGGTTGCCAATTTATATGTACATAATACTTATTATTATAGTTTATTTATGCACAAGCATCAATAGTGTTGGCTTTTACTTCACTTGCACAGATTCTTCATGTTTGAGTGTCTAAAAAGCAACATAATGTGATAAAAATGGGTTCACGTTTGTTTGGTGGGTGTTTTTTTAAGTTGCCTATGCTGTCCAGTGTTTGTTGCTGGGAATCTGCCAAAATTGCTACATTTGAAAAAAAAGTTAACATTTTTGAAAGTTTGCAGGAATAACGCTCTAAAATTACGCAAACAGCATAAACCAGGAATCAGTCTCTTCCTATGTTAAACGTACTATTTAACCATCTGGATGGCCTCTGGCAACTTAAAACCACTTAGAGGAGTTTATTTCAAGTTCTTATCAGGGTCACAGACTGCTCAATGAGCTGTCTGAGCAGCTCTATGCCCTTGCTGTCCTCCAGGATGACACAGAGTTACTGTTCGGGATCAGTCGTCCACAGCCTGCAGTCTCACAGAACTTTTGCTCCTTCTGTCTGCCCTCTATTCTTCTTGCCCTCTTGTGTGGGCATGAAATTTACTGCAATCAGGCTTAACCCCGGGGTTATTGGTAAAGGTCCTAGTTCAAAATGTACCATGCTGGTTGGTTGAAATGCTCCCGGACAAGAAGCAATACTCAAACAAAAAAAAAACTTGACTTTTTAAGATGCATAATGCGGTTAAATGAACCCTCTGAAAGCTAAAGTTTAATGCAAAACTTGATAAACAAATCATGCCTGCCGAAGATGAAACCAGTTCAGATCTTTGAGTTTGTGGAAAAAAAGTAAATCATTCACGGACAGATATCCTTTCCTGCTAATGCTTTTCCTGATGCTAATAACCTAAAACAGGCTGCATGTCGGAACAAGAGGTCATCAAATAATTAAAGGTTCTGAACCCTCTTGTTAAGCTGCAGTTATAATGTTCAGACAAGTCTTCCTCAACTTAGGTTAATTGCAGTTGACATTTAAAGGACACTCTTGTAAAGAAGGTAGAGTAGGTGAGGAAGGAGAGGGCCACACTTCCTAATGAATTTGTTTTTGACTCCACTTCTGATTAGGCATTTGTTCTTCAGGTAGAGCGAGTGTTAAAAACAGCTGGAGGGATATTGATACTGTTATTGTAGACTTGTGTGCTACCAATGCAGCATACAATTTGAGTTAAAAAGCCTGGAACCACATCTGTAAGTGAAGTGAGTGTTCAGCTCAAGCACATCTGTCACATTAATCTTTCAAAGACTGGAATTTTGAATAAGCTAAGTGGCAAAACAGCAAAAGCAGATTTAATCTTAAGGGTGTTTATGGTGATTTCAAGAAAATAAGCTGTGTGTGCTAAAAAAAAAAAGAATAGAAATGACAACAACTTTACGTTTAAATGTAATAGTTCTATTAGATTCAGATACTTCTATGACCAAACCTATTTTCAGTGTGCTGGGGAGGCTGTGCTTTGTTTGTAGACAGATGCCTCTCATACCCCCATAGATGTCCCATACCTCCTCCTCTTTTTCCCCAGCTATGGCAGACTTCCATGTCCAGCCAGATTCGGTGCACGCTGAGGAGTCTGGCGTTGCTCGATTCCAGTGTCAGATCCATGGCCTGCCAGAGCCTGTCATCAGCTGGGAGAAAGACAGCCATCCGGTCGACACTGAAAACGACAGGTGTGAGCAAACTACAGCATGATTAAAGGCTCTTTTTTAACACTTCAAAGTTAATGCATCATTGCATTTTTTCTCCTATAGGTACACTCTCCTGCCGACAGGCGTTCTGCAGATCACAGGACTGCGTGAAGAAGACAGTGGAAAGTATTGCTGCGTGGCTCACAACAGCGCAGGAGTGAAGCACAGTGCTGAGGCTCTCCTAACTGTTTCAGGTTCAGTCCATTTCAGTTTCCTGCACTGCCTGTGTTTGTGCCCTGTTGCATCCACCTTCGTCAACATTTTTTTTGCAAACTTCCAACGTCTTATAGTTTCTGCTCATTCCCATCTGAAGTGCATCTTTCTCTTCTCCCCGCAGGCTCCCTGTCATCTGTTTACAAAGAGCCCACGATTCTGGTCGGCCCAGAAAACCTAACCCTCACTGTTCACCAGACTGCTATCTTGGAATGTGTTGCTACAGGATACCCTCGACCCATTGTGTCCTGGAGCAGACTAGGTGAGTACAATTCCAGTTGCCCGAAAGCTGCAAAAACAGTTGCTTATTTTTCGCTTTGCTTGTGTGTCACATTGCACACGTTTCCTATTGAAATTTTAAAGCATTGTTCTCATCTGATCCTCACAGTGCACATGTGACCGTCTTAGGTGTTTAAGGATGTGTGTGCACATGAGATTATGTACAGTAAACCTGTTGTCCATGCAAAAGGGAAAGAGATTAAGCATCTTCTTAACACTAGAAAGCCTCAGAGTAATTTGCTGTGAGGTGCTGAGACAGATAAGATTAGTTTTTCCACCCACCATGTACACTTCTTTGTAAACTGTCACTCAAAGACTGTCACGAAAAATGTTTCCATCTCATATCTGTTTTCTTTACGTATTATCCAACCCGATTTATTGTTTCAAATGTAAACTGCTCTCCCTCCCAAGCAGTTTGGCATAATCAGATTGAGGGTATTGCCTTGCCACAATGAAATGCTAACACAGTTGGATTTGTATGTATTAGATTACAGCAGGCAGGCTGGAATAAGCTGCATAATGAATCTGATAGTTTCACATCAGTCACTGCCTAATGCCAGAGTTTGTTGTTATTCTTTGAGGAGCACCACCGCCTGCTAGTTTGGGCTCGGTCTTTTTCTGAAGCTAAATTAATTAGCGGCGGTTGGCTGAAAGATGCAAGAAAGAAATGAAAAAAAAATGCAGAAAAGAAAGAAAAGGAGCAAAAAAACTTCCTTTGAAGCAAACAGCTATTGAACTGTCAATAGATGAAATTTATGATAATTTAAGAAATGCCAGTAAAACCCATCTTCACAATAGCAGCAGAACAAAAGCATTTAACACGTTAAAGTGGTGAAAATGTGTTTTTTTACAAACTCCAGCTTTTTCTGCTGTTCCTATTGAGCAACTGTCTAAAATGTGTTTTATGGTAATCACGTTTGTAATCACTTTTGTGCTATTTGCAATCATCGTAAATGATCTTCATCCACTTTAGAACCTGCACAATCTTAAACAATCCAATCCAGCAGCTGGTCAGTAAATCAGTTTATTCTTAGATTAAATTAGCCCTCATCCTGAATGAGACACTACCATGGAAACATACTCATCTGAATATCTCGGTTGTAAGCGGGTCAAATTCTGAATAAATTTGATCATAATGTGAGATTTTCTAATTGAAGTCTGAGGGTTTTGGCACATAAATACTCACTGTACTTTTTGACTTTTTTATTGACTTATTGACCATAGCAGAATTGAATTTATAAAGTCATGCTGTAGTCAAAGTCTACAGCATGTATTTTTGAACTCTTTTAACTGTTAATCTAACTCTAGTGGAGATCTTGTTGTGAATGTGAGTCAAGAAGCTTAAAATCAAATAAAAATTTTGTACACAAATTATGCAAAATAATCAGCAAATAATTTCAGAGTAGGTTATTGCAAGGTCAGGTTCAAAGTCTTTTTTACTTGTCTGAGAGCTGCTGATAAAAAAAAAAAAAAAAAGAATAATGCATAGCATTTTAATGTCATTGACTGTCGGTATAATCTCACTGAGTTTACAGTGAGTTCAGTTATATGAATATATCTTTCATTCAAACATGTTCCATTAAAAGAACAATTGTTTTACAAAACATGCTCTTCATCATTGATGATTTTAGTATTAGTTTTTAGTATAAACTATCAAACAGTGAATTATTGTTACATTTACATCACGTTTTACAGAAAAAAAATAATTGTCACTCCAATCATCTTTTGATCTTTTTTAAAAGCATTCCCAGTAGTGTTTTAATTATTATGATGCCATTTTTGTTTTAGCCAAATTTGAGCTTAATTTTCTTTGTTTATGTCCTCCATCATCAGAAAAATGCTACAAGAACATCTTAAAAACAAGATTTTCCTCTGAGTGGGTATTTAAACCCTGGAGAACGCAACAACAGTTTTCTTCAGGGATTTTAAAGTTAATTACACAAATTTGTGTCTTTGTTTGTTCATTTTGGGAAGCAGCAATTAACAGCAAAAAATAACAATGGCCAAATTTGCCCCCGTAGGTTCTCCAGGGTTAGGGCGTCCATTTGGGGGCAACATTTGATTAAGTTTCTTGCCCAATGACAAAATGACTGTCACGCCTGGAGATTTAACTCACAGCCAACTAAACGGCTGGTTAATCCACTGAGCTGCAGCTATTACTCCCAGTGACTGTTTATCACTAAGACAACTGTGGATGGTAGATTTATACCTGATCGTGCACCTTGATTTAGGTCATCCCTCTACTTCATTCTATTTATTCGGTGACAAAATCAGTTGGGAAAAATTTCAAATGCCAATTTTTCTCATTGTCTGCTCAAGCAGAAGAATAACTAAAAAGCAATGTTTTTTTTTTTTTGAGAAGAGCAGGTAAAAGGGAAAGGTTCATAACAGCTAATGTCCCAGTGGCTCAAAAATCCCAGATGCAGATCACGACAAAGTTGAAATGACAGTATCGGTTTGCATTTCTAACAGGTGGCCATTCCCCTACATGTGTCCAACCTGGTGCCCATCTTTCTGGCCCCCTGCTCGGCCTTTTTCACACATCAAATCTGAACCATTCAGGCTTACATTCTGCAGATGGTAATCATAGGTGGGATTAGAATGTCCCCTTGGACCCACAGCTAATATCACAAGCAGATTGAAGCCATTGTGGGGTTTGACACTGCAGATAGCAAGCGCAGAAAAGTGTGAGCTTATCGTGTAATTACAGCACTGGCAGAGTGAAGGCAGCTGTGGGTTGTGGAAGGAGACAGAAGATCAGAAGTTGCCGTTCAAGTCTCTGGTGCCAGGGTTAAAGCTAAAAAAGCATAATAAGGCTTTTAAAAATAAAATGTACTCAAATCTATTTGAGAAAGATAAAGAAAGTTTTACTTGAGTGATGACGCACCAAAGAGGAGCTACTGCTACATTCAAATCTTTTTGAATCTTTGTAAGACATCAGAAAAACTTTTCACAAAGAGAAACATACAATAAAGTGACGGACAGCATCAAAAGCTCTAAATTATGAAAAAATAATCCGCAGCAACAAACTCAATCTCATTAACCTTCCTCCTTACGGCTGCTGCAGCAGCGCATTTTAATTCTGTGCATCGCTCATTGTAAAAGCTGTATCCTTGAAGGATGAAATAGCCCTGGCTCAGTCCGAAAGTGGCAGCGTTTTGTCAGTCCTAAAAGACTTAAACCCACTTCAATCTTTACAGCGCAAACACACACCTGTTAAACCCTGTCTAACTCCAGTGTCTGCTCCACATGTGTGCCCCTAGCCCTTTTTTTCTTTCTTGCCCTATATAAATTCTTTACCATCCTTGACAACTGCCCTGGTTTTCTTCCCCTTGTGATTAGACGGCCGGCCCATCGGGGTGGAGGGAATTCAAGTGCTTGGCACGGGGAACCTGATGATCTCAGATGTTGGTGTACAGCACTCAGGAGTCTATGTGTGTGCTGCTAACAAACCCGGGACCCGTGTCCGGAGGACAGCTCAAGGACGTCTGGTTGTCCAAGGTGAGTTTGAGTTAAAACAGAAACAACAAAACAAACTGAGATTTGATCAAATAAAACCTTAAAGTAATGATTACTTTAATAACAATGGAGGCCTCTCTGTTTTTGTCACAATAAAACAGAGCTTTACCTTTGTATCGTGTGTGTGTGTGCATTTGTGATCCTGAGGAATATATTTGAATTTTTTTGGTGTTTTGTTCATTCTGCCTGGCACAAACAGCATAATACAGGAGTATAGGGCCACCATAAAAATGAAAAAATAAATAAAAAATTAAAAACATTTTAAAAACAATTTTACAATAATAAAGGTGTAAAACTATGAGAAAACAGTCATAATTTTACAAGGAAAATACATGCTTTTCCAAAAAAAAAAAAAAAAAGTTGTTGGCTGTGTAAGCATTCATCCATTACATTCCGACTAAATCCATCAAGTTATGGTGATGCCATATCATAGGTAGATGTAAATCCACTCCTCGTGGGTCAAGAATCTTCTCTTGAAGATGCCCGGCTCCTGCTAATTCTGTTCATTGTCTTTTTACTTACAATAATACAATGTTGACTCACTAAAAGACTTAGTCTTTCCTTAATTGTGAAACCAATGCTGAAGTAACCACTTACAATGCGTCTCTCACACTGAAACACAATAGAGGTTCTTTTGTTTTTTGTTGTTTGTATTTTTCTTAGTAAACAGACTTTTGCCTCATAAAGTTATGACATTAATCTTGTAAATTCTCAAAATAGTACTTATATGGTTAAAAATAAACTTATAAACCAATCTTAACTTTATTATCATGAACTAATATACATTTACTCTTTTACTCATAATTCTTCCAGTTCATTGTTGTAAATTTTAGACTTTTTGCTTGTAATTTTAGGACTGTATTCTCATACATTTTTGACTTTTTTTTTTTTTTTGCTCAGTGACTTTATTGTCATAAAATTACAACGTTTTTCTTACAATTTCACAACTTTTAAAACGTGTAAATTATTATTTTTTGTATTTTTATGGTGGGCCTAATACTCCATCATAGCATTTACTTTGCTCTGATGTCATTTTTTTTCAGCCTGTCAAAGTGCTCTTCCTTGTTATGTAGGAGACGCTCACTTCTGTTGTCCAGATTACCATCATTGCAATAGTAACATGTAGACAAAACACATAGAATTGAAGCCAGTATGTTCATTGTTCTGGCCCATCTAAAGCATGACTCCTGCAGAGCAAAAGCTGCAAATTACCAAACTCATTTGTAATGACTTTCCCTTGAGCGGTGGGTTGCATCAGTGTCAGTGAAATTAAATCCACACCACTACATAAACCTATAAAGTCTTCCGTGAAGCCTTCATGTGTTTTCTACATTGCAGTTTAGAGATACTAACATATTTCTTCTCCAGTGTTGACTATTACACCGAGGCACGTTATCAGGTGCTGTAAATTACGCTTGTGGAGGTCCATGTGATTACATCTTTTATGGCATGTAGCTTGTGTGGTGAGAGAAAAGATTGTTTTTCATTTGCGGGCGCTGTGACTACAGGGTAACTTGATGATTAGAGGAGATTAGAAATAGGTAAAAAAAAAAATTAAAAAAAAAGCAGAAAGTACTGAAATCAGGCTGGCACACACAACGGTCTGCCTGTAGAAACGCATATATTATTAGGAGCAATTCAATAGACATTTGCTTTGAAAATGAGTAGTTAGAATTATAGTTGCTCATTATCATTTATAGCAAACTAATTCAAATACATGGCTTGTTTTTGTCCTGTTTTGGTCCTAAAACAAACTAGGAAAGCATTCTATAATGAATTATTTATGCAGCTTTAAACCTTTTTTTTTATCTCTCAATTGATTTGCAATGCATACATGATATTTCATTCCCATTGATCTCAATTAACAGACACCATAAAAAAAAACTTACAAATGCATTCAATCAAAAATATTGACATTATGGGTTTATTTCAAATTTAAACCTCTAATTTATAAGACTTTATACATCAAGTTGACATTTTAAATATGACAGTTTTTAATATGAACATATTTCGTGATGTTGCAGTGTTGGCAGTTTTTATTGCTGGAGTTGGGATATGTCAAAAATCAGTATTTCCTTTTACTCTTAATTGGATTGTGTTTTGAATTATTGTTATTAACCTATAATCACATTTTTCATGTATTTAGTTTTTTTTTAATAGAAAAACTCCACACTTGTTTCTGTGTGTAGCAGTTTGTTAGCAGAGTTGTTAATAGAATTCTGCATTTTGTTAAGAAGTTACATTTGTTCAGGAAACGGTACATAATTGAAGGAAAATTATGTTATATAAAATCACTACAGCTGTATAAATTTCAGAAATGTGTGGGCTTTTAGGCCTTTGTCCCTTAAAATCATCCAATCCAAATCCCCAAATTTTAAACTTTACAACTAAAATAATAGGAATACTTTAAAGATTAAAACTTAAAGCATAGACCAAACTCCAAAATACTTCAAAACAATATAAAAATTCAAAGGTAAAACACAACTGAACTTTTTGCACAGATTTTAATCAAATTATTCACTATATAAGCAGATTACATAAAATGTAATGCCTGTTAGTAGATAACCTGATTACAGGAACAATATATTACCCTTTTCAGATCACTTTAAATGCTATTTAGTTACAGTTATTGGTAAGCAAATACAAGCCTTAGTTACTCAGTTCTGATAATTGTTCTCCTAAAATTATACAAGTGAAAAATTATGAATTTTGGATTATTTGTTAATAAATATAATATATTAATATTTTGATATTAATTATTGTTCATTTTAATGATAAACATTTTCTACTTTGACTTGATAATAATGTGTATTTCTACTCACCTTAAATAGGCTGTATTTGTCTAATTATTTGTACCATTTATACATGAGCTGCTACATCCCCACAATATTGCGCATTTTGCAGACAATTGCATTATAAGGTGATTTTAATATTTTTGTTGATATAGTTCAAAATTCAATGTGTTCAACCTGTTATGTAGTACTTTTTTAATACCTAAGTAAATGTTTAAATAATTGCTTTTAACATTTTCTGGAATACCACTATTTTGAGATAGAAACGATTCTTTTTTTGCCCGGTCCACCTCTATCAGATTAATATTTTATGTTGTTTGTGAATTTTTTTTTTAGACTTTTTCAGTTTCTTTTCAGTGGGCTTTCACTGTAACTAAAAAAGTTTTATAAAAGGAAAAAGGAACATTGTAGGTGGCCAAGCGTATTAATTGATGAAAAGTAAAAACATAGCCAGCATTTACTTTCTCACATATTGATCAGCTAGACACCACGTTGCCCTCGTGCATATCAGTATTGATGATGATCAATATTCCATCACGTTGTCAAGTCAAAGACAAGCCTTTACCATTTTACTCACAAGATGAAAAGCGACAGACATTAATTATGAGTCAATATCTTTGGTTTTTGTTATTGATTTCTGGAAACAAAGAAATGCGATTAGCACAGAATAAATGGGTGCTGGACCTGTTTCATGTGTGAATGAAGTGATCAGTTGAGGAGGTGGTCCATGCACGTGGGCTGAAGTGTGAGAATCTTCAAAAAGATGTTCTTTATTCAACAAATTTACAGAGGAATTGTTGAATAGGTGTTGGGCGATGAAAACACAGGCTGAAACAGGAGTCACACTTTTAAAGCAGGTTTGGAAAATGAGTAATGATGATAAGTAGTAAGAACCTGAACAGTGACACCTGTAAGGGCCAATTATTCTTAATCCCCTTCTGATTTCAGCTTGAGAGTTGACCATTTTAAAATGGATCACTTTTTTAGCAGCAGTTTTATTTATTTTGGTTATTAAACTCAGGAAAACCAAGCTTGAACAAGCACAACTACACAACCTTGGAGTAAAGAAACTCCTACACTTTCTCCCTCAAAAAGTTTGAGTTTGGAGTTGTATTAACATGCTGGAATAAAGATTTCCTGGTGGGGTTTATGATTCATGCATTGCATCAGTTATTACTGATTCCTTGGGTTACTGAACTATGCAGCTTTAGAAGATTGAGAGCATTTCCTAATGTTTTGAAAGCTTCAGTAACTCTGAGCTGGAAACAAAAGTGTTCAAAAAGGAGAGAAAAGAGAAAAGTGGAGATGATTACACTGTCAGTCATGTGTTTAAATGTCTTTATACCATCATTTCTAATATAAAATCAGTACTTTTTATGATTTATACTTGAATCATTCTAGTTCTCTAGAGGAAAAAACAGCAAAACATATTTTTTTTATTGCTCCTTCAACAGATTTGCACATTAATATCAACCATGAAGACAAACAGTAAAAAGGAGTTTGAAAAACAGATTTTTAAAAAGATAAACATTTTCGTACACAGTTCAATTGTTAACAGAGTTTACACCTTGCTATTTTGTTGGTTAAAAGTCGTGATAAGAGTTCTTGATCAAATTGTTTGAGGAATTTGCAATTTAAAATTAGGAAATGGGTTATGTCCCTTGGTGAAACATATCCTGATGGATTGGATCCAATTGATTAACTTGGAGATCACAGCGATGCAGTTTTGGCTAATGTTGGGCAAAGGTGTGGAACACCCTGGACGGTTGCTAGTCTGTCATAGAGCACACACTCATTCCCACACACACACACACACACACACACACACACACACACACACACTTTAGAACAAACAGTTAACCTATGAAGCATGTTTTGGACTGTGGAAAGAAACTGAAATGCCTGGAGAAAACCCATGTATGCACAGGGAGAAGATCCAAACTCCACACAAAAAAGTCCTAGCTCGTATTTGAACCAGGGCCTTCTCACTGTGAGGCGAGAGTGCTTACCACTGCCCCACCGTTCAGCACTGGTGGAAAACTCAGAAGTTAAATTACTAACTACCTAACTACCTACTTCAAAGTTCCTCAAGGTATGACTTTAGCTTGGTTTGTCATTTGGCATGACTTTATTTCAACATCTCGTGACCCTTTTTTAAAAATCCCTTAAGGTTCACAGTAAACTAGAACAGAATCAAAACAATAAAGCTTCCTGTTTTTGAACATTTTCTCTTGTCAAGCAGCAAATCAAGCCGGAAACTATCTGAGAAGCACTTGAGAGCTTTGAAAAAATGGTTTTTGAAACTGCAGCATCATCTGACAGTGCAAACTAATTAAAGTTCTGCTGTGATTCAGACTCACTGATCACCTGCTGAGAGTGAGAGGTGCATGTTTAGATCATTTCATATCACAGCTCACAGTCCCGCTAAGAAACAGAAGAACAAGACTTCAAACACTGCAAACAACTTTGCGAAGCCGTGGAGCAGACAGATAGAGGTGCTCCCTGAAGGAGCTTGCGCTCTTCGTGCAGGACTGACAGTGTTTTTCCTCAAATCCCCAGGATCTCTTAGTTCTGTAAAAAGAAAAAAAAAAAAGTCGCAAAGCCATTGCAATATGTGTTGTCTTGAAGCTGTCAAGTCAAAGCAACGAAATCAGCTTTCGTACTTAGCAAGTCCAAACTGACGTTTACAATATTCAGTAGTGGTTATGAAAGGGATTGATTCTGAAGAACTGAAATTGGCAAAACATTACATTTTCCATAGAAAATAAATCGGTGGAAATTAATTCTGAAGTAAAACAGCTAAGAAGGGACTATTAACAAAGTTCTTCTTTTTCCTCCATCTGATTAAAGTGTATTTAAATAAACAGTGGGCTACAGTTTTTATGCTCAGTTTGAAATGTCTTAAAGTGACAGATTGGAAGTTTGTCAGACTGACTTCGGAGCCTAAAAGCAACTAAAAAAAAGCTAAGGGTTATAAAATATTTAACCAAAAAAAGCAGCTTTGATTTTAACAGAAGACAACAGAAAAAGCGGAAAAACATAACAAAATGGCTTGGAAGGCTTTCCTCATTTCTTGACCAATCTTAATTATAATAAACCACACACCTATTACCTGTTATTTAAAACTACATCAGACCTAATAAGTTGTTGTTTAGCAGCTGTTACTCCTTTTTATGCTCTCTTTTCTCCCATTCTCTTTTATTTACCAGTTTGGGCATCGATCTTGTGCCTCAGAATCATGGTAATTGACCCTGGCCTGCATTATAGATTTGTTCCAGTATTTACACGTTTACCTCTCCCTGACGTTTTCAGCCTCGTTGTCACACTTACTTATGTCTGTTTCAGCCCCTCCAGCATTCACACTGAAGGTCCTAACAGTGGATTTCTTTGGCAGTTATCACTCCGGCTATGTCTGTGGCAGAGTAAGAAATACAAGTGATTTACATTCTTCGTTTCTGTGCTAATTTAGCTCCTGCTAAGTTCGTTCAGCCCCCGCAGTCGGTTTCCAGACCAGTCGGCACAACCGCCATCTTCACTTGCCAAGCTCAAGGTGAGCCTGAGCCGCAGCTCACCTGGTTGAAGAATGGGCAGGTCCTGGAGCCAGGAGGACATGTCAGACTCAGGAACAACAACAGGTAAAACAATTTGAATAAAAAAAAGGATTCATTTTGATAGAGAAAGAAGATGCCTTTAAGTAATACTGTCAGAACTGTTGTCGTCAGCTTTTCAGAGCATTGGAATTCCACTCATAAGCATTCTCCTGAAAAAAAATCTAAAGATTTAAGGATTTTTTTCACTTTTAAAAGGTATTACTTAGCTTTAAGCATCCAAGTAATGTAGTTTTATGAATTTAGGAAATCCTACTTGCATCTTTACTGTTTTGATCTTTAAAATCATTCAAAAGTGAGGCAGTTGAGAAGTGGATATTTATAGATGTAGCAAGGAAGAGGAATAGTTTTTTTTTCTTTCACTTTTGTCACCTATCTGTGTTTGATTAGAAAATCTGGTTTTAGTTTGACAGTTTAAAAAGACATTTCTAACTAACACTAAGCCCACTCACTAATCATTTGATTATAAACCTTATTCTCGTCAAGCAGAAACCAGCTGATCAGAGTGAAATTCTTACTATAAAACCAGACTAACCTCACCTCTGGCCTTAGGAAATGCTCGGTTTTGTTATGTTGTTGTGGTTCATAACACCGCAGCTTCTGCAGTACACGCCCACTCTGACCCAAGCCACATTTTTTAATGCCTTTAACACAAACATGCTTTGGGCTCGATGCTGGAGTCATTCTTATCAGGGTCTGTTTGGAAATGAGAAAGGAAGCGACTCTGGCTGATGACAGCCACAACCTGCTCCTCCATAGAAATTATGTTACAACCACAATTTTCTACAATATAACAATAATAACAATGATCTTTGTGCAATGATGGAATACCAGCGGTGATGCAAATAACTTTTTACTATAAGAGTAAAAACTGCTCATGGCCAAATTCATGTGGATGCTATGATAAGTATGTCATGCATCACAAACTATGCATTGTGATTGGTTACGGAGACAGAGCTCAGCTTGAGATCTACCATTTCTTTAACTATGTGCCAACCAAACTGCAACAACCTGTGTGTAAAACATGTTTTTAACCACACATACTCACAGATAACAGGAATTGCAAAGTTCTGCTTTTGGCTTTCAGTAATCTCAGTTTTTTTATGAAACATGAGAAAATTCTAAAGTGCATGTATAAGAATCAGACACGCACCAAACAAAAATCAATACTTGCACTCCACTGCAGTGGCTAAAAGGAGCAGACTGAAGCCTCGCTTACATGTATTTCCTCACTCCCACCAGCTTCTACCAGTTTGTTTTGGCCAGACAGACAGAACAAGAGACTAACAAAAAATAAAGGGAAAAAATAATTGAAAATCAGACAAAGATGTAAATAAAAAAAGAATAAAAATGAAAAGAACGCTCGAATGAGAAATGAAGAAGAATAAATGAACGGTAACAAAAAGATAAAGTGAGCATCACAGCCGTTCCACTTGCTGTCATAACGTATGACCTGCTATGATAAGTATGTCATGCATCACAAACTATGCATTGTGATTGGTTACGGAGACAGAGCTCAGCTTGAGATCTACCATTAGCTAATGAGCTCCCACACTCAGCTGGTTGACCAGGAAAATGTAATCAGGCATTTGAGAACAGAGCTGCTTGAAGTGCTTCTTAAGAAGTGCACGGTTTAGCTGAACTGCACAGCGGGTGGATGCTCCGATATTACATGAGAACGTGTTTAGTGTTTCTATTTTTAAAAAGTAACTCGACTTTTTAAGGGGGAAAAAAAACGATTTTTTCATCTATTTCTAAGGTAACAGGCTCTAGAATCACTAAAACTCCCTCTACGACAAAAATAAAGAATAATATGTAGAGATCTTTACTCTTGTGTGACTGCCCCATAAAAAAAATAAATTTAAAAAAATCATTTTTTTTCGCATCTTAAATTCTCAGCCCAACATTTTAAAGAAAATGAATAAATTCTGATTCTGTGAGTTTGCATTGTTTGGTATAGCCATCCAGTTTAACGATTCGATTTATATTATAATTTGTGGTTAATCATTCAATTCATAATTGTTTTTGTTCATCTTAATCATTTTTTGTTGCGATCACACGTGTGTTGTCTGCTGTGATGACACTTGCTTGTTTTTACGTTATAGAAAAATTAACGTACCATGACTCAATCCAAGTGGTCTTTTCCAGTATAGATTCAAATCTCTTTCGTTTTGAAACAATTTTATAATGGTATAGGTTGTTTCAATGAACAGCTTGCCCCAGACAGTTCAATTTAGTTGGATTCCAAGAATATAAATCGATTACGTTGATTAATTGTTACACACATAGTAAATTGTTTGTAAAACTGGTAAAACTTTCAAATTTATTGTAGGATTTGGTAACATTTTCTTTTCAATTATCTGATCCTGAAAAATGTTATGCATGGACTCAGATACTTTGTGTTTCTGTGAAACTACTCATAAGCAAGATTCTCTGTCCTCTCAGTGCTCTCTTGTCTTTAACCTTCAACCACAAGGGAATGGAATGCATTCCATCCTATTTTCAAATGCAAATGTGGGCACTTTCAAGTCTTACTGAAAAAAAAAAAAAAAAAACAAGACCAGTCCGCATATGCACAAACATCCCCATGGTGCATGACATTTTTCATTAAATTAACATACATGTTTGCGTATAGAAATTCTGGTGTTTTAGTTCTTACTCCTCATTTACAAGCATCCCTTGTACACAAACTCCCACTACATACATAACAATGCTGCAAAGAAAGCAGTGATGTCACAGAGGAGCTGACCGGCATCACCTGTAAACAGTCATTAGTGCTCCTGGTGAAGGTGAGTGCTCTTTATTTCTCATCTCATGTGCTACCCCCACCACCCCCCTCACACATACACTTCACTGAAAGCCTTTTCATCTCAGCTACTGAAAATTACTATTCGAAGCTTCAATGGTTTATACTAATAATGGATGTAAAGATAACAAACATAACAAACAAAAGAACAAACGTCAGTAATGTTTTACTGCTCTGTTGTGATCTTAGAGTGTAAGTCATCAATAATGTCAAACTATTGAAAATATCAAAAACAAATTCCAGCAGTTTGGATTTATAAAGTTAGACAATATCAAATAACATGCTTTAATGAAAACGAAGATTCCGTAAGCCCTTTTCAATGGAGTTACAAAAGTGGTAGTCGGTTGAATAGTTTAAAAAGTTGTAGAGTTAAGAAGTTGAAACCTTCGAGCACCCATCTCCTAAAAGAGCTGAATATTTTGATATCTGAATGAGCAGAATAGATGAAAAAGCTGAAATGCTACAGACGTCCAAAAAAAGTACAGAAGAAAAATAATTATATTAAAAAAAGAGAAACAGAAACACTATATGCTTTACAGCATTACCAACTAAATCAGAGTACCACCTCTGTTTTTACTTTTGCACCTATTTTATGATTCATGTTTCATCCTTTTTTTTCTTTTTTGTCAAATAATTTATTTGGTTTACATGTATTCATTGATTTGTTGAAGAAAACTGAGACTTTGTCCAAAGTTTGCTTGTTTAGTTCAGATGATATTTTGCAGCTGCCAAATAAGAGACACTTTCAACAAAGGATTGTCCAGTCCAAGCAGGTCATTGTGAAAACACCCAAAAGACAAAAAAATGTTAATTAAAAAAATGTTTTGACTTGTTACATCAGTTAGCAGGGGAAGTATGTGTTAGGACCAAAGTTTATACACAAACTTAAAAAACATTTGAAGATCAAGTTCAAACTTTTAACTTTGTAATCTGTCACTCATAAAAGAAACCTGCTTTTTTATTTGCTGTGTCCTAGCTGGCTGAGGCTCAGGCATTGGCCTTGAACCCTGACCCGTCTGCAATCAGTCATATCCTTCAGCTCCCCCCTCCTCTCTAACCGCAGACAGCTCATTGACAGCTCTAGCCCCCTCCTCCCCACCTGCCAAAATCCCTTCGCCTCCTCTTCCTCCTGTTTCCTCTTTGTTCCCTTTTCCCCCTTCAGCTCTCACTGAATCCAGAATGGCCCTGCTGGCCTTTGAGGGGGAACGACTCAGAAACAATGAAGAGTAAACACAGCCCCAGCAGCTGAAAACGCACCCAAACAGCCACTGTCAACCACTTTTCTGGCTCACAGCCTTATCTGTCAATCAGTGAAATGACCTTGAACTGATGAGTAAATGATGGTGTCAACCTGTCACAACAGGAAAGCTTGGCTTCAGAGCTCAACGCAAATAAAGAGTACAAATTCTGGCAAACCGGTTCCATACGTATTTTGTGTTATCT
Organism: Adrianichthys oophorus; assembly: GCA_036245035.1. NCBI lineage: Eukaryota > Metazoa > Chordata > Actinopteri > Beloniformes > Adrianichthyidae > Adrianichthys > Adrianichthys oophorus. The sequence continues at coordinate 11,210,127 of BSAI01000104.1, forward strand.
ATCACTTCATGTTTATGTTGCACATAAATCCATTGGGAACATCTGCTGTGGCTTATTATTCCAAAGTCTTATTAGTATATAAAAGACACACTTTAAATAGCATTTTGAGAGATTCAACAAACTACATTGATTTAATTCATTGATTACATTACATTTAGGACTAATTATTGTATTTACAATTACAAGTGATATAGATTTAATGAATGTTTCTCCTCTAATATACCATATTTTCTGCACACTGGATTATAAAGTGCATCGTCAATGAATGGTCTATTTTTGAAGTTGTGTCTTTCTTATATGAGGCATACTGCACTATAAGGGGAATCAAACAAGACAATAGAGTCAGAGATAAGGCCGTCAGACTTAAGTAATTGCGTTCACTGTAACTCTACTTGTTTGTAACATGAGACACATTAGCCACGTTATAGTATTTACAATACCTGTGAATGTAACCCCCTGACCTTGTTTGCAACTCGTAAAAAATAGACGGATGCAGCTAAAACATTACTGTGATTATGCTAACAACCAAACACAGCACTACACCAATGCAATGTGACGTTACTGTGACTGTGCGGGCATATATGTACAAATGCTTTGAATTTCACTTTGTCAGACAAGCAAATTGCTATGAAGCCTTCCCTCCTCTTTCTCCACACATTTATGGTGACCTCTCACCAGCACCTTTAAGTAACTTCTCCCCGAGGACCTATTATCTGCATCTGAGGTATCGGATCAGGCTGCCTGCTGACAAACTGTCCATCCATCGCTGAAATGAAAGGCTGTCAAAGATGTGATGGCTGAGGGGCAAGTTGGTGACTGCAGCCACCTCTGGGGTCAGAGGTCAGATGGGTGCAGAAAAAGTTAATTTGATAACTTTTCAGATTGAATCCACCTGGGAGATCATAAGCAAACAACAGGCTGTTTTAGGCACACTCAGATTAGAGAGAACTTTATGTAAGCACGTCAGAGTGAAATAGGACAGAATTGTTTTACTCTCCATCTTAAAAGCTGTTGTTGAATCAGACTTCCCTGTCCTCATAAATCCACCCCGACAGTACAAACCACGCTGAGGCTGACAGATCAGTTCTGTTGTGTCCTGAATTCCCGCTTTCCTCGTGCCCCAGTTTCAGGTCCAGCATGCGTGAAACGCAGCCTCTGTGGACGTCAGTGTTCTTTGAATGAATTGCTAGCTTGTCATGAATGACTTGTTAAGAAGTCTTTTTGTTTTTCTTTAACAAACTCCCCAGCGTACTTGTCATTCAAAAGAGGACATTCAGTTGACAGATTAGGTGACAGAATAGGGACACACTCTTTAAGACGTTGAAGTCCAGTGACATTTACGTTCCCTGTTCAAACTTACAGCACTTAAAGGCATTAAAGCCAGAGTTCCTTTTTTTTAAATAAATACAACCAACTCTTCAAATATCATGACCAGTAAGTGCACCACTTTAAAAAGGCCAAAACTACAATTCAGTCCTTTCATTTTCCAAAGGGATTTGAATTTTTATTTGGCAGCTATTTTCTTTGTGTAGTCTTTTATAAGGAAAAACAAGTAGCCTTGAAGTGAAAAATTATGTTTTACACGACAGGACTTCCTTTCCATACTACATTAGATTTATTATTCTTTCTTTTGCCTTAGGATAGGCAATATGTGAGAAGTGGAATGTGTATTCTTTCTTTAAAACACCCACTCAGACTTCACACTGATGCCCACACGAGGCAAAAACACGCACAAACAATGCTACCTTTGCCTTTTCCAACACTCTTCTCCAGAAAAGTAGACTAACCAGGTTGGAGGGAGGACAAAACAATCAAAGATAGAAACACGAGGACAAAGAGCAGAGGGTGGCAGAAGTAAAGGTGTAATACAGCGCAGGAAGAGTGCTGTCAGTTGGTAGTTGAGGTCATGTGTGCAGCACAAATGAAATGTTTCACCCATGCAAGCAAACCCCATTTTTCAAAAACCTGAAATAGATTTATTGACTCCCTGGGGAGCTGCAGCGAGAGACGGATCTGTTTGAATGTATGGGCTTTGCATGAGTGGGGACCTTTCTATACGTTCTCCTGCTGACTGTCTTAGGTGGATATGTGCTATCAATCTTTTTGCCGAGCACCGGGCTTTGAGCACTTGACATGCATAATGTCATGTTCACCTCCTGTGCTATACTCTCCTCTTTTCGTAGGTGTGAAGTAACTACATTAAGTGCATTTTTGTTGGTAAACTACATTTCTCTGAAGAGGTTGCATTTCATAACAAAAGCAAGCGCAAGGAAAAAATCCTACTTCTGCGATTAGCAGATTCTTGTTTTTTCAGTCAATTAGAAACTGTTTTAACTTCAGTGAAACAGTTTTAAGGAGGGGACTTTTTTAAACACTGTATTTAAGACATTTCCATGCTGCTCTGCTCTTACTACCATAATATTTTACTCTAACTTCTAGCCATACGATTCTGCTGAGATTACTTTTTTGGCATCCAATAAACTGCCACACTGCTCCTGATCACACACTCAACAGCTGTGCGCATTTCCAAAAGGTCAAGACGGCATTTCTGCCAACACCAGCTTCAGAGGAGCATGACCGATATTAAATGTTCCACACCTCCATAGCTTAAAAGTTTACACACGTGTCCTCAGCTGGAGTCCTGTAACACTCAAAAAAATTGATAAAGTCAGCCGACACGTCTGGCTCCAGATTTTCTTTCTGTACAAGTATTGTTTTATTTTATTGTGTAATTCCCACAAATCAGTTCTGAGAATTGCAATATATTCAGAATCACTCATTTTAAAAGACAACCTTTAATACAATCCATCATAGTTTTTACTTTTTAGATTGATTGACAGATGCACTTTGCTTCAGATCTTTCTTCAACCCATTCCAGATTTACAGCACAGACAAATAAACAGGATCTCTTTATTTGTGTGTTTCATAAAGTTTCTTTTTTTTCTTTTAGATTTTATTCCTCATCACTGTCAATAAAAATGCTTGAGAACGATCTGCCAGTATTTCTAATTATCTAATTATTGCAGTTTGGCCAGAAATCTGAACTTCACAGTCTGTCTGTGATCTCAAGAAAACAGTTTTGAACTTGTGGTATTTGTGATGTGACAAAGGCGGTTATGGCAATAATGTGACACAGCATATTACAGATTTAGTTTTTACTTTGCAGAGATAAAAAAATTGTAACCATTGCAGTCTTACTTTCCTACTTTGTTGACTTCATTCACAACCTCTCCCTCTCGTCCTTGCAGCACTCTGACCATACACAGCATCAGCCGCGATGATGAGGCCATCTACCAGTGCATTGCGGAGAACAGTGCGGGCTCCACTCAGGCCAGTGCACGTCTCACTGTGCTGTGGGCTGATGGACTTCCTGGTGTTCCCACCCATGTCCAAGCTGACGCCCTATCACCTACCACCATCCAGGTGTCCTGGAAAGAGCCTGATCAGAACACTCAGGACATCATTGGATACGTGCTTCACATCCGCCGGACCTCAGGTAAGACTGAACTGTTATCTTAAAGTGGAGAATGGAGAACGTTAGGGTGTATGAATACTAAAAATGTGATGTGAATGAATGCAGATGTTGCTTTTTTTTAATGCCATTGCACCAGCTGCCTTTCTAACTTGTGGTTGTGCAGGTTCTAAAGTCTTTTGTGTAGTATCTAGTTCTGTTTAGTTGAAGTACGTGTTTGACTGCAAATATATTTGTATAACATTGAAAAGAAAATCTCAAGTAAGTAAAAACTTGTAAGTTTTGGCCACCTCTCCAATTGCTTTAAGATAGCAATCAGTACATTTAAATTGACATTTCAATGGCCCTTCATGATATTGCAGTTCACCTTTCACAAACTCACTGTTTTATAGATTTTTTATACAATTTTGTGTCGTTTATGTAATTCAAAATTTTTTTACAGTGCATTGAGTTATGTGCTCTGAGAGTTAAACAAGAGAGAAAAGTGTGAAAAGGTTCATGTTTCTCCAAGAAAAGTGTATAAAGTAGGTGTAGAGAGGGATTATACAGCCTCAAAACATCTACAAAAATTGTAAAAAAAAAAGAAACTAATTTCACTTATCGTGGGTTATTTTTAGAACAAAACTCCTACGATGAACGAGGGACCGCTGTATAGACCTGTCTATGCTTTATATAGATTTACAAATTAATTGTTAATAGGTCCTTGGTGCATCATCTTCTAAGAATGAGTAAAAGTGTCTTTTGAAGGACAGCAGACGAAATAATGTAGCACAACTCCACTAAAGCCTTGATTACAGAAACAAGCATTTGCAAATACTAAAATGTATTTAATGTTTTGTATACTGGATCTATATAAAACTTGTCAAAACAGTTGTGACGCGAGCAGATCTTAATTATGAATGACTCAATACTAAGCAGAATTATATTTTTATGCAGTGTAATCCATATCTGCGTACACATCGGGGATGCGAGAACCTATGACGAGCGGTGGGCATTTGTGTGCGAACAGGCTTTAATGTCAGATGCAAAATGACGCACAGACAGAGCGGTTTGCACATGTCAGCTCCAGGTTTGAGGAGAGCTTAAACGTGCAGAGTCCGCATCACGCTCCAGTTCAAACATTCGTTTGTACAAATGCATGTGATGAGGATTAGTCTGTGTCTGATGTGGTGTGGCTCTGACATGTTTACACTTGTTTATGCACATCTATTTCTACATTTGTATGCGTAGTCGTATGTGCGCGGGTGTGTGGTGAAAGTCCTACACCTGATGTTCTTTCCAGTGCTTCTCAGTGATGGATAATAAAGAGTCCCCCAGGGTTAACCAACAGGAACTGCCCGATTATAATTACTCTAAGATGGCATGGCCCGGTGGATTGAGAACTGGGGGTGGACGGTAGTTATGACTTAGTGTCTTTGAAATATAAGCAATAAAATGCTTTAACATGTTCTGTATAACTCTCCCCTCCATATACTCTCTCCGCCCCTGCAGTTCACCCCTTAAATGTCGCCCCCCCCCCCCAGGATGGAGATAGATTTACAATAAACTAACAGAGCACCTTTAATAAAACCACTGAAATTGGCAGTAACCAGAAATTATGACAGGAGCAGATGGTATTTATGGTTTTACTCCTTATACTCGTCCTTTTTTTTTTCCACCTATCCATCCTTCCTTTTTTCAATCCCTGGCTCTTCCCTAACCTCCCCCTCTTGTCCATTATTCCTCCTTCAGACCCGCAGGAGATGGAGTACGAGGAAGCCGTTAGTAAGACCACACTGCAGCAGGTCATCTGCGACCTGGAACCCTCTACTAGTTACACCTTCTATGTAAAGGCCTACACCTCCCACGGAGCCAGCAAGCCATCAGAAAGTGTTACTGAGAGCACTCATGGGGAGGGTGAGCAGCAGTCGCTCAACGTTGTACACAAACCGTATCTTTCACACATATGAACACAAACTGCTGAGTGTTATACCAATTACCACAGTTTTACTGCTTCAGTACTTTAACAGTTTTTGCTTTTTTAATGGATTTCCTTTTAATCTGTCTTGTTTACTTCAAAGCTACTTACACAGTCCCTGTGATTGACGTACTTGTTGACTGATTAAGTTTGTCACTTTGTGGCGTTGCAGTGCCAGCTCCTCCTTCGCTCTTCACTAAAGTGTTGAACAGCAGCGCTGTGCAGGTCACGTGGGAATCTTCCTCCAAGATGGGCCAACATGAGGGCTTCAGATTGTACTACAGGAGAGCGCACACACCACTCTTCACCGGCCCCATCATCTTTCCACGCAATGTTACTCAGTACAATGTCACTCAGCTGGGTGAGGCAGCAAATTTCATGAAATGTAGAGTGTCAAATGCTTTAAATCTTTGGGGACAGTAATCAGATGCAAGTTGGTTTTATTTTAAAGCTACATAAATGTTTGCTGATTTTTTTAAAATTCATATTGTTTACTTTAATGACTAAAACTAATTACATTTTCATCAGCCTAAGTATCACCAGATCTATAATGAAATGCTAAAGTCTCCCTCTCATCTTTGATCTATTGTAAAAGCGTTTTCACTGGACTGTTGGCGCGGAGTAATTTCTCATCATCCCCAACGACCCCAAAATTACATTACTGGTGCAACAAAAATGTCGAGCAATTTTGGAGCTATCCAGTCGTTCAGATTTGAGCCAGATGCGAACTCGGACGATAAAAGTGAAGACGTACATGAATCTATTTGTCTGCAAGAGGATACATCGGCATGGAGCAGAGCAGGGAGCTTGTGGCCCGTTGACTGTAGCATCTATGTCACTGCTACAAGCTTTTTTCAAAACTTTATTCTCTTCATAAATGTCCTCTATCATGAGAAAAAGGCCACAGGAACACCAGAAACACATTTTTTTACTAGAGTGGGTCTTAAGGTAGAGCAGTTTCTGTCCTGCTCCTTTTACTTACCCTTTGATAAAAAGTGCACCAATCTGTGCCTTAAAGAAAGCACAAAATCTCTTTTTAGAGATTTAAACATTTTGTCTTTGTTGTGTTAAAAAAAAAGCAGCATCACGTGAAAGGAAGGAAGATCAGCCACTGGTGAATTTTTGGCAGTCAGATTAGAATTCTGAGAATTGTGACAGACAAAATGCAAACAAAGTTGCAAACTGAGACACTGCACATAGTTTTGAGATCTGAGACATATACGCCATTGATCATGCTTTTAAATGTCCCAATTTTAGCATCGATTACTATGCCAATGGGCACACAGTCTCTAATTAAAAAGAAAAAGAAAGAAATCAAGTTTGACATTGCAATCAGAGCTCCTAATGGAGCATGTCAAAATCCTCTCACGAGCCTCTGAAACAGTAATCAATGTGAGTTTGAGTTCTAGCCTGGAGAAGGCAGAACTCCTGGTTGAAACATGAGAAACAGAGATTTGACAGTTTTTTTCTTACCAAAAGTCACAAGGAATATCTGTGAGCGAATGTTGATTTCACCCTTGAAACACTTGATGAAGTGTCCTTGGTTTGTGCTTTTTTATTTGTTCAGACTCATCGCTGGTCTACGAGATAAAGCTGCTTGCATACAACCAACATGGAGATGGAAATGCCACCGTGAGATTTGTCTCCCTTCGAGAGGCGCTGGAGAAATCTGGTGATTGACAAACTAGCACATTGTCTCACTTAACTCTTTTGAATTCCTGGTGTCTGTTTCTCACTAACCGCTTCATGCTGTTGCTGTTCCTCAGTGCTGGACGGCTCGTGTAACTGCGCAAAAGACGAACACGGCAAATCATCAACAACAGGGATCATCATTGGAATTCACATCGGAGTGACCTGCATTATCTTCTGCGTGCTCTTCCTCGTCTTCAGCTACCGCGGCAGGTCAGAGCAGCCTCCTCATTGGCTAATGAAACTAACAGAAAATACTTTTCAGTAATTGTTCGTGGCTGGATTAATGATTATCGTGTGTAAACAGCAGACAAGTGTTTCATGTTTTTTACACATATAATCCCCAGGCTAATGATGTGTAAGACAGTTCAAGCCACCCCCCAGGCAGGGCACAGTGTAGTGCTGGAGTCCTCCTACTCCTCTCAAGGGCCCTCTGGGCTCAACGGGGCTGCTAGGAGAGACAGGGAGGTCAACGGCTGCGCCGCAGGGAAGAAAGCGGTCCGCGGCGAGCTGGAGAGACTTTTCTCTCAACCTGATGCACGAGATACATGCATGGTAAGCATTAATATCCAGCATTGTGGTTCATTAATATGAATAGATCCTAAAATGGTTAAAGATATGACAAAAGAAAATTATGTTTATTGTGGGAGTAAAAATGATTTATTAGATTTTTGCAATCATTAATGTGTTTGTGTTTGTAAAGTTTCCATTTATAGAGAAAAAATTACAACATAGGTCTTATTTTTTAGATTTAAAAAAGCAAGTTTTTGAGAATAAAAGAACCAGTCAGGGTTGAATTTAAAAAAAAAAAAAAAAAAGGATGTTAAAATTTAAAATAAATGTGGATCCACACAGTGAAACAATTATAAAAATGGTGGCAGTGAAGCATCTTAGTCCAGTATTGTTTTTCACATTTTCATATGACAGGTTTTATACCCCTGTCCTAGGATATGCCCCTGCCATCATGGGAAGACATTTTCAAAAATTGTTGGAAAATCCTGGTCCTTTAATTTATTAAAATAATCACCTGACCTCAATCTTTTGGGAAAAAAAATGGTGCTAAATCCATGGGGTCAACCAACTCCAGAAACCCTAGATCATTGCACTGCCTCCACACGATAAGATCGTTTTAAGAGCCTCTCTTCTTATCTGATGAGCCCATCACTGGTAAATCCAAAGTCATCAGACCACATGACCATCCTCCACTGCTCCAGTCCTAATCTCTACACTCTTTGGGAAATTGAAGCCTTTTGCTCTGATTAGCCTCACATATAAGTGGTTTTTGAAGACTCCAAAGCTGTTTCTATTGAGTTCCCCTTTGCATTTAATGTTTTTTCTCTGTTCATCTATGAGTTAAACCATGTAAGCCGTCAGGTCCCCTGTTTCTTTTTTCCTTTTTTTTAATTGGTTCAATTCCATTGAAAGTTATCACTGATCACAAATACTTAAGATTCTGTTTTTACAGCCACGTTTCTTTCTAAGAGATGATAGTTCCCTTTTCTTCTTCCAATCCAATTTTTAGCATGTTTGACAGTTCTCAACCCAGTTTTTGAAGTTATACCAATACCCTCTGTGCTCCATACATGCCAGCACATTGATCCGTCCTGCACAGGTTAACATTTTTATTAGAACTAGTGGATGTGTCTTCTAACAAGTTCTCACATGAGAATCTTCTCTCTACATTAGACAGGGCAAAATAACCTGTTATCAACCCTATCATGCACACTCTATCTATTACTATTGTTTTGTTTTTTGACTGAAATTATGTTGCAGTAAATATTAAATAGGCCACAGATATGATGTGTATAGCAGTGATATCCAATCCCATTAAGGGCTGCTGTCCAACTTATTCCTTTTTTATGCTTCCCATTAGTGGAACACACCTGATTCAGGTAATTGGCAGTAGATGGTAAAGTTACCTGAAAAACAGGCAGAGCATCTGTCATGGACGTTTGGGATCAAACACCCCATCTATGTTGAGAAAAGTTAGGGTTATGTAATTTTTGGGTGAAGTTTATAGAAAATTGAAAAAAAAAAAATAGTCCATAAGCAACACTACTTTATCATAAAAGTTGGGTGTTTAAAGTAGAGTCTAGTGTCTCTTAGTGTCTCTGTCTCAAACAGAAAAACATGTCGAGCATGTCATAATCTCAATAACCTGTCAGGTTTCAGCTAAAGTATCAACTACAGCTTGACTCTGACATTTCTTGCTGTTCACAAGTTGGCTTTTAGTCTGTTGAAGCATGGTTTTCTACCTGAGCCAGAACACTGAGAGGCAGATTCAGGGTGCAGACTCTTGGGATATTTTTCCATCAGTCATTTTGTTAGAGAGCAGAAGGTCCTGAGCCACTAAACAGGTTGGACAATATTATTTTAAAGGTTCAATATTCGTCAAATTAAGATCAACAGTAAACTTTATAACAGTTCCTTCTTAAAAGTTCCACTTCTATCATCTTTTCATCTATTGTAAAAGAGCTCCCAGTGGTCTTTTAATTGTGATTATGCAGTTTTTAGCCAATTCAAAAAATCTCTTTTTCACGCTTCTTTCTTCTCCTGATTCACAACAGTTTGAATAAAGACATCTTTGAAATGCAATTTTAAGCTTAATTTTCTTTATATATGTCCTTGATTATCTGAAAAATGTCAGAAGAACATGTTAAAAACACAATTTTTATTAGAGTGGGTCTTTAAAGCGGGCTGCACGGTGGCGCAGTGGTTAGCGCTCCTGCCTCACAGCAAGAAGGTTCCCGGTTCAAGTCCTGGCTGGGGGACCTTTCTGTGTCGAGTGTGCATGTTCTCCCGGTGCATGCGTGGGTTTTCTCCGGGGACTCCGGCTTCCTCCCACCGTCCAAAAACATGCTTCATAGGTTGATTGGTTACTTTAAATTGTCCCTAGGTGTGAATGTGAGTGTGCATGGGTGTGTGATTGTGGCCCCTGCGACAGACTGGCGACCAGTCCAGGGGTGTCCCCTGCCTTCGCCCATGAGTAGCCGGGTTAGGCTCCGGCAACCCCGTGACCCCGAAAGGGATAAAGCGGATTGGAAAATGAATGAATGAATGAATGGGTCTTTAAAGCAAATTTCCTGTGAGTTCTGCATGTGTTTTCCTTCCGTTTGGATTGATTTGCCATCCTGCAGTAAGATTTGTCTCCAAATGTTTGGACCAATTACCAGCATTCTGATACATCTGTTCATAGCTTTGGAAAAAAAACCTCATCTTTAGTATTCTTGCATTTAGATGTTTATTCTATTTGTGCTCTGGTGTTTGTTTTAACTGTAAGTGTTCCCCTGCATTGAGTTTGTTTTAAATTTCACTAGATAAATGTATTCATTACCTTTATTTGCTACAGCTGAAAAATACATCACCAGACAGCTCGGTCTTAAAGTTGTATTGCGCAAGTTCTAATTTAAAACTGCCAGAAAATGTATGCTTCTATGGTCTGGTTTTTATTGAGGCCACAGCAGGTGGTGGGGTCCCACTAGAGTAATTTATAAAACGGGGTTGGTTGTAATGTTTTTTGTAAAAACTCATTGCACCCCAGTAAAGCTCCACCACCCACTGTGACCTCAGTAATAAACAGATCATAGAATTACCACCACTCTACCAGTTTTATCAGTACATTGGAGAAATTACACCTTTGTTGAAGTAATATTTAAGACAGAACTGCTGCCCTGGGTACTACAACATTTGGCAGGTGCAGTAAATAAAGTGACCGATAAGTATTTGTTTCATTTTATTGTAGTGGAAAATGAAATTCTCTCTAAATATACTGTTTAAAAGAGCTGAAATGAATGGATATAGACGTCCATGGTGAACCTCTGCTCCTTTAACATTTACTTGCATTTGTCTTTTAGTCAGACTCCTTCATGCTGAACAACACCCAGCTGTCCACCATACCACTGGATGAGGCTAAAATGGAGAGCGAGACTCAGTTCCAGACACATTCTGCAGCAGAAGCGGCTCAGCAAGACCAAGGCTAACCATGTATGGAGGCCCTTTTACAGGATACTTTCTAGTGTCCACTTAGACTTTTCTCTCACTCAGGTTGATAAGTGTTTTTTTTTCAGAAAATAGTTTTTTCCTTTGTGCCAAGATTTTTTTTCTTCTTTCGCTCTTTAAGTGGTTTGTTCGGAGGTCTTGGGAGATCAAGGACAGTGAATGTGGTCAGGCAGTTTTTAGCTAGATAGGCCGCTTTAAATGTCTTTAGGTCTTTTGTAAAGTTTCTGGTTTTTGGCAGCACAGAGAAGAGAGACCCCTCCCCCAAATGTCCTTGTTATACAATGACTTTATTTTTAAGTTTATATATATATATATATATATATCTATATATAAATATGAATACACACATATCTTTATTGTCTTTATGTCGAACCAGTCATAAGTTATTGGTCGTATCTCTGCTCGCATCTCTGTGGATGTCAAAGATTCCTGCTGCCTGTTCTCTCTCACCAATGATTCCACCTTCTTACTCACAGAAGACCTCAGCTTTCTTCCAGGGATTCAATATATTCTGTCTCAGGACTTTATTTCATTGATATCAACATTTTTTATCAGTTCTTGGCCTTCATACAGGTGCTAGACTTGGGTGTGTGAACCTTACAATTACACGAAAACCTACCTCAGCCGGAATGAATGTGTTGTGGGAAGCTTTTAGGGACTGTATCTTCCCCGTTGTTCACAATACTTTAGATACAGAGGGAACCGATTAGAAGGAAAACCACAGGATAAGGTGCCGCTCTACCTCAGATGTCAAGAAGCGTCGTCCCCCTCTCCAGCATATGGACGTGAAACAGAAAAATGAGCATCCAACATGAAGCACTTCCAAATGCTGAAATGAATGTTCTACCTCAAGATAACAATGTAAATGTTGTCGCTGTTGTTGTTAGTTTGTTTTTTGCATAATGAGAACCGTTTTCCTTTGCCCCTTTGGTGAAGTCGTCTTTCCTCTGTTGTAATTTTGGCAGAGTTGTCAATACCTCATGCAAGCTGACCGACTGACAACATGATACACAGTATGCTGAGAATGTGTTGATCATGTTTTATGTTTTTTTCCTGAATGTTATTTAGAAGATATTTTTGTTATTATTAATTTTATGTATATTTTTTTCCACTGGTAGCTGATTTAGCTCAATGACAAGAGATACACTGCATTTTGAACCATATTTTGAGGAAGTTTTACACTGAAAAGGGATTGTTTCATAAAAAAACTGGGTTGAAACACAAATTTACTCTGAAAATGTTCATATCACCACCAGCCTGAGTACATATGTATACATTTTAATGTTTTTGGTGTGACATTTTACCACAAAATGTTCTGCTAAAAAGTCAATTGAAGAAATGGTTTGTTATTTTGAAAATCTGCCTTTTTTTTTTGAGGTGACAATATCAGTTCTACCATGGCATTTCATTTCTTCCACTATGATATAATTTAAATTTTATCAGCCCGTCTTAGCTTTGCCATTAAAAAAGAAACAGAAAAGGCATTTACATTTGTTTTTGATCAATTAGAAATTTTGTTCAAACATTTTGATTTATGAGAGTGAATGGGAAGCCTTTTCTTGTCAAAACCCATGAAAATCAACACAAAAATCAAGATTATAAAACCAAAACATTGAGGAACGAAATTTGAAATGAAATGCTTGACATTAAAAGTGGGGCTGATCTTGTTAAAACATTGTGTAACTTCAATTGACAGCAGTGTAACTCTTGGTCTTTTTTAAATGTCTTTTTCTGCAGTCCTTTTGTTTTTACATCGCATTGCACGCCTCCTTTTAACCGAAGCAGTAGCCTTTGAAACATCTGGTGCCGTGTAGATGAGACAGCCTCTGACCTTGTCTACTGGTATTCTTCCCAAAACCACACGAGCTGCTCAGCCTCCTGCCTGCCGTCAACACTGACTGGTTCAAGGGTTTCGAGAACATCAGCCTCTTCCTGTTACACACTGATCACCACACACATACACAGCTGGCTGAGGGGAATGCATGGTTGTTGGGTGGTCACACGATCTGCGTCACCACATCCTGCACAGGACTTACTTTGATGCATCATGGTTATCTACCTCAACCCTGTTTCAGGCCTTCTTCTCAGGTCTTCCCGAAAGAAACTCGACACTATGAACAAAAATAACACAGATTATGTAAAACAAATTTGAAGTTGTTGTTGCAGTAATGGGAACACGATGGACCGATAATTTTCTAGAAAAATGAAAGAAGTTTTCAGGACCTTAATGCCATGCATACACTTCCTGCTTCATTTCTTCAGGAAACAGATGTCTGTTTTCTTTTAGAATCACAATTTTAAGACTTCTTGCAAAGCTGGAGAAAAAGTGAGTGATGCATCTTGGAACTAGACAATTCTTCTCACGTGGTCTATTGGTTTCATTTTTAAAAAGATTTTGACTTAATCGAGGTGAATTCTTTCTAATTAGCTCAGAAATTACCATAAAATAATCCAACTTTTTACATATGCAGCATTAAAAAAGACCTTCCAGGATCAAACCTCAGAAACTTTTTAGATCAATTTTAAACATTAGCTGCAGGCAAACGTGCTTACGAACATTTGACACCATGCATTCAAAACATGGCTGAGTGAAAACTCCCTTCCCGCCTAAAAGTTAGAGGCGTCGCCACAGCGGATAATTATCTTTTATTTTAATGTCTTATGCAAACCAGCAGGGTCTCCATCTCAGTGATCATCTCAAATAATGTATATTTTTTATGCCTTTTTGTTAATTATGTGTTTACGCTTCTTTCTACACAGATGTTCTGACTGCATCTATTTCTTCTATTTAATTGTACACTTACGTGGTATGTCATGTTGCCTTGAGAAAATGTAAATTGTCAAAACAGCCAAACAAATGCCCAACTTTAACGTCTCCTCTGTGTATATTATTAACCGCCGATGTGGTATTTTTCTCTTTAGGGCCGCTGAAATATCTGTGGGGGGTTTTAACCTCTGTTGGGAATCATTTCACTTGGGATATAAGAAGTGTGGGTTTTTGTTCTTTTAATTTCTGGTTCCCTTGTTGTAATCTAGGGTTAATCTCCTGCTGCAGCAAATTGCTCACCCCCTGTAGATGTGCCATCCTATTAAGCCTAAAATGTGGTGCAGAGACATATGTGTTTACGTGATTAGACTTTCATAGATCGGGCTGTCATACTCTAGGATCATTTTAGCTTTAGAAAAGTTATCAGTAACTGGCTTTAGTGGTATAACTCATCGGTGGAAGGGGAACCGCACAGTTTGTATTTTTACAGCTAAGAAAAAAAAGGTATTTTGTTATTTATATTTAGGTCTTGGGCATGTTTTCTCCTCTCTTTCCTGTTAGCCTGCCTTCTTTACTGCTTGTTTGTGAAGCCCAATCTTTGGTCAAGAAGATTGTGTGCTCAGGGACGCAATGATCTTTGCATTACTTATTGTTATCTGTCTGAAAATAGCTGACCTTATGAAGATGATTTACCTCTTAGTATTTCTGTCCAGTTCAGACTCATCTTTTTCTCATTGGTGTTATCAAAACATTACTGTAATAGTCTGAAAAAAAAATTGAACACCTGTGAAGAAAATATTTTTCTTTTCTTAAAGGCCCCATCCAATCATCATTTGAGCTGCTTCAATAGCGTCCCCAGTGGACCTTTAATTTTGATTGTTAAGATTTTAGCCAGAATCAATAAACCTGTGTCGTTTTCTAGGACACTGTTTCTGCAGAGCGGCAGGAGTTCATTAGAAATTCACCTCTAAGCTGTGGACAGGACTGGTGGCGCAGAGTAAGCCTGCCTGCCTTCCCATCATCTATCTGTTTACACTATATCCTGCTAGCTTACAGTCTCTCAAACCCCCAACCTAACATTAGCGGTGCAACAAAAATGGCGAGCAATATCAGAGCTATCCAACCGTACAATTTTGAGCCAAAATCTACCTTGGATGAGGAAAACAAAGACGTACATGGATCTATTTGTCTAGAAGCGGATGCATCACAATGGGGTGGAGCAGGGAGCTTGTGGCTTGCCGTTGTAGGTTCTACATCACACTTTCAAGCTTTTTCCAACAGCATTTTTTTTCTGCTCCTGATTCACAACATTTTTAATGCAATTTTAACCTTAATTTGTTTAAAAAAATAGTTTTTAAAGCCACAAGAACATGATAAAAACACCAAAATGTAGTTTTCATTGAAGTGGGTCTTTAAAGCAATTAGAAATGTTTAATACTACATTTTTAAATAAACTTGAGTTTTTTTCTGTTTGCTTTGATGTGGAATCAGACAAAGATACATTCAAAAATTAGCTTTTCAAGAAATGCAAGACTTTCAGTTTCAAATAAAAGCTCTCAGGCATTTTATTCAGTGGCAGATCAGCTTCTGATGAAAGCTTATAGTAACCTGTTAATTGTTGTTTATGTCATCCTGGGTTGTGAATAAAGAAGGCAGAGCTTGAATATGCATCCAGGAAAATGGCTCTATGATTGTGATTCCTAAACGCATTTGGTCAGACAGATAGGTTGGTTTGGTTAGAATCGTTACGTGTTGTGTTTTGTTCTGGTAGTATGTTTACCTCAGGGGTATGGATGTACAACTCATAAAAAACTCAGTTGTTCTTTCCATGAGACCGCTACCACACATGCACACACACACACCCACACATACACAAGGCAGGCATTCCTGACAACAGCACCAAATCACCATCCTGATTTTCATATGAATTCTTTCTGGTTTCAGTCAACTTTTCTCTGGTGTTCCGCCCTGAGACACGCCAAACCATGCTGAGTTTCATGATTTTCTAAGTAATTTCTTGTCAGATGGTAATTCAGTGTAACTGTACTTTAATGTTTGAGATCAGTATTATGATATTAATACTTCTTTCAAAGCAGTGGATTGAATCCAGTGTATTTACAGGTAGTAGGCAGAGAAAAATCTACAGTAGATCTGCATGAAAAAAACAACGAAAAAAGATGAAGAAGCTGACGTGATCTTTTAGCCCGATTGAAAAAGTGTTTGTTAACCTTTATTGGACTTGTGATGGTAACACTGTGATATTCAGCCAAATAATGGCAAATAATGTTGTGATCTCAGTATGGTACTATTGATGGTCCTGTTTTACATTGTCAGTCAATCTGTTTTTGATGGTGTGTATTGATGAAAATAGGTTGGGTGACCTTTTTTATTGACAGTGTCTGTCTTGAGCTTCCTGACAACCTCCCTCGCCCTCATTCTGTTCCCATCATGCATCATGTTCACATGAGTGAGTGGAGGTGAAGCTGTCGGCCCCCTTACTTTTCACAGTCCATCTTTGCTTGACAATATTTATTTTTATTTAAGTCAACACAAGCAAATTCAGCATGATGAGTACAATATAAGACAAGCAGCAGTAATTACTATTAGCTAAAAAAATCAAACACTTAATTAAAGAGATAAAAATATTGTAAATGTTCATGGAGGATGCTGGGAAACAAAGTTAAAAAATCCCCTGCAGGGAAAATTTATGTCAATATAAATTGTCAACATATCAAAACATGTAGGCGTTGGATTATTTGACCGGCTCTTTCCCAGTGCAGCTGCAAGGTGCATCAGGAATTTGACTCAAGTGCATAAAATCGAAGAACTTAGACTAGTGTGAATCATTAATGCTCCAAACTAAACTGTAGTTTGACTGATGATGGGGTTTAAACTTGGGCTTGAATACTTCATGGCTAAATAAACCATAAAACTTCTTGAGAATTGCCAAAAATGCATCAGTGATGAAATGTTTGATTTAACAGAATTGGATTAAACTTTGAATTATTCAGAATTTTAGTTCAATTATTGTCAAGACAGATGTCTGTCCAGTGAATTCACTATGTAATTCCGATCCACTACAAGGATGTCTTTAACTTTCTTTATTTAAGCAAACAGAGTATTAGTATCCCTTTGTGTTTTTTCAGCTTGTACTTTATCTTATTTTGACACAAAACTCTCATTTCATCTATGCATTTTTTGAAAGTTTCTTTTTTTTCCCTTTTTTTTGGAAGTACTGCAGGGTTATAACGTGGTGCCAACCCGAAGACAAAATGTACAAGCTGTGCATTTCCAGTTCAAACGGTGTTTACTGGGTCTGATTAACTGTGTTAAAGGGAGCTCAGATCTTTCCATTTAGCTCACAGTCACACGAAATGCCATTTGTCTGTCTGATTCTTCTGCCTGTCTGTCTTGTTGTGTGTCTGTCTGCTGAGGTCACTGCTAATACTTGCTCCCGGTTTAATTCAGGTAAATATGTTTGAAGAAGTGTTCTCAGAGCTTTGGCAGGGATCACTACTGTGTGTCTAGACAAATGTTTCTACACTCTCTCTAGACCAGGGTGTTACAATTATAAATTATAAATCTTTATACATATCCACATGTACTGTATGTACTGTATGTGTGTATGTATATGTGTAAAAATAGACCAATTTTAGTGGTTTGTATTGTTTTAGGGTTCATTGTGAAACACTGAAGACATAAAAAAGCATTAATAGTAATAAACTAGCGCTAGTAAAAAAACAGTCCGAGTCTGTGTTCATTGTGTGGTGTAAAGTGAGGTAAACTACTGCACACGCATGTGTGTGTTTGTTCGCTCGCTTCCTGCAATCCACAGAGAACCAGAGGATCAATGTTTTTCAGGCTCCTGCTTTCTCTCTCCCTTCCTGTTCGGCACATTAACTCATGGCTTCCCGGCCAGACGAGCGGTATTGAGCTCAGGGCCCACAGCTGCTGGTCGATGAAGGCTGGTGCCGGACTTGTAATCATGGTAAATCCCAGCGCAGGACTGCAGAGACAGAGTCCGATATGAATCAACTGCCTCCATATGTTTCTTTCTTGGCTAACAAACCAAAAAATGATTCCAGTTTTGTTCTGGGTTACAGCTTGTTTTTAGGCATTCCTGTTAGTCCTGAATATTTAATACTGTAAAGCTCCCATCAAGAGTTTTCCTTGGGAGAAACAAAACGATTGCATGCACCTAAGCAGTTGTGATCCTTCAGACCTGTCAAAGGATTTTTTTTTTTTCGCTTTTAAGACTAAAAGCTTGACTTAATTATGTTTTTCGTTGAAGTGTAACAGCACTGACCTTAAATGCAGATTTCCTGGGCTGAGAGGTTTTCTAGCACCTGAGGTGTGCTCACCTTCACTTGTACCTCCTATTTAAGAGGTTTACATAAGGATAGTATTATATAAGCATTACATAAAGGTTTTTTTTTTAAACAACATCCCTTAAGTGCGTCTTTGAAGCTGTAACCACATAGATCAGGGTTAAGTGTTTGGAAAACTACATACATGAAATTCTTAAGTGAAGTTTGTTTAAAGTTTTATTTCTTCAAAAATATTGCACAAATTGCATTAAAAATGCTCAAGAGTGTGAACAGAAAGGAATTCTCCTCTTCAGAAGACACATAAATAAATGCTTTGAGAAGACATAAAGAAATGTAGGAGCAACAGGAGGTAAGTTATCGTGGCTTACAACTGTGAACTTGAGAAGAGCATGACTTGCTCCTCTTGTAGAGCTGCTATGAATGTGCGCGATCCTATATATACATGTGCCGATGTGTATGCAGACTTGCACACAGACAATCCAGGCGTACTGTGCAAAGCTGTGAAACCTAATACTTGGCCCGGACCCTGATTCCTCCTGACCCCACACATTTAAGGCAAACGGAGAAAGGGGACCTTAGCTTCCCAGAAGGAAACCTAAAGAAAGGCTGGGAGAAAGTGGGGGGGCTATCATCTGGCTCCCTGCACTACGAAGCCTTTTAGTAGCTCAGAGGGAGCAGCCAAGAAGCAGGGAGGGCAGAGGTTACAGCAGCCACAAGCAGTCTCACCCGCCTGCCTCTAATGTTCCCTGTTTTTTCACTTCTCCTCTCCATATTCTGTTTTTACTGTTTCCAGATTTCCAGCTCTAACACTTTTGCCAGGTGACATCGCTTCTCTCAGGTCACAAATAATCTCCTCAGCTCCTGTTTAAATCATCCTTTTAGTGTGTTCGATAGATCTGTCTATAAATGACCCCTTTTCCATAAACATTAAATGTTTTTCAATTAACATTTAAGATGAATCATTAAACTGAATTACAATCACGTTGTTATGCTCTAAAGAGAATCAAGTCAAAAGTTAATGATGTTAAATAAAAAATCACGGCTTATAAATAAAAAACATTTCAGTCAGCGACATCTGCATAAGGAGACAAACTTATAAAAGTGTACTCGCACCGGCCAGACAAGAGTGAGTTAAAAAAATTACTTTTTTAAGGAAAATAAAAAATATATTAACAGCACCTATATTAGTTTGAAAGTTGTCATGGTAATGTGTCTCCTGTAATGAGCGATGCTCTTTTAATGGTTGTTTGGCAGTTCCTCAGAATGTGTGAAGGTCCTTAAAAAACTAAGATGCAGATAAAAAGGCACATTTTTAAGTCTTCTGAATTAAACCGCAGGGATAATGAGGTTCTGATTTTACAGCAAATTATGTAAGGAGCATATGCAAATGGCCTCTCTGCTTCATGGCATGCTGAGACTGTCTGAGCTGTTGTTTGAGCAAAAGAACAAACGTGAATGAAACCAACATCCTTCCTGTCACTTTTCCTTTTTCTGTGCCGTTGCCTGCCTGTGCCCGAAGGTGGTGCTTCTTGAACGGAAGATGACTGATGGAAAATGTGAGCATTAACATGCCGAGGCCACAGGAGACGTGGCACTGAAAGCATTAATGGAGTGACTGTTTCTGAGAAAAGCAGGGCTGATGTGATTGCAATGTGTGCCAGGGGAATCGTTTCCCTGCAGATGACCACGAAGGCGGTATGGATGACCTTATAATATATATATATATATATATATCTGCAAAAAAGGAAAAAAATGGTTGGCCTTTCTTTTTGGATTAAATGTAGCTTTTACATGAGGAGATGGGTAGTCGTCTTCTTTTAGCGTTCAAACATACGTGAGCACACAGATGGTTGGATTGACTACTCTTCAGCGAACATAATGTACCAATGTACCCGAGCGCACTCCAGAAAGAACGAGGGGGGGGGTTAAAGTGTGGGGGAGGAGGAGTGTCAGGGATATTGCATCTCCTGCTTGCACACTGAGGTGTGGAGCAGTTCAAAAGAAAAGGACGGGGGTGGGACGGAGGGAGCAAGGGATGGAGGTGTGAGGCAGCTTCAGGAAAGAGCATAAAGATGGAGGAGAAAGTCCTTTTAACCCCAGAACCCTTTTAAGAAAGCCCTTTATGCCGAAAAAAATTGAACTTTCAAAGCAAAGATCATGCAAACGCTACTGCAAAGTTGGATAAAGTAAAAGAGACTGCATTTCTACAAAACAGGGGGGAGAAATGCTGTTTCTGTATGGCAATAATGCTTCAAAAGGCATTGTTGAAACAATGCATCACAAAAGTTTCTGTTTCATTGGGAATAAGATCTATGAAAGTAAAAGACAATAATAATAACAAGGAAAATAAAATTTAAATACAATTATAACAAAATAGACAATAAAAACATTTTACACTATTCAAAATGCTTTATTTTATGTTTTTCTACAATCTATAAAGTGTATAGTAGCATATATAAAGATGTCAGAAACAAATTTTGCAAAAGAAAGAGAGGGGGTCATTTCTGGGACACAATTAATTTTTAAACTTTAAATCTTTCTTAAAATTTATGGAGGCTTTGGCTTCCAGGAATTACTGTTGGCAGTAACACTGTACATTAACCATAAACTGTATAACCACTGGACATCTTGACCCCTGCTCCCTCACATTACAAATAGTACCTGCTGGATCCAAGAAGCCAAAATCCCATAGGCTTCTATTGGGAAATAGACTTTTAATAGTTATACATTATTACTCAGTCATTAAGTTAGTAAGAATAACAATTCTTGCTCTGAGACCTGTTTCTTAACAACATCTTGCAAATCCAGATTTTTTTTTCCCTACATATTTTTTTATCCCAAATTATTCAAGTTATAAACTGACCAATCAGATGCCTCAGTAAAAGCATGTGGTACCTGCTGGCCCGCACCTCTAACATTTGATTGGCAGCTTCTCCGGAGTCGCTTTCAGTGGAAGGGGTGTGGACTTCGAACAAGCTTGCTCATGACTGGCTAGAA
>BSAI01000104.1:11231735-11258340 GCA_036245035.1 Adrianichthys oophorus
ATGACTGGCTAGAAACGTGACTTAAATCGACTCGGACCAATTACTGTCACCTGGCTCCAATGTCGGTGCCTGTATCGTATAAAAATGCTGACCGAATTGGCTTCATTTCACCGGAGCCGGAAGTAAGGCATTTTCTGCGGGTGATGTTATACTCACTTCATCCAGTGATTATGCAGTCTATGACATTAAAGGATACTTTTCTTCACATATCTAGGCATTTAAAGAGCTTCTAATCTGAAACAAAACCATCTAGAACATTGAGAAATAAGTGTGAATGAATTTAAAAGCAACATGATGATTGTGATTGACTGAGAAGAAAAAGCGGAGAATTTAGCCATTGGTTTAGAGTAAAGACTGAATTGATGAGTGGCATGCAGATTGAAATTGGGCCAAAGCTTCACTAACATAATTTTTCAGTAAAAAAAACAAAAAAACACCTAATTAACTGTTTCAAAATGTCCCCTAATAATTTTTCTCTACACTAACCTCAAAATGAGCAGATGGGAGATCTTCGACAGAACAGCCCTGGCAATCCTGATAGAAGTAAAGTTAGATTTTGGGTTTTTAGTGCACCAGCAAAGTATAAAGTGACAAAGTCTTTTACACTAGTTTGTTGTTTAGAAATCTGGATCATGAGTGGGAAAACAGTTATGCCCACGCAAACGAAACAACACAAGCCTTTCAGCATGGAAATGTCAGTTGTGTAAAAAGGATCTTCTTTGATGATCCACTTGCTTGCCTGAATGCAGATGACTAACAGTATATGAGTAAAACTATAATAGCAATGTCCACAAAGATATTTACCCTCAGAGAAGAGCTCAGAAAATAAGAGGGTGTATGAAAATGTAGTTACTCATTAGAGGTAGGGGTAAGGCTACTTTTGTCAAAATTTCAAGGCTCATGAGTGAAAAAACAATTTCGTTTTGTTTTTCTGTTCAGAAGCTCTGCACATGTCATAGAAGGTTAAGACATACTGTATTGTGTTAGACAGTTTGATTGGAAGAAAACAGGTCAAGAAGACTGTACACTTCAGGAGTGTGGTTGTTTATTTTTCTTGTTTCTTTATTTTGTCTGCGTGATCATGCCTCTTCAGTATGTTGTCAACTAATTTCTTCATCTCTGTTGTAAGATTTCAGCTCAGATATCTAGAGTGGTTTATATTGGAGCAGGGGTGCCCAAAGTTGGACATGGAGATTAAAGTTGACCCATTGACCTAATTTTGACTAGCCTATCACCAAAACTGATATAAGAACTATAGTCCCCTCCATTTTGGTGCTCACCTACAAGATCACAGTAAGGTCAAAATTACAGCTGTATAAATTAAACACAAGTAACTTTATAAGAGCTCAAATGTATGTAAATTTAAATTTACACACATACACTTATCTTTTATCCATCTTTTAAATAAGTCCCAAGAGCCTTTGTGGCAGTGAGATTTGGTGTCTATGAGCTTTACTGATTTTGCTGGACTTTGCAAATATAGAGCTGCATAAGTAGACTGGCATTCTGACAAAAAATAAAACAATTTAGAGAAAAAAGTTGGA
This sequence comes from Adrianichthys oophorus, assembly GCA_036245035.1. Taxonomy (NCBI): domain Eukaryota; kingdom Metazoa; phylum Chordata; class Actinopteri; order Beloniformes; family Adrianichthyidae; genus Adrianichthys; species Adrianichthys oophorus. Next base: position 11,233,280 of record BSAI01000104.1, read on the forward strand.
GGACAAACATTTCTATATGAAAATAAGTTTGTCGTGTTGTCTGCCTGATTAGTCATCAATCTATTGTTGTACTGATGAAATGTAATAGAATAGAATAGAATAGAATTTAACAATTTCACAAGGGAAAACTCACCCAGTCTTGAAATTGGTTTTAATCACAACCCAGAACAGTGTGAATAATGTCCACTGTGTCATTCTAAAAAACACACGTCATTTTCCAAGTATATGAATGATTCACAAATGAAAAACACCATCAAAATACTAGTTAAACTTCAAAAACAGCAAAGTTAACTTTAATTGATGTGAATTTTAAACTAAAATTCATCACTATGATAAAAACGTACTTGTGTGCAGGTCATAAACTCTATCTATGCATCCCCCTGAATTGGAATTGACATTGTAAAATTAGAATAAATTAAGAAATATTGTGGCCTTTTTAGAAGAAATCAAAAGTGAAAGTGAAACATGTTTTTATGAACTATAGTTGTATATAGTGTTGTAGGGTAGAAGACACATATTGCCATTCTAAGATAAATACTGAAAGAACACAGTGTTATTAGCTCTGTGACTGTGAGCACTAAAACTGAGAGCATCCAGGACTGAATCCTACAGATCTGCTGAAAATAAACAACACATATATATGATTAGTTCCACCTGAACTTAGAAGTCAGTGCCTCTTGATGCATCCTGATTAAGGGTGTATTCAGACTGGAAAAATCTTTGGTACGGTCTGAGTCAGCTTAATTTGTTTCGGATAGAGTCCTGAAGATTGCATTTGGTCTGTATTCAGATTGCTGTCAAGCAGACTTTCTTGTTCTGCAACAAAGCTTGTAAAGAAAACCCCATGACTAAAAATCTCTTTACCCATTGGCCAGGAATTACGAGGGCGGGGCAAGGCATTTTACGGAAGTCCTACGTTTTGCAATTCATTTTGGAATATTTTACTGATTGAAACTTTATTTTTTGTTGACCCATTTTGAACGCCTGTATCAATATCAGATACAAGACTTTTTACTGCTACTTTGGTATGCCGGAGGCATGCTGCAAGGCGGTTCCTGGCAAGACAACGGCTATGAAGGCACGCTGATAATTGTTGGTGACATATAGATTGTTGGGAAAGCAGTGAGAAGCAATGTGTAGCCTATCATTTAAAAGTTGTTTCAATGAGCCTGCATTTCAGTGAGTTGCTGTCTCATCGTTGTGGTTTTATGACATTGTTTTTATAGGAGAATTCTGTTAAAAAGCTTTTAGGATGATTTAAACAACCAGAAGGCAATTTTGTCTTTTTTTTTTTTTTTTTTAAATGAGGAACATTTGTAATCATCTTTATTCTTGACAGAACAGGATTTTTATGGGGTTTTTATGACCAGAGAAAAGGTGGAATAAGATGTCACATAAGCATAAATATTTTGGTTACGTTGTGAAACTGTTTTAAATACAATAAAATGATGTAATAGTTAACCAGCAAGTTATCTATAGCTTCCAATCCAGTAATATAAACAACAGAAATTTGTTTTAAACTAAAAGCAGAAAAACATAATCCTAAAGGTCCGATCAGGTATGTAAAGACAAACTAAACTAGAGCAGAACAAAAGTGTAGTTACTCATTCAAATCTCACTTTGCATCTCATTTAATCCCTTTCTTTTTGCTCTTACTTACCCTTTTTTAACCCCTCTTCTTTTTTTCTTTCCGCTTTGTTTCCCTATCAGTTAACCTGGCCTGTTGGCCTGGTTTGTCCCTCCTCTTTACTCCAGCTAACCCTCATCAATAATCTATGCGCAGGGGGAAAGCCACTAGATCTGTTTACTAGGCTTAGCTCCTTTACTTTTACACTAACTGGGTTATTTCCCTGAAATTAAAAAAGGCAGAAAGAGGAAACGAACAAATCCCAGTGAAAAATGCAGCTTTAATTAAGTCATGCATTTTTAAAATGTATTTTTGTCTTCTAATCACGCGTTTTGCTTTAGATTGCTCTCTGTTTGCATGCCCTAAGCAGTCTAGTTGGCACCAGAATGGAAGAGTCTGTGCTGCATAACAGTGTGCCTCTACTCACCAGTGTGGGAAATGTAAAGGAGTTGAGCCCACCTGTGCCTGCTTTATCCCTCATCTATCTGCTCTCCCTATTTCTTTGAGCACAGCCATGTGGATGTCAGAGTTTGTAGTTCTAATTAGACCCCTGGGTGTGGCCAAACACAGGGGAGATTCACTCTCAAAGTTTCCACGCCAAAGGCAGAAACATCCCTCACAGTGTCAAATGGAAGGATGGAGATGGGGTGGGAAAACTGAGGGTGTTAAGGTAGAGAAAAGAACTGTGTGGAACAAGCCAGATACTTTTTACAAAGCAAAAAACAAACGAGGTGTCTTTGTTTTGGGGAAAACTGTAAATTCTATTTGTTCAATTTTATGAAATCAACCAATTATTTTTCTTCAAAAAACTTCCAATAATATTTAAAAATAATTTTTACTGCTTTGAGATAGTTCTGAAGTTTTAGAGACTGGACACCAACATGTGACACGGTAAAAACATGAGAAGGTGTTTTGGTGCATTGTGTTGTCAAACAATCCATGTTTTGAGCTAAGGTTTATATTAGGCCTTACCTTGTTTGTTCCTGTGGTTTTCAACCGATAATACTGCTGTTGTTATTCCTAGTGCTCGATTCTCTTTTGTTTCTTTTACATCCCTAGCTTTTACAAATCAAAAACACAGAAAACTCATCCAAATTTATTTTCAAAAGTCTTCAGTACTAACTAACTAACTAATTAAGTAAACAGCTTCCACAAAACATATAAACCCAAACAGAAAGTCTTTCACAGACACTGGTTTTGAAACATAAAAAAGGAATATAAATGTGTTGCTGCGTCAGGCTAACACCCATATTGTTTGATTTAAGCCTAAAAAGTAGGAAAGCATTTTCACTGTGCAGTGTGCACTGTGTTGTACAACCAGAAGCACATTGCTCCAAACCCAGTGAGCTTCCCCGGTGGCTTTAACAAGTTTTAACAAGTGACTCATTTTCTGTATTTACACACACAACAGATAAATAGGTAAAACTCGAAGACCTGAAAGAGATTTTCTTTGTTGCATGACCTCATATTATTCAACATTAACCGTTACAGAATTAGGTTTCTTTTGGTGAGCTCATAAAAATATGTTTTGATCAAAAGTCTAAATGTGCTAAATTAAAGAGCCCAGCTTAAGTATTTGTGTTGCAGGTTAATAAACATGAAAGATTGTTTTAGTTTGTAGCAGATGCTTTACATAAAGCTGCTGTTGCCAGTCTTGTAGCTTCAAATTGGGATCTTTGAGTCCAAAAACCTGAAGTTATTTTTCCAAATATCTGCAATCACTTCACATCCTGTCACTTACTGCTCAGGAAAGGCCTTTCAGTTGCCTCAACACTGTGAAAACAGAATGTCAAACATGCAGAGATCCTCCATCTTAAAGACTATGTACACAGTTTTACTTTAAATATGAAAATACGGGGGAATATATGACACACACCATCAGCAACTTCCCATTTCAGTTTTAGATTTCATATATTTTAGCAACTGGACCACTAAATACTTTAAAGCTGCTTCTGTCAAGTTCAGCCCCAATAGAAACATTAGGCAAACGAGGAGATTTTATGCGTTGTTGTGTGTTTTACTGACACTTTTGATCAGCAAACATATCAACAAGATGCTTCTGAGCTTGTTTTATTGACAATAGAAATATACAAACATGAAGATTTGCCTGAGGGTCCACTTTAATCTTGTGGTTTGCTGATATTGGATCATGTGGAAGGATTGCTCTCATGTTGCATCATCACCCGCAGGACGAAGTGCAGTCGTCCCAATGGATGCACCAGCCCGTATGCTGACACACAAGCCCGATTACCAAGCTTTATGTCATAAAAACACACGTTGATGTGGAGCAAGGAGTGGGTGGATGATTACAGGTGGGGGTCACCCTGGCTGCTAGTTTGACTAATCAAATCAGAGGGTTAGTGCGGAGGCAAGGTGAAGGTCAGAGTGGATGTTGCTGCTGCTGTCCCAACCCCCTACCCACCATCAGCATGCTTTTCTGGTCAATGGCCATCTCCAAAATTGACAACTTACTCAATAACTATTACTCTCAACTGGACATGAAGGAGGTGGGGCTTCTGAATCATTAATCACATGATCAATAAGTTACCATAAAATACCAGGGAACTCGCTAAATGGGAGCATTTGTATGAAAAAAGGCAAAGTTATTCATGAATCTAATAAACAATAGAATACATTTCAGAAACCCTTACTAAAGCAACAGTTAATGATGAAACTCGATTGAATTCAGACATAGATTTATTTATTGAAAACAGAGGAAGTTTGAAGCATTTCTGTGTTTCCTGGCTCTGCTTTGGAGGAGTTCTTGCACCTGATTGGTCTTTGTCCTGTTATTGCTGCCATTACAGAGAGCAGCCCTTCCTTTGTTGTCTCAGCCTATGGGTACAATGCTAGTGGTAATGTATGGATGACAACACACACGCACGCACACACACATGCACACGCACACAGTCAGGGCAACATAAAAACAAAATCTCTTTTGTGCACTTGAAAGAGAGGCATTGCCCCCGCATGGTCAGATATGGTCACTGCACTTTCTGGACTTGTGAAACTTCAGGCCAAATAATGGTCATATTTGTTGATTTCTGTGTGATCCCACAACAGTTTGGTGATTGGAGGGAAAAATTGCCTCTTTTGCCTGTTTTGCTGTAAAATATTTGACACTTCCTGTGATTTTGTAGCATACATACTTGGGTGACAGTACAAATTCCTGTGACAGTCATACAGTGTATTCATTGGCTGTCATGCCTTTGGTTAATTTCTAGCTTTTTCTTGTTTGATTTTTATTTTGGGTTTGTATTTTTGACACTGACTAAACAGATGTTTTTAATGGGAATTTGAAAAGCTGCAGTTCTTAAACACATTCTGTGCCTCATTAGCATCCCTTTTGAGGTGTAGCCATGACAACCAGGATGCTGTTTACTTTCATCTCCATGAGGGAACAAAAACAGCACTAATTCAGATTCAACAATTAAACAAAAAAAAAAATAATTTTTTGTTTCACCAAACAAAGCCGAGGGGAGCTCGGCTTTTTTTTCTCAACACTGTAATTTGAAGCATTTCAATTAACTCACATTTAAACATCTTCAAGATGTTTTTCTTGGATTTTAATTTAGCTGCAGTGTTGAATGTCATGCTGTGAAAAAGCCTCCACACACGGTTAATAGTGTGTTATCCAGTGGCTTTGACATCGACATGCACGTGTGCAGATGTGTGTGCACACATTGAGCCGCAGAGGAAGGGAGCCTCCAGATTGTGCGGACAGTGATTGACTGCATTGCTGAGCATTGCTGACGAGAGTGCAGTTTCTTTTCCATGTCAATACAAACAGACCTGAACCTCATTGACTGCACAAACCCTGCACACACTTTCACTTCCCCACACACAATTCAGTAGTAACAAACATGAACCCTCGCAGGACAGTCAGTCAAAGCAGTGCTGCTATTGCTGTGTACAGTAAACCAAGTAGCAATAACACTGGCAGAAATGAACATTTCCTCTTGGCACTGTCTGTGTCTTTGTGAGTGGATTTAACAGCTCTGCTTTCTACAGCTACTTTCTTGAGTCATTTGAGATTCAGGCTAGACATAAATGTCTAAAAAGCTTCTGCAACCAATCACTTTCCCCAGAGTTTGTCATCGACCCCCTGAAGAGCTGCCTGACAGCACCCAGCCCCTTTTCTACATCTACAGATGTGATCTACCTGAAGTCTTTGGGAATTGTAAATTTGGCTTTGACAGCAGCATTTGTTTGGTGTCTCACATCGCAGCAATGCAAAATGCTTAAAAGCTCAGTCCAATCATCTTTCCATCTATTGTAAAAGCATTTCCAGTGGTCTTTTAATTATGATTATGCCTTTTTTAGCTCGAATTCTGCAAAGTGGCAGGAGTTCATTCGAAATTCACCTATGAGTTGTTGGCGAGACTTTTGGTGAAAACTAAGCCTCCCCTCATTTCCCATCATCCATCTGTTTACACTCTCTCCCGCTAACTTACAGCCAGCCACAACTCCAGTTCAGATCAGAAATAGGAGGAATACATGGATCTATTTGTCTGCAAGTAGATGCATCAGAATGAAGCGGAGTAGGGAGCTTGTGGTCCGCTGACTGGAGTACCTACATCACGGCTACAGGACATTTTTAACTGCATTTTTTTGTCTGCTCCTGATTCCCAATAATATGAATAAAGAAAAAAATGCAATTTTTAGCTACATTTTCCTTCTATATGCATCTGAAAAATACCACAAGAACATATTAAAACAGCAAAAACACGATTTTCATTGGAGGTTTTTTTTTATGTCATTCTGAGTAAAACTTTAATGGGACAACTGAAAGGTGATCAAATCTGGGTTAAATGAATTTTAAAGACATTGTGTGTTTCTGTGTTTGTGAGTGAGCCTCCAGGAATTGTTTCCGTGGGGAGGATTAGGTCATTTTTTACCTCACCATAACAAGGAACATCCATCTTGACATTTATGCCAAAATATGTATTTTGACATCCAAAACATCACACGTGACTGACTGGCAGGTGGGGGTGATTGATACATTCCAAAAAGTTGCAGATGACGATTTGAATGAATTGAGTAACTGTCTGTAAAGTGATTGCGACTCCCTCTGGTAGAGAAGGTCCTCCAACATTATTCAATTATCTTAAATATCTCCAATGATTAACATGCTGTACACACGCTCACATAGACTGATCCTGAATAAGTCATTGTACATCACAGTTGGCAGGACTGCTCACTTGGAGATGGGGAAACAGGAATTTAAAGGTGGCAGATTTCACTTGTTAATTCTCAGCGTGTGTAATTAAAGACGCTTTGGTGACAGAGAACAAAGAGCAGAGAATCATGGATCCATACGCCTGCAGGAATTGTGTTTTCTGGTGAGCATTGCTGAACAAGGAAAATGGTTTGGTGTGCAGCTGGTGTCACAGCACACACCAGTGCTGTTGTACCTCGCAGTTTTTGGCAAGTAGTAAATGATATTCAACTCCAAATTTCATCTGCCTCTTCTTCTTGCTATCTTTTTTCATTAAGCACAGTGAAGGGAATATTCTGTCAGGTTAGATGATTGAAAGAGGCCTCAGCACCCACTCATGTTGGAGTCAGATGCTCTTTGGTGATGAGTTTGTTGTCCACTAATTCAGATCAAAGCGTTGCTCCTCTGGGCCTAGCTCAGCGTGATACCTGCAGTATGAAACATTCATCCACTCCGCGAGCTTTAATATCAGAAACATGCTGGTGTCTGCCACCCATGTGGAGTTTCCAGAATTTGCATTTCAATAACCGAGAAACTGCATGAGGTTTCCGGGAAAGATGATGGCTGTCAAACAGATGTTCAAAACACTGAACAAGAGAGTCCTCTGGTTTTTCAGTTTACCGATGAAAAGAGACCCTCAGCAAGCAGAGCTGATCCTGCTGCTGCTGGAGGCACATCCACGGATTGTCTGCTGCTGCTCAGTATGTATGAGTATTCATGCAACAAAGTCACTAATTTGTCGCTAATGCTTCATGGCTGGTTGCAGCTTTTTCCCAGAAGTCTCAGCCATGAAAAAAAGTTTTCGCATACTCTTTCACTATTTTCTTTCATATTAAGGATTGTTTCAAGTCATTTAAGAGTCCTACATAATGGTAGAATGGTGAGAAGTAAGGCTTAGAATTAAAATGTAATACTGATAGAAGCCCCATGGTCGCTTTTCTGCCACTTGGATCAATTCACCTTCTGTCCTCCACCTGAAACTCTGAGGGAAGACAGCACAATTTGGGAAATCTGTATTTTACGAGAAGCTTTTCTTTCAAGTGCCATTTTTAAAATAGAGTACTGGTGAATGAAACTCGACTCCTCTGAACATGCGACACGAGTATTGCAGTTTTGTTTAATGAGGCGCAGGCACAGATTTCCTCCAGTTTGTGCTGCTGTGACAGTGCACAAGGGACCAATTACACTGTTACTGTCACAAGTCATCATTCAGTTCTCTTCCTCAACTCATCATAACTGCCTCACTCTCATAAGGATCTAAACCCACCCATCCACGTGCATATCCACCACTTATTTTTCCCAATATTCCTGATCTGTAAACAAAAGGACCTTTGTTTAAACAGATCCTCTTTGTATAAGAACAAACAATATACACTAAAATACAGAAAAGTTGCTGTAGCTGCTTTTGTCAAGGTTAACAAAGCATACTCAATTAGTCCCTGGAGTAATAAAGGAGGACAACAGCCTGTAACGATTGAAAATCAACCATGATTAATGGTTCAGTGGGGTCCACAGAATGCAAACTTGTCATAAAATCAATGAGCCCTGAGCAAAGGGACAGGAATTGAACAACTAATTTTGGTCTCTCATCTGCTGAACTCCAAGACACACCAAAAATCAATTAACAAAATTAAAAGGCATCAAAGCAGAGCTGCTAAATAATTAAGCTCTTGCTTTCTGCAACTGTTTTTGAGCACAGGGCAGCCATGTTTCCCTTTAGATAATTATGGAGTTTGAATACTTGACACATGAGCCTGTGATGATGGACTGATTTATCCACCTACACAGCAGGAAGGCGTTCAGCGTCAGCGGCATCCCGCTGACGGATGAACAGATGGCCTGAATAACTGGGGCAGCAACAACAGAGAAAAGAGGGGGGAATTAAAAAAATATGAGAAAAAGGGAAATCAAACAAATAGTAGAGAGAGGAAAAAGAAAATGAAACAGTAATATAAACCCTTAAAGAAAAAAAAACTCCTTTACTTTTTTGTAGCTTTGCCAGAAAAAAATGATTCTAATTGCTGCACCAGTTTCCATTTTGCCAACCTCTGGGGCTCCAAGGAACCACACAACACACTGCCGAACAACTGCAAGGACGAACAAGAGAGGTCACGTTCTGGAAACCAGCGAGTTTTGTTTTTATACAGCTTTTCTCTTGTATCCTTCTGTATTAACACCTGCTGCCTTGCAGTTGGTGAGTTACACTCTCTTGGAGCTTCCAGTGACAATGAGCAACGTACACAAAGGATGTTTTTTTTTCCAACTTCTCAGAAGTAGCTGTGACTATTAGATCCAGAAACAATCCACATTTCAATGCAGAAATGATGTTTTCTTAAAGAAAAAGGGATGTTGGTGTAAGACTTTACAACCACCTCAATTTTTTGCTGAGCCAAAGTGAAAAAAGATGCATATTGTTCACATACACAGCAGGAGTTGATTTTACCGAACCAAAGGAAGTTGGTGTAATTTGTGATTCTAGACCCACTTAACCATAGACAAGATTTGAAATGGAACTGTAATTGGTAATCACCTGGAATGCTTAGTGTTTACTTACTTAATGGCTTAGAGTATTGTGTAAATTACTTCCAAATTTTAACACATTAAAGATTACTTGATAATTTTGTTCACAAAAATCCATCACCTCAGAACATTACTCATTTGTCTACAAGTGGATGCATCAGAATGGAGCTGAGCATGGCGCTCGTGGTTTGCCAGTCGTAGTTTCTACGTCACGTCTCTGAGCTTTATCCAATGCCATTTTTTTTGCATGTTAAAACACCCAATGTACATTTTTCATCAAAGTAGGTCTTTGAAATCCACAGGAAGCTACCAATCACATGCGGAATAAAGTTTGAGGGTGTTTTCAGACTGGAAAAGTCAGTTGGTTCGGACCGAGTTAACTTAATTTGGTCTGGATCAAGTCCTGAACCTTCCGCCTGGTCTGTATTCAATCTGCCTTTAACCGTACATTTATGTTTCGAATCAAAGCTTGCAAACAGAAGCGCCTGACTAAAGATCTCTTCAGTCATTGGCCAGGAACTATGAGGGCGGAGCAAAGCAACAATAGAAGGAATAAAATGAGCAATTTTAGTGAGCCTCCATTCATCTGACCACATTTCAATGAGTTGCTGCATCTCATCGTAGCTCCACCTTTGTCCGCAACTCACCGGTTGCTTCCTTTCTACTCTGTTTACATCCCATAATGCCTGGATTTGGTGAATTTTGGCTCAGTTGTTTCACTCAAGCACAGAGCCCATTCAGACTGAGTTAACTGAGAGTGAACCGAAGCTCAGTCCAAACGAATTGAGTCCATCTGGAAGGTTGGGTGTGAGAGCAGTTCCTGCAGGACCAGGGTCCGCTTGGGTGTATTCAGACTAAAAATGTGTTTATCAGGGGAAACAAATTTTATGTAATCAGAAACTACTAATCAACGCTCAGTAGTAAAGTCTTACACTACTATATTACAGCAAAAAAAAATAAATACGATGCATTAGATGACAAAATGACATTAAATACAGATTTATAACGATCACCAAAGAACTGTCAATCACAGTCCACTATTTTAACAAAAATAACAAGAAGTTGAATATTTCTTCACAAAATTTGGAAACTGCAGAAACAAAATGTTGAGGCAGTTCAAACAGTAGCTGAAGCTGCTTGACTCTGTCAGAATCGATCTACATCATTTTTTTCACCTCCTCGTGGAGTTTTTCAGCAAATGTCTGCATGGCTCAGATCACAGAGTCTCAGCATTTTCATTTAGGAGTCCAGAGTTCAAGTTCCCAGTTCAGCTGTTTTGAACACAGTTTGAGAGCACAGTGGGTAGAGTGGAAGACTGTAGGAGATTCTTAACACTCATGGTTTGATTCCTGGATCAAAAGAGTTACTTTGCTTTGATTTCTCCTCTGGGTGGAATTAAGTTTTATTTCATTTCTCCTAATACACTACACTAGTTTGATTTATGTGGTTTTATCACGTTTACCCCCACAAATCTGTGTGCCTGCATTCATTTTTGTGGACTGCAGCCTCATTTAGAGCTGAGGCTAAACAGTTTTCTGAGTTGAAGCTGGCTTTGAACCAATTACACTATGGAGTGGAGCACCAACACAAATTGAAACTCTACCTGAATGAACATTTTTAAATCAAGGCTGCCCAGCTGAACTTAGTTTATAAGAGAGTAAAGGAATGAGGAGCTGAACATGTGAAAACTATATTTTATTAAAAAGAGGAATGGGAGTAACGAGGGTGACAGTAAGCGGAAAATTAAAGGTTGTGCTTGATTGGGATCCGTGTATGTTCTGTTTAAGTATGTGACCACTGAGTCCTTAATTAAAACCACAATCTTCCACTGTCGTAAGAGCAGAATGAAAAGCCTCTAACCTCTTATATAATAGATTTTAGCTCTGTACAAATGTAGATCAACACTTGGTTAGAGTGGACAGGACATAGACCTTTCAGTTCTTTTAGGTGGGGACCTCATCCATTTTTAGCAGCTGATTTTGGCAAACTTGTCCAAGTGTGTTAGGCCTAAGCTGTTCAGGAATATGACTGCCAGTCTGTACTTGGTTGTTTTTTTTTTCCTCTGCTCCATTCGGCCTCTCTCCATCACACAGCAAAGATGGATTGAGAGAGAATGAAAGAGGGTCGCCCTCTTCCTTATGAGAGTTCATTATCTTACACTCTCAGGGAAGAGGAGACACAGGGGAGTTCACCAGGAATCCTTTTCACAGTGGGGAATTTCTCAGAGCTCTAAAGAGGAGCCAGAAGGGGAAGCTGGTCCAAAAAAGGCAGGTCAAGAGGGTCAGACTCAAAACAAAACACAGCATTCACTGCGGACAGACACTTCCACAAAGCCTGAGAGGAAAGAGAAGTGTACTTTATTGTACCAGCAACTGTTCCAATGTTATGGAAATGCACGATTAGAAAAAGGTGAATCCTGGGTTTTTGTGTCTCTTTTGATGGAGTTTTGCGAGCAAAGCTGATCTCTTGTACGTGTGTGCGTGATGAGTGTTACAACTCGGATATCTGCTGAAAACTGTACTCTGCTGAATGGCGACTGTTCGTCCCCGTATCGGTATGTCACCAATTGTCAGGCTGGAGGCTGCTCTTTCAAATCAGCAACAAAAGACTCTTTCCTAAATGTTCCCTCTTTGCAGATAAACTCCTCTGCTTTTGAAAGAAGCAAAGCTAGTGCTATAGAAACAAAACGTGGATAAACGAGGAAACACAAAAGTAGGATTTATCAACTCATGTAAGCAGAATTATCTCAAAAGGTGTGAAATAAAGATCTGGAGAAAAAAGGGAAGGAAGGGGAGGGTTTGTGGGGAAAGAAAGAGCACCACTGTAGCAGGGAAATGTTCCCATAGCTGCTTTTTCAGATTCCCATCCAAACACTTATTATGATCTGGAGGGGTTCTGGCTGTGCCCAGTGTGGTGGCTGCTACAGTGTGACCCGGTCCAGATGGCCTCCTCTCCATCTGTAACTACTGTGTGTGGCAGAGGTACAGCTAACGGTCGCCGCCAAGCACGACGGTTTGAACCAGAAAAGGCAACATTGAATGGACGGCTGGTAGGAAATGCTGATGTTTCAGTGATTTTGCTAATCCAGTGAAACTCATTGTGAAGGTTTTAAAAAGCTGAGAATGGTTAGTAAGGATTAACCCTTCAGGAAACACTCCAATATGTACACTTTTACAAACTAAATAAATAAATACATATAGACTTGAGTTAAATTTGGAAGATTAAAGCTTCTCTGCACTGTGTTTATTTTTCCTTACAGCTCAATTCATTTTTGTTTCATTAAAGTAGATAATTCTGTGGTTTTTGTATAGTTAGAATAAGTGCAAATACATAATACAATAAATGTCATTTATGTTCAAATTGGAGTGTCAAATTAAAAAAATATGTTGAAAATACAAAACAGCAGGTGTTAGAATTAAACTTTATTTTTTATTTGATAACAGTTTTAGGTTTAAAGTGTTTTTTTTTTTACTTCTTGTTTTAAATTTTTTTTTCAAATTTTCAATATTTCTTTTAAGCTTATACACACACACACACACACACACACACACACATACACACACACACACACACACACACACACACACATATATATATACTTTTTTTTGGGAGGGGGGGGGTGTCAAAATTTCAATTATTCCTTCACGTTTACAATGTGCAAACGTGTTAAAACAGTTTCAATTTAAAACTGTTTGTTTTTTGTTTTTTTTCAAATTTACAATTTCTTTTTTTTCTCACTTTAATTCTGATTTCATAACACTCAAAAATAAACCAGGTTCAAATACTCAGGTTGTCATAAGAGTAATACACATGTTTCGGTCTCACATTTTGTTATCAAAAATAAACTAAATCAAATTGCTAATATTTTCAATGTGCAGAGAAAAACATTGTTGTTTCAGCTTCTGTATGCCACCCCTGTTATTACATCCACTGAGACCTGAAATGATCAAACTGACGTGAGGAATTTCTTTTTGCTTCATGAGCAACTGTGAGCTCCGTGAGCCGCACCTTCACACCTCTACAGGAGCACACATCCTAACCTGTCAAACCGCTGCTGCACGCTTCGGCTCTCCGGCAGACCGCGTGTGCTGCGAGCTCCTGCTTATTTGTCGTCTCCGACAGGCTGATGCCACCTGGACACAGCTTGCCTGGAACAAACTCCCAACACCATATGGGATGTCTCGCAGTCCTGCAGACAAGTCTTAACCAACACTACTCAGCCAAAAAAGTTTCGATTCCCCTTTTACTATACCTTTTGTCTATGCTTTGTCCTTCTTTGCTCTTTATGACAAACTGCAATTATTAATTTTTCCTCCATAATCACTTTTCAAACAGCTGACACTTGGTCAAAGTTCAACCTGGTTTAACTTTCAATGCATGTTCAATGGCCGCACATCAAGAGCCCAAAAACATATTTTAAAATGTTTAAAGTTATGAGCACAAGAAATTGTAATGCAGAAACCCTAAACGTACATTCATGCTCATTTACTTAGACTTTTGGTTGAAAGTGGTAGCTTGAACACACATTGCTGAGGGTGGTATGAACGTAGCGTAACAGTTTGATCCAGGATCCTTTGGCACAACAGAAACCTTTACAAACCTGGCCTGCTCTGAACTATAAACAACTTAATTTGTATTCTTTGGTGCAGTTTGGAACTTGAGTCAGCAAATATTTTCATTTTTCCTAATCACTCCTGTAACTGCCCACAACAAAAAATTACGATGTTACTCAACTTATTTGTCATATTGAAGTGATTTTAAGTACATCTGAGGACAAGCCTTAAGCATTTTTTTTTTTTAAAAAACAGGAAACAGAGCAGAGGCTGCACGGTGGCGCAGTGGTTAGCGCTCCTGCCTCACAGCAAGAAGGTTCCCGGTTCAAGTCCTGGCTGGGGGACCTTTCTGTGTGGAGTTTGCATGTTCTCCCCGTGCATGCGTGGGTTTTCTCCGGGGACTCCGGCTTCCTCCCACCGTCCAAAAACATGCTTCATAGGTTAATTGATTACTCTAAATTGTCCCTAGGTGTGGTTGTGAGTGTGTATGGGTGTGTGATTGTGGCCCCTGCGACAGACTGGCGACCAGTCCAGGGGTGTACCCTGCCTTCGCCCATGAGTAGCCGGGTTAGGCTCCGGCAACCCCGTGACCCCGAAAGGGATAAAGCGGATTGGAAAATGAATGAATGAATGAATGAGAAACAGAGCAAACAGCAATTGTAAGTGTTGGCAAGAATAATCATTTTTATTTATTTGTGTTGGTTTATAATATGTTAGCTTTAAACTCCACATCTTTACAAAAGAGTTCTGTGTTACTTCTGCTAGTACTAAACACATAACATCCAGCTTAAATTGTAGTTTTCACAGAGACCACAGAGGATAGAGGAGGAAGGAAGACGATAAATAACTACAGTTGAAGCCTAATAATTCTGTCTCCTTCTCTGTGGAACCAGCATGCACTTTCTGCCAGAGTGACTCAAACTTGCAAATATTGGCTGGAATCTCATCGTTCCTGCACAGATTTAATGAGCAATAAGGAGTAGGTGCACAGAAGCAGGGTGGAGTAGACCTGGATGGATGCATACACATGAAGAGGCCAGCAGAGAGAGGACAGACCACGACAACTGCTGATCACCTTAGCAGCTAATTACAAAGAAAGCAGTTACTATTGTCACAATGATTATTATGGAGCTCAAAGTTTAAGCTTAGCATTATATTTATTAAATTTTTTAAAAACTTCTTACGTGTAACCCTTGGGAAACTACTTTATACACATCGCAACTTTTTGCTGCTTGACTGATTGTGTGTTTCTTTTATAATTTTGTGGATGCATTCTTTGTTGACTAGTGGTCCCTGATCCTCCTCCTGCTAACCTCCTTCTTTGTCCCGTTGATGACCTGGATCAGGTGTGTTCTGTCAGAGGTTGGACTCAGGGACTCGGAGTGATCCAACCAATCAGCTGAGACTGGAGCTGGAAAAAAGACTGCTAATGAGGAGAAAACATTTGCTGTGGACACATTTTTTGCATATTGGGTGTTGTGCTGCTTCTCACTTGTCTTTACCTGTATAATTGTAAATGTATTTACTTGTATTTGAACTTGGACTGTGTTTCCTGTGATTAAAACTTCTCATTTCCACTGTGGAACCCAGAGGAGTCATCTGAGGACAAGAGCTTTTGTCTTGAGCTCGAGGCTTGTTGGTCTTCCAGAGTAAGTCCTAAAATTCTCTCTGTAGGTCAGGTTTTCCTAACCCTCACCAGAGTCGTGGGTGTTTGAATTCAAGGTTTGACACTCTTTCACTTTAATCATTTCAAACTTCAACCGTTTTTTAAAAGTTTTTCTAAGAATAAAATGCACTATATCTGCATCCCTTCTGTTTTTATGTCAGTTCCTCTTTCTCATGTATTTCCTCCAGGTCTTTCCAAGAATCCAGGAACTCAAAAGCCCTTTTTGCTTGCATTATGAGATTTCTGCCACTGTCATGGATGTTATAGGACTAGTAGTTTCACTTAAGGTGTCTTTCTGCAGCACAGCCTTTTCTGCATTGATAAAAGTCCTGAAGAGACTATTTAGTTAGTGAAGAATCTTTTTTACCTTGACAGTTGGTTGTCGGCAAAGTTCTTCGATATTCTCGGAGCAGATATCACTGGAAACACTCCAGATTTTTTAAATTTTACAGTGAAGATACTAGATTAGAGATGTTTTTCCAACTTGTAGGTGCATTGAAAATTTCTTCTCACCCTGTCAAAATGATCATAGCTGTCTCATGATGGTAAATTAATGAAAACATTCACATGGAAATAACTGAACAAAACACTGAACAAAAATGTATTCATTGTGCTTTTAAAACAGCCAAAAAACATCTGGATAATGCCTGATTCTGAGTCATTTCTAGACACACATTTACCACTTTGAAAATATTCCCACCTAAACGGTAAGTTTTCATTTCTCACTTGTCTTTCCGTCTATCCTGTTTAGTTGAATTTATTTTAGGACAGGTAGAATCCAGGAGCTGGCACATTGAAGCAGTGAGACCTTTCTTCTGCCAGAAAACATTTCCACACAGAAGTTAAGACAGTTTTGACCTTTAAGATCATTTGCATTAACCTTTAGAAGGCAGAGCTAATGTGACAGTGTTTGTGGAACAAAACAGTTGGCTGTTTGCGTGCAAATCTGCGATGCAACCTTTCGTTTTTCACCAAAGCTCCAGAGTGAAGCTCCACAGGGAGAATATGCCTATTTATTTAAATTAAGAATCTCATTCTAACTTCCATTGATGCTGACGGAATGGGCAACGTATAATAAAAATCCTTGGGATCCAGTGACACCTAGTGGATAGGAGCCGTGTGACACATAATGTCAGAGTCAGCCTTTTTAGCTGATCATCCTTTCTTTCTTCCATGACTCAAAATTGTCACATTTTGCACAAAAGGTCCCTGAACAGATAAGTTTAAAATCTTATTTGCTTTAAATAATAAATACAAATGTTCACAGTTTTTTTTATCACTGTGAACAGTTTTCACAAAGTATAAATATATAAGTATATAAAAATAATATAATAAGCATAAATATAATTGCAGTCTCAGAAACATGGTTTAACAATGACAGGGGAGTGGACATTTATAAAAGTAGGGAACTGAAAAATAAATAATAAGAGGTGGTGTTGCTCTATATGTGGATTCAAATCTGAATTATAAGGTGGTAGAGAATTTAACTGTCGCGGTGAGCAAAGTGTTTGGATGCATTGCCAGTAAGATTTTAGTGGAGAAAAAAAATTACAGTAGGTTGCTTATACAGGGTATCTTGTTCTGACATGAATACTTTAAATACTTAGAAGGAAATCTTACTAATATGAGTCAAAAGCCTATGTTCTTCTGTGGAGACTTTAACACAGACTTACAAAATTTAAATAAACATAAAGCATCTGAGGAATTTATTAACATCATGTACAGTAATGGCCTACGTCCTTGGATTAACCGACCCACAAGAATCACTTTGAGAAGTGCAACAATGATAGATAATATATTTACAATTATTGATAATAAAAAGGTGAGTGGGTTGTTAATAAATGATATCAGTGATCATTTACCTATTTTTGCAACTCATGAAATCAAGTATAAAAATTTTGAATAATGGTAATGGGCTACAATTTAGAAGGATTAGAACGGAAAAGTCTTGGAATGCATTAAAAAAGGATTTAATGGAATATAACTGGGAATGTATTTAAAAAGAAAAAGATGTGGATAAAGCATAGGATGGATTTTTAAAAATATTCAAACTATTATATGATAAAAACTGCCCAATTCAGGGATTCAGAAGTAAAACTGAACATGTGAGTACCTTATGGATTACTGAAGGATTAAAAAATGCCTGTAAGAAAAAAATAATGTATGTAAAGTATTTGTAAAGCACAGAGGTGAAGAGGCTAAGAGGAGATATAGGACATACAAAAACAAATTAACAATGATTATGAGGAAGTGTAAAAAGGAATACTACAATAAATTACTGGAGAATAATATAAATAATACAAAAAGAAAGTGGACCATATTAAATATCGTAATTAGAAATTCTCCAAAATACACAAGCTATCCCAAACATTTTCATGATGGGAAAAACTTGCATAAAAATCCGAAAGATAAAGCAAATCAATTCAATAACGTCTTTGCTAATATTGGAGCAAGTCTCGCTAATGTTATTCCAACAATAAGCAAAGGTCCTCATTTAACAGAAAGTAACATGAATGCTATGGTTCTTGAAGAAGTGGAAGACAAAGAAGTAATTGAAGTCTCTAACCAGTGTAAGAACAAGACATCTACAGACTGCTATGATGTTGAAATGATGTTAGTCAAGAAGGTCATTGAAGACATTTCAAAACCCATGACTCATATATGTAATCTAGCATTTCAGAATGGTAAATTCCCTTTGAAAATGAAAACTGCTAAAATAATCCCATTGCACAACACTGGAGATAAGCATCATTTCACAAATTACAGGGCTGTCTCCCTCCTACCTAAATTTTCTAACATCCAGGAAAAACTTTTTAAAAATAGACTTTGTAAATTCATTAATAAACATAATGTACTTGCAGATGGCCAGTATGGTTTTAGAGAAAGCAGATCATCATCATTGACTCTAATGGAAATAACTGAAGAAATAACTAATGTCATGGATGAGAATAAATATGCAGCTGGAGTTTTTATAAATAATTTAAAAAGAAAACATTCGATACAATAAATCATGATATTCTAATTGATCAAATTGATAAAGGTTGAGGACAAGCTTTAGATTGGGTGACTATTTGAGAGACAGCAATTTGTAAAGACAGGAGACCATAGCTCAACAGTCTTAGACACTGTGTGTGGTGTCCCTCAGGGTTCAGTACTCGGGCCAGTTTTATTTAATCTTTACATTGATGATATTGTCAAAACATCACATGAAATAAAATGTATATTATTTGCTGATGACGCAAATGTTTTGTTTTCTGATAAAAGAATCCAGGAACTCCTGACCAAAGTAGCTAGAGGAATATATAAACTAACTGGTTGGGCAGAAATAAGTTATAACTGAATTTGGATAAAACTAAAATTGTGTTTTTTGGCATCAATAATGTTAGAGAGAATATTATGACAAAAATAGCAGGAGTGACATTAGAAACAGTGAATCATTACAAATTCCTGGGAGTAACAACAGATGACATGTTTTCCTGGAAACAGCATTTTAGCTCTGTACAGGCAAAAAAAATCAAAAAGCATTTTAGTTATGGCCAAAGCGAAACACATTCTAACCCAAAGAGCAAGCCACATACTGTATAATAAACCAGACTTAATCTATTGTTTAGAAATCTGGGGGAGTACATACAAACCTCTTTAAAACCATTGTGCATTTTACAAAAAAAAAGCAGTAAGAATAATACAGAATGTCAATTATCGACAGCACACTGGTCAGTTATTTCTAAAATCAAAGATTCTAAAACTTTCTGATCTAATAGAACACAAAACAGTACAGCTGATATACAAAGAAAGACATAATTTATTACCAGCTCATTTACAATCACTGTTTTGTGGCAGATTGGGTGGTTATAGTTTCAGGAAATAAAATAATTTCTGTACTCACGGCATGCATAACTAAATGTATATCAATATGTAGAGTTAAGTTATGAAACAGTCTAAATGATGAGCTGCGATTGAGCAACAGTATAAACCATTTCAAGCAAAAACATAAGATACTAATCCTCAGTAAAAATGGTCATAAAGAAGAATAATTTTAATTTCCTCATACAGGTTATTGTTTGCACAGTTTATGTGAATGACTTCATGTGTTGTGTGTCTTGTTTATTATTGGTGAGGATGACAGGGGCTGAGGTTGAGGTCCCAGTGGAAAGAATTTTGAACAGGCAAAGTATAAGAATGACAAATTTGGCGTGTTAGTATACATATATATATATATATAGTATATATAGTATATGTACATGTTTGTGTGTAATTTGTGATTATGTGGGTAGATGTTTGATGATAACTAAAAGGTATTTAATGTCAGTGTTAAATGTAGATTATATTGTATAAACTCAAAGTTTTAACTTCTTCCTGCTCCTTTTGGAACAATATCTTGATGTCATTTTTTTAAATAATTTATATATTTTTTTATTTTTGTTATATCGTCTTGTTGTTTTATTTTTATTACTCTCTATGTATTGTTTGAAATAAAAATGTTGAAATGAAATAACATAGTTGACATGAAGTGAAATATGTTCATCAAGTGATGCTGATCACAGGATGAAATGCAGATTACCGTATATCTTCCAACAGTAGCCGGGGCGTTTATTTAAAAAAAATGTCGGCCAACCCGGCATTTATTAGAGACCGGCGTTTATTCCATCACAGACAGAATGGTGATGGTTAATTGGTTCATTTTGCGTAAAATTCGATCACAAAAATAACAGATGAACATTTCAGGATTTATTGAAATGATGAGAACATTTTATTCTGTTCTTATTAGCACTGGCTGAACGTCAATCTCCGTGTCAAAAATCAGTTTCACTTTCATGCCTATCATTTTCCTGGAGACAGGCGCACCTTTTGCTTTGCTCAGCAATCCATGTTCAAACCAGTTCTTCTAATTTGGTGCTGCTTTCTCTGCTCACCAGTAAACCAGGCTTCCTCCTTTTCTTTCTTCCTGCAGCATGTCTGCTGTTTAGGATTCATCCCAGAATTGAAACGTGGAGTTAGCAGCTAATGTTTTTAGCCGTTCGCTACACGGAGCGATGTCTGTTTATCTCATTTACAATGCACGAAAGACATGGATGATGTCAGGAGATCAGGTTGATTTATTTTGAAAAGCTCTACAAGAACATCAGTGATCATGCCTCAGTGTTTGGGTTCATGAAAACATTTAGAATTTCCTACAAGCTACCGAGAGCTTCTCTCCACTGTGTCTGAACGGCTGCTTCCCGGTGTTTCCTCTCTCTCTTACAGAGTTTGTTAGCTTTCTGTCCCGCATTAACCCCAAGAATAAAATGAGGGTACCTTTTTTGAAGCGTCAATGAAACTACAGTTCAGGAGGCCGAGCAGACTGCTTTCCCATCCCGCGCCGGCTCTCTGTCTGCCTGCCAGCTCCACCCCAGTGGCCGCATAGCGAGCTCCAGCTCTAAAGTGTACCGCCTTAGTCCAACAGCAGCAGACTGGACAGTTCCAGAAATCTTGCTGCCCCGAAAGGGATCCAGTGGGGTGAGAAAATGAATAAGTTCAGGAGAATCCAGGGATTGATCCACTATAAACACCAGGAAATGGGTTTGCTCCTTTTTGTTTCTGAAGCTGTCTTTGCTCCTTCGCTCCTTCATCCATCTGCTTGCAACATTCTCTGATATGTTTAGGATTCATCCAAAAAATGTGGTTTAGATTCCTCAACAGAATGTTCTTTGGTATCTTCCAAAAGTTTAAGCAAAATGGAATGAGCCAAAATGTTGTGATCCTTGCTACACTGGCTGAATGCTACAGACACCCAGCCCCCACCCTCTGCCTGCCTCAGTACGAAGCACGAGGGCAGGGGTGGGGGGTGGGAGGAGGCGCGGGGGGGGGGGGGCTCTTAAAGGAGCCCGGCCACTATTAGAGACCGGCCATTATATACGATATATGAAGAGTTATAAGAATTGATAACTGCATTTAATACCAAAGTGGAACATCACAATAGAACAGCAGCAAATTTCATGAAGTTTTTTTTTTTTTCATTATTTTCTATTTTCAATAATTTTCTAATTAGAAGAGGATATTGTTGCTGCTGAAGTGACTGGATTTGCACTTTCGTTGATGCATTTAGCTCTTTAGGCTGTTTTACTGTTTGTTCCATGTAGAGAACAAATAATTGAAAAGGAGGACTTCCCGTGTTTGTCAGTACAAGGACAGATTATAAACTTTCAAAGAGTTATGACTTTTAACATCAGAAGAAGTGAGTGACTTCAGAACAGAAACAAATCAATCCTTTCTGTGACATGACACGATCTAAACAGTTCTGACACTGTTTAAACCTTCATTAAAAATGAAAAACACAGATCAAATGACAGCATGCTGCAATTAATTACGCTGCAATTACAATAAACATCACATTAGTTGCAAATGGTGCAGCTTGATGTAAGTTTTTTTTTGGTTTTTTTGAAAGTTGTTGGATTAACAACTGAAAATGTGTAGTGTCTTTGTGGTGCTTGGTTTTATTTTGACCCAACAAATATATATTTTTGTTAAAAAGACACATTGAAAGGCTGAACCTGTCCTACATGACATTACATTTGGTAAATCATCACATAAACAAATACAAATATAATTTTTTTGATAGAGAGCACACACACACAAAATCTCTATTTATTGGCCAAAACTCTCACCAGATTACAAACAGATGTTTAACTCAAAAAAGACACAACAGCTCTTAGATTGATGATTACTCCTTTGCTACAGTGTGTTACACTGAAATGATCGTTATTATCCTGAAATGAAAGGCCGCAATTTTCCAAAGTACTTTCATTAAGTGCAAACTATAATTGTTTGGAGGGAAAAAAAAGAAAGAATGACATCACTGTTTTATCTGAGACAAATATGCTTGGAGTTGCACAGATGAAAGCCAAACATCAAACTTAAACATTACCAGCTCTAAATATATCAATCTTTTCGTGTCAACTCAAGAAGTTCAGATGGAGCTCTTGTTTGTGTTTGGGACGTGAGCTTGGCCAGCTGGAAGGATCAGCTTTGGCTTGATAAGTCATGTGTCAAAGTGGAAAATGATTTCATAGGAAAAAATTGATTTCAGGAAAACTGTGTGCAGCAGCGCTGATTGCACCGTTTTCTTCTCCTCCATTGTTGGTCGTGTTTAGATTACCTACAAGGTTTTGATTCTGTATTTGACTTAGTGAAGGTTCAATAATAGATTTGTACAACTACAAATAACAGTACCAGTAGTGCAAATACATTCCATATAAATCCTTGTAAATACCTTTATGGTTTCAGAAATAGATTCATCTTTGTTCAATTAAAAAGTGGATTTTTGTGACGATTCATCAAAAATGGCAAACAAGTGCTCATGTTTAGGAAAAAGCTGCAAGTGAGTTCAAAGAAACTCCCTCCACCTTTAAGGGTATATTAAATATAAATTAAATAAATACTTTTAACTGTTCTTGGAGCATCTTTGTTTAATTTACTAGAACAACTAGCACTCTTCAACTAGATAAAAGAGGGATTTTATGGACTTTTTGTTGTAATTACTTCTTTATTTTCATTAAAAACTTTAAAAATTAAAAGAGTTTATTTAATGCATACAAACTAAAAAGTGATAAAAACATTTTTTAAGCACTTAGAGGATTATTTGAACCCTTGTCCTCTGAGAAGCAGGGTCTAAGGGCAGGGATCCCAGTTTAGCTTAGTCTGTTCAGTTTAGTTTAGCATCCAGCTATTGTTTATATTTTTTATGACTGACTTTATGTTCTTTGCATTAATACCGGTGTGAGGCCCATTGGAATGGTTATGGTAGTGATATCGGGCTATGTAAATAAAATTGAATTAAAGTTGAATTGAAATGGCTGTGATGAAGACAGCAATAAACCTTAAGATGAAGAAGGACTTACCAGCTGTCTGGGCAGTCTGGGTTATGTTTCACGCCGAGCATTATACCAGAACTCTGCAAACTTTTTTTAATTATTATTATGAATGAGTTATTTGGCCTGAGAATAAAACGGCCTTGTGAAAGAGTTTATGGTTTTCTACTATGCTTCATTTTTCTTTGAAAAAACAAAGTGAAAACTGTTAGGTTAGTATCACAATATAACATCTCTGCAAAATGTTTGTTTTCAGTTTGGGTTTTTTCATATTTTGAGTTTCTATTTTGGGAGTTTTTCTTGAAAAATAAGACTTTTATTGGTTGATGTTTTCTCTTAAATTGAATAATCATGAGTTCTGATGAAGTTTTACTTTTTTGTTCTTCCTTCAATACTTAAAGTGTATTTTTATAAGAGGTTTCCAAATTCATAAAATGCAAAAAAGTAACATAAAGAACCTTTAAGTTTGACAAAGCATGACATCTTAATGCAACAGCAAAAGCATAACACTCATGAGAACACTTAGTTGTGTAATAATGCTCTTGGACAGAAGCTGAGCCAGAATCTGTGTGAGTCATCTTTCTAGGTCTTGACTTCTTCTTTTCACTGAAAGATGAACATTTGTGTGTACATGAGTCACTAACTAAATGTAAAAAAAAAACATCCAAAAAGCAAAATAACAACAAAAAAAGACTCCGGTTTTTATTTCAGAGTAAATTTCAGAACCCTGTGCTATAGATGTTTCAGTAAGACACTGCTTTACCTGGCTTTTGTTAATGTTTCCGTCTTTCTATCTGCTTTTTCTCCTCTCTGTGCCTGCTGGAAAGCTACAAACTGACTCTAGCTTTCGACAGTAATCTAACTCTTTACCTGCAGATTGTCAGTAAAGGCAGCATTTTGCAGAAATCATGAACACTTCAGAGAAGTTAGAAAAGTTATAGGTTTGTAATTGTCTTAAGACATTTTCCCACGAAGAGATTTCAAGATCTGAAAATCATTAGAGCTGCAATCGGTACAAAACCTTTTGTTTTCTGCTTGTAAGTCAAAGATCTTCTGACCATGAGGAATCATTCTCCAGAGGTCTTCAGGCTGCAATCCAAGAGACAAATGGACTGAGTCTTTGAGCACATGTCATCTGTCTTCTAGTTCAGCATCAGATGTTTCTAATCTAGTTCTTCCATCTGAGTGTCTTTGTGCTTTACTGACTTCCAGACATCCAGAAAACAAGACAGAGGCGCTGTAACCTTTACATGTTCCCTATAATGTTTCAAGAAAATCTGTCCTCTCCCACTCTATGGGTCTGTGCATAAGTGTAAATGTAGATTAGTGGTCCCTCTCTTCTGCTTCTGAGTCATTAACAAGATCATCAGTTAGAAAAACAGGGTTAGAATATTGCACGTGTGCCAAAACAATTATGTAAAAGAAAAACATGCTTTCTTGGTTTAAAAACACAGCTGCAGGGGAGTCATTAGCAAAGTTAGCATGAAGTAGATTTCATAATTATTCCCAGAATTTATCACTTTCGCCTTATCTCATTAATCAAGAAGTAATCCAGGACATATGGACTCAAAGACTTCCTCTTACTCCATCCATCCATTTTCTTCCGCTTATCCGGGACCGGGTCGCGGGG
>BSAI01000104.1:11263340-11307351 GCA_036245035.1 Adrianichthys oophorus
TGCAGTTAGCAGATTTTGTGATTTATTTTAATAGTAAGAATCATTTTGAGAACTAATATGAAGGGAAGGACAATAAAGTGGTGGCGTTAGATTGTGTGGCTGCTGCTGGTTAGATACTGTAGGCCTGTGTAAGCGTCCCCCTACAGCAGACAGGACAGCAAGGAAAAGAGGATGAAGCAGAGACCACCACGGGCTGCTGTTAGCTTGTTTAATGACTGGACCAGTGCAAAAATGCAGAGGAGTCTCTGCTTCTGTCATCAGGGCCCCACAGTCACACAGTAGGAGAGAGCAGTTCTATTTCCTTTACTTCTGTTCAGGAAAAGAAATACCTTCATATTTCTATTACACTGTATTAATTCTTCCATTGGTGAGCACAAAGCTTATTTTAGCACCCTGGACACAATTGTGGGGAGATAGATAATGTCGGATTCAAAGAAGTGACAAAACATGAAAGAATTTGCTACGTTTGTTTGAAAATTTGAATAATGAATCTTTAACGGTTTTTTGTTGGTTAATATTTTTTCCTAAACCTTGTCTTCGGCGGGGGTCTTGGTGTGGGGGTGACTGGGTGTTACCCCCTTTTTTTACATTCAATCATCCACCACAGAAGAACACAAACACTCACCTGAGCACAGGTGCCTGCTCACCTTTGCACAAATGTTATGCGTGATGGAATGACATTCTTGACATTTGTTTGTTTGTATCCATATGTGCGTGTGAACTGCAGTTGTATTGTGTACGTGTTGACATGTTTGTGCGTGAAGGTGTTTTTTTGTGAGCCAACAGGTCTGTTTGTAACATTTGAGTGTGTCTGTGGACAGGCTCCGTCCTTTTGACTAACATCTGATGATAAACCTCCAGCAACTTGTTGCGTTGTGGTTCTTCCTCCGTTTACTTCTTTAATCAGCCTACAACTCCTTTTTCTCCCTTTTTTGTACCCTTTCTCCCTATCTCTAACATCCCACTCTTTCCTTCTCTCCCCCTTTGTTTCCACCCGGTCCAACATGGACAGCATACGAATGTCATCAATGTAAATAAAGTTCTCATATGTTCTCATAATTGTGCCTAAAGGTTTAACTGACTTAAAGGAAGTTGTGAACAACATTTTGGCTCTGAAGCAGCATTTAGGTAGGGATTTGCTGTGGAATATTTCTGAAATCTGAATGAGAGAACCAAACTTTAAGAGCTTACACAAAGTTTTAATGAACAAAAGTAAAAGAATAGAGAGAGTACACGTTGATCAGACGTGTAGGGGAGATTCAAAGGGAATGTCCCAACGTTGAGTGGCGCACCACCTTTTTATAGAGATGTACAAACAACTTTGCGCTTTTCATGACCTTTAGATCTGCTGCATCTAAGTTTCACACTTACATCTGGCGAGACAACTTTAGTTAACATTTCTCTAAAAGAGCTGGTTCAAACAGGATGTGTTTCTGCTTTTGCTAAAGTCTGCTCTCGGTTGCTAGGTGCAGCTGAGCAGATTTCAACAACTGAAACAGGACATGTCTGCAGAAACAGTCACACATTAAATCTTTAATTTCAACAGTAAGATATAATAAATGAAAATTAATAAAATTAGTATAATAAATTGAGTGTAATAGGAAATTCCCATCACAGGTTACCAACTAGATAAAAGTGACACCAAACAGTATGTCCCCACATTTTATCAACTAACCTTTCTTTTGGGACCATCATATCACCATAGCTGTGTTAGCTCAGACCAAGTTGGCTTAAACCATTTCAGGGTCACATCCTGGAAACAGTTTATTTTTTTTTTCTTTCAACAGAGTTTTCATCTGTTTTCGTTCACTGTGAATGCTTCTGTGATGCTGTATGAGGCTGGAACGCCAGCTGTTTTCCAAAAAATGCCCCAAAAAGCACCTGTGTGCTCCAGTCTTATCAATAATGTTGAACCTGTAACAAGAGATCATTGTGCAGTCAATAAAATGAACCATTTATGTAAAACTTTAAACAGCCTATTGCTGAACATGAGAGAATATTTTGGCAATGTTGCAAATCCATGATGATGCAGTTTCTTTTCTTTAAATGAGCATCAGCAAAAATAAACTTTAAAATAATAAGTTAAGTTTGTACCCAATAAAACCCACTGAAGTCAGCATCTTTATCTGGAAAATACTAAATAAATTAGGCACATCTATGTATATAACTTCTTCTAACTTTTGTCTGTAATTTCTTTGAGAGTTGTATAGATGACTTCTTTACACAGCCTAGTCATTTGACAGAGCAATACCTGTTGAGAGGAAAAGTACAAATCATAAACAGTTAGAAAAAAGTACATTTAAATCCAGATGACAAAAAGCTTCGACATTTTTGGTTTGCAGTCCAGATCAAGGGAAGCACAGCCCCCTTTCTACTGTAGAAGGGAGGAGTCTCGGAAGACGCCGACTTTAGCTGTAATTATGTGTCACATCATAATTAAAGTTTGTTAAATAAAAAAAAAAAAATATATATATATATATATATATATATATATGTGTGTATTTATGTATACATATATATACATATTCTTTTTTACGACAATTACAATTTTTTAACCTTTAAAAAGTAATTTTAGCAGCTTGAGCAATTAAAATGTGCACTCTTAACTTGTAAAGTTTCTTGTGTTGCTGCAGACGTTAATTATAAGGATTACAAAACAAAATACAGCTATTTAGGTAGTTTTATTGTTGCCGTTTTGTGAACTTGATGCACAAAATACATCTACTATAAAAAAGTTGCCTCTTTTCCTTTTTTAAAAAAGGTGCTGATCAAAGTTTTCATCCAAATGTTTATCTGAAATGTATCCTTAACATGGAAAGAACAACAACACTAAAAAACCTTTTTCCAAGTTTTCCTGTCATTGGGATCCACATGCAGGCTGACAATAAAACAGGGCAAATGCCCAGTTTGCTATTAATCTTCCAGGACCAGAGTCTGTTTCCTGGACCTTTTAACTGCCCCACTTCCATGAGATAAACATTTGATGTCAAGACTCTTTGGGGGAGTGTGATAAAAAATAGAGATAATGGCACGATAAAAAGACAGTCAGGGGGAGGAGAGAGATGCGGAGGAGATGGCGAAGGAGGGAGCAAAAGTTGAAGTGGGAAGCAGAGGAGGAGGAGGAGACAAATGTGAAACTGTCTTTCCAGTACAAGATTTAGAACCAGAAGCTCAGGAAGGTTTACTGCACAGAGGAGGTAAGGAAAGAGAATTACTTTTGAGCATCGTTTGCTAAGCTGTAGCCTGTTTCCTGAAAATGCTTTTATCAACACCAGATTATCTTTAAATCTAGATAGAACTGGAACAATAAGCACTTGCCTTTTTAAGCTGTTTGATTCCTGTTTCAAAATTTGGCCTGTTTGTCTTAATATCTGACTTACAATTTTTGAACCTAGTTTTCACTCAGACTCAGTAAAAATCCATGTAACAAGAACTATACTTTCTGTGAATTTTTGATAAGTTTGCCAGACCTATTCAGTTTTAGCATCAACGGCTACTTAATGTTTACATTTTAGCATCAAAAATGATTACATTTCTTTTTCTGTGAGTCTTTTATTTCCTTTGAGTCACCAAATCCTGTCCATCGGTCTGTCTGAGGGTGTTGGGATTTGTGCGGACTTCTCGACACTGAATGCAGAAATGTCTGAGCGTTCCCCTGACAGATGCTGATGGCGAACACAGATGTGTAACCTGAGAGTACGGTTCTGTCCAGCTGCATTTTTTTTCACCCTAAAACCTCAAAGACCAAACGGAGGGAGCATGAACTTCCAGACACATTCCTCTGAACACTTTATTATCAACCTTCACTACAAGTTGTGGTTTTTTTAATGATGGTTGTGTGCAAGTTGAATTAAAAAGCTGTTGCATTACTATGCTCGAACACAGAGTTTCTAAGATGCGCGGATTGTGCTCTATTGAGTTTCAGAAGGAAAATCCACGTGTGGTGAAAGGGTCAGATGTGGCTGAAAAGGAAAAGAATGCCACAGAGGCCCCTTGTCTTTCTGGCAATCACGGCAGCTGTTGTTCTTACCGCTCAAGGTAGGACTCTAACACGTACGCATTTTAACACACACATTGCATCTTTTTATGGAAAATATTCCCCAACAAACTCATGCTATCAGCAAAGATTGCTTTTCTTTTCTCCTTTTCATCAATCTTAAGGAGAAAGAAAAGATTTGGTATTTTGTGACCTTCGACCAACACTCAAAGAAAGCTCATTTCCAAAATGTCTCAGTTTGTAACAAGGAAATTAGAAAGGCACTCAGCTGAGGAAAGACTGTTGTATGTCAGCAAAGAAGATACAAATGAAAACATTCAAAAGCAGCTTGTAAAAGAACATCTTTAGATCAATCTTGAGCTTCCTTTAGTCATACTTGACAAAAATCCAGTTTATGTCAGACTCATCCTTCTACTTTGTTTTTTCTATGTTATTGTTTGAAAATTAACTTATTGGCTCCCAACTTTATCATTTGTCTATTAACTTGGAGCTCAGGGTTTTGCTGATTGTTAACATGTTTGCATGTGTTTTATGATGTTTTCATGATTTTTATAAATTTTACAAAAAATGGCAAAAAAAAAAAAAAAAGTTTTGAATTGTCAAATGGATGATAACTGATTTAACAAAAAAACAAAAACTTTGGTAAATTGAGATGAACTGAGACTAAAACTAAACAAGGAATTTTATGAGGGATGAAGACCAATAGATCATAAGAAATAAAAATACTTAAAAATCTCACAAATCTTCTCAAAATTGCTACCATGTCTACCTGGAAAGTCAGCTTTTGATCCCAAAGGTAATCATAAAGTCAATCATTGTGAAAAAAGATTCCTTTTTAGGTCATTGTACATTATTAGGCTCTTGAAAAAAATAATTCAAAAATAATTTCAATGTTTGATATGTGAAAAACCTTCTGAAATCCTTACTGTCTCTTTACATTTATCCAGACCCAAGTCATTGTTCACTGAACTACTCCACGGTAAAAGAAAAGATGCCAAGAACCATCTCATACATTTTACATAGTTTTATTGACATTCACATAGATACACAAACATTTACTTGTTCTCCTCAATAAAAATAAACAATAGTTAAAATAAATCTCAAAGCTGTGAAGGGAATGAACTAAAAAATGTTTCCAAACTTTAAAACTAACGTTTTGATAAAAATAAATAAATATAACAATACCTGATCCAGCATTGAGTTTTGAAAGATTAAATAAAACGGAAATATACTGCACATTTGAAACTGTATTCGCCATCAAAAAGATATGCCTGTGTAGTGTGGAATGGCTTCTGGAAATACTGATTAAGAAGACATATGTCTACATCCTGTAAACCAGTCAGTGTCTGCTCTTGGCTTACATGTCAGAACTAAATAATATCCCTATCTGTCTTTTTTGGAAGGGCACACACGCATCTGTAGCTAACAGGATTATTCTGAAATGAACGCCTTTTTTTATTATCATCCCTTAATCACAATCAGCATTTTGTTTCCGCCGGTCATATAAAACAATTTACAGAATGGCATGTAGATGTGAAAATACTTTTTCTATTTTTTCTATGGACATGTGAGTGAAACATTGTTGACACAAATTGACACTAATTTGTCTATTCCAGGATCATGGAGAAGAGAGAACAAAGAGTCCACTGTCTACCACTCTAATGGTACCATGACAATGTACCTTGTACCTAATGTCCCCCTTGTTATAGTAGGTGAAATGAATGCAAAAGATGCTCTTCAGGCCCTTTTTGTTTTTGTGAACTGTGCATGACCAGATTACTTCAAGTGGACAACATGGTTCAACGTTGATCACCCCGGTGGCCGTGGAGACTATGAGCAACTGGATGCCATCCGCTTCTATTACCGTTCCAGAGTGTGTGAGACTCCACAAGCTGTAGAGGCCAGAACCACAGAATGGATCCCAGCTCAAGAAACTGGGGAGATAGTTCATACAGACCATTCAGTGGGTTTCTGGTGCCTCAATGCAGAGCAAGGTCCTGGTCGCAACTGCTCCAACTATGCAGTTCGCTTCCTTTGTCCCAAAGGTCTGAACTAAATTTGGATGCTTTTTTCTTATTTAAAACCACACTTTGAAAACTGCTTAGGTTCTTATTTCTTATCAGATAGCAGTCAAACCATCCAAGGAACATGGGGTCCGTGGTCAAGCTGGAGCCCATGTCCTGCTCTTTGTGGTCAAGTGGCTATGCAACACCGTTATCGAAGCTGCCAGTCTCAACTGGTCCCATGCAGTGGACCTAAAACAGAAGAAAAGCCATGTAATGGGCCAGAATGCATGAATGCAGGTTAGCAAGAACTTCTTTGACTACACAGATCTGTTTGTGACATCAGATATTTTAGAGAACATAAAAACTTGAACCCATGTGGCAAATACATTTCTTTCTCGTTAGATTGCTCCCTGCGCTGTGTGATGGGGAGAGTAAATGCAGACTGTGATGCATGCATGTGTGAAGAGCACATCCTCCTGGGTTCCGTCCGCAGTGCTGGCGGTCTCATTGCTACAGGAGCTGCTGTCCTCCGGGCCAACAAACTGCTTACTCTAACAGACCACAATGGCCACTTTCGCATCCCTGGGATCTGCCCTGATGGAAACACAACCCTCACAGTCAGCGTCAAGGACCATGCAAGCCTCAACATTGTTGTTCCCAGCAGCTCCCAGCGCACCTCAGTTTTGGCCATTCAGCTGAAAAGAGCCGGTAGATTACTTAGGAATCTAGAAAAATAACATAGATGCTAACTGTTATCTGATTTATTTCCAATTATTGGAAAAAGCTTATCTGTAAAGTTTCTTGTTTGTTCCTGTTTTTAGAGAAGTTGCATGTCTTGAGCAACCCTGAAAGCAAAGCCAGGAGAGAGGGGCAAAGTGTTGCCTTTTGTTGTAAAATTACTGGAAATCCAGGACCAGACAAATACCAGTGGTGAGATTTTATTTCACAAACACTTCTTTATTTTTCACTTGAAAAAGTTACAGGATTTTATATGGTTTACTATCATATTATTCTTTTATGTGAACCACCAGGTTTCATAACAACACAGTCGTGGAAATGCAGACTGAGGGCACGCTAGTCTTGAGAGATCTACGCCGCCACCAGGCCGGAGAGTACTACTGCAGAGCAACTGGGGCATCTGGGACTATCAAGTCCAAGTCAGCAACTCTTAAAGTAATTGGTATGTTGCTATAACTTTGTATTCTATATCACTTTAAATCAGATCTGTCTTTGAATATGCATGTCTCCAACACAGGTAAAGATGAGCACTCATGCCACCCTAAGCCTGAGTCTCACCTCATCCGCCTTCCACGTGACTGCTACCAAAACAGTACAGACTCTTTCTACTATGATGTTGGCAAATGCCCCTCTAGTCAATGCACTGGAGAGTTAGACAATAATATAAGGTGCAAGGACAAACTAGCTTACTGCTGTGGAGTGGCAAAGATGGAGGAGAGACAGCTGGCATGCCAAGGATACCAACTACCAATCATGGCTGTTACTGAGTGTGGCTGTAAGAAATGTGTGGACACCAAGGCCACTGTGCATGGCAGGGCCATTGCGGCAGACAACGGTGAGCCAATGAGATTCGGTCATATCTTCATGAATGGAGTCAGAGTCAGCAGGACAGGCTATAAAGGCACCTTCTCCCTCCAAGTCCCTCCAGACACTGACAGACTGGTGCTAACTTTTGTGGACAACATGCAAAAATTTGTCAACACAACAAAGGTGCTTCCATTCAACACCAAAGGGGGGGCTGTCTACCAGGAGGTCAAACTCCTGCGGAAAAAAACTCCTGTGACTATTAGTCCCTTAGAAACAAACACTCTTGAGCTCGGGGAAGTAAAAGACCAGGAGGCCATGGTTCAAATCCAGATTCCTCCTCATAGCTTCTATAAAGAAAATGGGGAAGTCTTCACAGGTAACGTTAGTGCAAGTGTGACATTTCTGGACCCTAGAGATGTCTCCACAGCTGCTGCTGCTCAAAGTGATCTAAACTATATAGGAAATGAAGGTGATACACTCCCACTGAGAACCTACGGAATGTTTTCTATTGATTTTAGAGGCGAGGAAAGCAATGAAGTCCTGAATGCAGGTGAAGTCAAGGTGTTTCTGGATTCTGCCCAAGTGAAAATGTCTGAACACCTTGACACCATGAAAATGTGGTCTCTTAATCCTGACACGGGTTTATGGGAAGAAGAGGGCAGTCTAAAAATAGAAAGGAAAAATCGAGGTAAAAGAGAAGAGAGGACTTTTCTGATTGGGAATATGGAGATCAGAGAAAGAAGGTTATTCAACTTGGATGTTCCTGAGAATCGAAGATGTTATGTAAAAGTTAGGGTCTTTCGCAGTGAACGCTTCATGCCCAGTGAACAAGTGGAGGGAGTCACAGTGAGTCTCATTAATATGGAGCCAACAGCTGGATATTCCTCCAACCCGCGTGCCTGGGGTCGATTTGACAGTGTCATCACTGGGTCAAATGGTGCCTGTCTTCCTGCCTTCTGTGATGAACAAAAACCTGATGCCTACACTGCTTTTGTAATGGCTAACCTAGGAGGGGAGGAGCTAGAAGCTGTTCCATCTGCCCCTAAATTTAATCCAAGCCTCATTGGAGTGCCCCAGCCATACCTGCGTAAACTGAACTACAGACGCACTGACCATGAGGACCCCAGAGTAAAAAAGACAGCATTCAGTATCACTGTGGCAAAACCAAGTCCTAACACAGCAGAGGAGGCCAATGGGCCTGTGTACACTTTTGAGAGTTTAAAAGAATGTGAGGAGGCCCCATTTAGTGCAGGACACTTTCGCTTCTCAAGGGTGGAAGGAGACCGCTACGATTACAACACAGTGCCATTCAATGAAGATGACCCAATGAGCTGGACAGAGGATTACCTTAGCTGGTGGCCTAAGCCTATGGAATACCGCGCCTGTTACATCAAAATCAAAATCAACAGCCCACACGAAATCAACGTACGGTCTCGCAACATGGGTGGCACCCATCCAAAGACTGTAGGTCAGCTGTTTGGCCTAAGAGACACTCGCAGCATCCGAGACATGGACTTGGCAAATGTTTCGGCTGTGTGCCTGGAGTTCAAGTGTAGCGGCATGCTGTTTGATCAAGACCGTGTGGATCGCACTTTGGTGAAGGTGATCCCACAAGGGAGCTGTAGGAGAGACAGTGTAAACACAATGCTCCAGGATTACCTTGTTAATCATCTGCCTTTAGCTGTCAACAATGACACCAATGAGTTCACCATGCTGGGACCTCTTGATCCTTTGGGCCATAACTATGGAATCTATACTGTTACTGATCAGGATCCCCGAACAGCCAAAGAAATAGCACTAGGACGTTGCTTCGATGGTACTTCTGATGGCACGTCACGGGTCATGAAGACCAATGAGGGTGTAGCGCTTACTTTTACTTGTGGAGACCGCGAGGGAACACGCCAGAGCGTCTTCCAAGCTTTACAAAGTTCTCGGGGTCAGATAGGTGGAGCTGTGAGAGGAGAAACCAGGAAAACCAGGCGTCGGCATAGGGCCAACAGTTCCCACAGCAACCCCAAACGTGGTGCCAAAAATCCTGTAAGAAAGCCTACACAAGGAACAGGCTAAATTAGACCAAGTTCAAAGCATGAAATCAACTTAACACCTGCACCCTGTCATGAAGGAATGAAAGTATTAGGACACCAATAGTTTTTGCTTTACCCCATTTACCAAAAATATATTCAAGTAAAAGTTATGTTATAGATATGTGCTTATAGTACAGGCTCTAAGCTTTAATGGGAGTCCACATTGGAGTAAGAACTTAGATAATATACTTTTTAATAATGCATAACCCTCATTTTCAGGGCCCATGTGTAACCAGACTAAATTGCACACCATTAAATAAAATTAGACTTTTGATACAATTGAACAGATTGTCAAGAATGCTTTGTTTAAAATCATTTGCCTCAAATTTTTACTTTCTTCTTTTTGATGATCCTTTTTCTATACAATCTTTAACACATTTGTCTACATCAGGGGTTTCCAAATTTTTGAAATTGGATGAGGTGAAAATGTTTAAGGGCCAACCAATCAGCCTGCATTCTTTGAACCCATATAACATGTAATTCAAATTAACAGACTTTTTTTGCAATAGGATACTTTTCTTTGTTTTGTTTTTTTACATAGAACACAACCATATTTATCAGTAAATACATTTTTTATCAAAAGGACGTAAATTTCAGAAATAAAATAAAGAAAAAGTTTCTTTGAAAAAGCCTTTTGTCAACATTCAATTCGGGTTAATATGAAACGCTACACAATATTCACTATGAAATGCTTACTGTAAATTTTTACATATAAATCATGTGAGCAGGAAAATGTCAAAAAGTTATCTTATTCAGAAAACAATGGTTTTGATCACAGAAACAAATCTGTTGCTTTTGTTTGACCCCTAAGGCTCTGATGGTCAAGTAGCCACAGGCTGTTGCCTCAGCTTTACAACAGCTCATACCGTAGTTTAGCCAATCACAATCAATAAATCACACTTCTTAGAAAGTGCTGGGGGCTGCAAATTATTCATTTTATGACAGGAGCCTGCAGGCTGGTAGAAATTTGAACGAGGGCTGGATTCGGCCCCTGGAGCAGACTTTGGACATGCCTGGTCTACAAAAGCAAAAAGAGACGATGCAGTTCACCAGAGCAGTGGTTCCCAACCTTTTTGGCTTGTCAGTATTGAGTGATTACAGTACTTGACCAAACACAAGAAAACTGTTAAAAACATGGTTGGATACCCTAAAGTATTTCCTCTCAAAACAAAAGACAGTCTATTGTCTTTTAAACTAAAACTGAATCAAAAACGTTGTTTTATCAACTGTTACTTGTTTTTTTAAGGTTTTGGGAGTCAATGAGTCTTTGTTGATTTGTTGACATTATGAACCAATATAAATGTAGTTTTCACTGAAAATGGTATTTTGGTTTTGATCTTTGACTTTTGCTCACTAGCACAACATACCCCTGTAATGAATGTTCCTGAGTATTCCTGAGGGTGCATGCACCCCTGGCTGAAAATTACTGCACTGCAGGCTAAGAAAAATAAATCCATATGTATGTATTCTATTAAGTAGGCTCTAATAAGTTCAAATCTGATTTTAGTCTCGTCATCAAATCTGCCTCTTTCTACCCAGCAGTGTACTTCATTCACTGACACCTCACAGTTTTGTTGACATAAAGGCAACATCAATTTTCAAGTTATACAATGAAAATGAGTGTTCCTGTTTGAGTACATAAACAACATAAACATAAAGGCCAGCCCAATCCCATAAAAACAGCAGTTCCTTTAAAAATGTGTATTAATTTCCATCTGGTACATTATGTTTTAATCTATTCAGTCATTGCAGTCAGGAGTCATGTAGAGTTCATACTAAAATTAATCACCAAAAAACCCTTTACTTTTGACCAGTAATTTATTAAATTAGATGCTTAAAAAACAGATACTTTCATCTTTTACATTGCATGTATCCAATTCTCTATGTAACATTTGAAACTGGTCAACTGCTAGAAAAGAAAAGGAGAAATATGCCCCTTTAAACTAACTGTACCCCATATGCAGTCTTTGGGGGAAAGTGAAGCCCATAAGCCCCACCCCTAATCTCACTTGATACAAGCCCACAGAAGCACCATGACCAAGTTCATTTACTTGCCTGATCTATACCTCTTCTGCATTAGTAGAAATCAAATTAGTAAATTGCATTTGACATGCATGAAAAATACTTAGCATTTCTTTATTCCAGAGATGTATCTAGAGAATGGCTGTGCAGTCTTAAAGTCACATTGTTATAATCTATCCCTTTTTATCTTACAGTCAACCTTATTTGCTCTTTAAAATTACTACTTACAAGTTGCGCCCATCTCAAATGACCCATAATGCAACATTTCCAGAAACATGGATGAATAATGTACTAAATAATTGCTCTGCTTTTGGCAACCAAAGTTATAGACTATATACTTTCCTGTAAAAGCCCATCCACAGACGAGGGTGCCTGTGGTTAAGTACATGACATTCTGGTTAAAGATTTGCATAGAATCTTGTTTCTGTCACTACACTCAATTGTGATACTGTATCTGCTTGTATTTTTTTTTTTTTTTTTTTTTTTTTAGACAAGAGCAATGTTTTATAAGAAAAGAGCCCTGCAAAATCCAAACAGCGCTTTCCATATATTTTCTTCTGAAGCTGGGTCACACAGCAGACTTCATGTTTTGTGTGTGAATCACGGCTGAATGAGGCAAAAGGCAATTCCGTAAGTAAGAACATGAAGTGGGGCGAGACTGGATGCTTCCTGCTATTGTCCATCTGGTCACTGAAGCAAAAATGAAGGGGGCAACACACAGTTCAGATTTTCCAGGATGGCACTGGACAGCACGAGAAGGTACAGCTGTAGTTCTGAAGATTGGAGAAAGAAGACAACGGTGACGGAGCCATCGTCACATGAAGTCCTCATAGTCTTGGGCATAACCGCCATCAAACTCTGCATAGTCAAGGTCATCTCTCAACTGTGCTTTCAATCCACCTCCGGCTATAACACCTTTCTTCTTCTTCTTTCCTTTGTTTTGCTGTGAAAGCAGAGATAAAAACTAAGCTAAAATTCAGAAGACAGAATTCTCAACACAATGTCATATATCAACAGCACCCCCTTTAGTACATATAAAGTCACTTTTGTAAAAAGTCAAGGTACTTACTTTTTCTTGTTTCTGTTTTTCACTAAGTAGGACTGACAGGGAATTACTGACTTTCTTTAAGTCATCTACTTCCACTGCATGAAAAGAAGAAAGATGCACTCATTAAGCCTGCTCAGATTTTAAATTCAAAATTTAGAAATGATATTGGGGACAAAGGAGGTCTTTCTTACATGAAATACAAAGTTCCCGAAACAACGATTCCAAGAAACTTGAATAATGCACAGATTTCTCAAACTGGGATATCTTTTCTTTCAGCACTTTTTCAAATTCTGTGAATTCTTCTTTGGAGGATGGACACATGGCATCAATGCCAGTGGCACTGCCAACACCTGAGATGAGAGAAAGAAATTAAAAGGTTTTGAGATGTCTTCTAAGACAAAAAAAAGTATACAAAAGAAAAATTTGATTCTTTTTATTGGCGCAACAAACTTTTCTATTTAAAACATGGTGTAGAGTGAGATCATCTTTTATTTACTTTTGTTTTAATTTCTGGAGAATAATGAAGAGACCAACTCTCTTACCAAAAGCATCTTTTGCTAACTCCAAGTCAGCCTCCTCCTGTAGTTTTTTCACTCTTAACTTTTCTGCAAGTTCTTCTTCAGGAGTTAGTTCATCTTGTTCCTGAAGAAAGCAAATATAGCATTACAGTAATAATGTTTTACAGATCAATTAAAAAAAGACCATAGTGTCACATACTTGCTCTTTCAACTCTTGCTGTTTCTTCTTTAACCGATTTTCCTTCTCTTTGATCTTTTCACTTAACCTTTTCTTATCAGAAACTTTTGCCTCTGTAAACACAAATTTGAAACATGTCAACATGCATACGCATCAAAAAATGTTGTTTCCTAAATAGTGCAATGACTACAATACCTGGTTTCTTCACCTCCTCGTCCTTTTTCTTTTCATCATCTTCATCTTCATCATCCCAGTTATCCTAAAAAAAACATTAAAGTTTGATTTTAAAAAAAACAACAAAAAAAAAAACTTTTTTGTCCTGTCCAGTAAAAGAACACACAGATTGCAGCTGGGGCTTCTTGTGATGGATGTATTTTGGTTTTAGAATCGGGGCTGTGTAATACTCCTTATTTTATTACGACATTTCACAATTAGTCTTTTGCAACATGTTTCCAATGCCTATCCCCTGAACTCCAAAGAAATGTCGTCACCAACTTTGTCAAGCCTAAATCAAACTTTTAGAACATGCCTAATTACAGAGAACAATTCTGAAAGCAAAACCGACAAATTCATAAATCAAGATTTCAAAAAGTAGCAACGGCACCCAGTACTCATGGTAATATTTGTACTCTGAAAAACAAAGTTATTTTTCCTAAAGTCGTTTTTAAAATCAATAAATGTGAGATTAGTTTGAACTGTTGAGATATATTTACTAAAGTAGAACAGTTTTATTCACAAATGAGCATGTATGTTCAATAAACACGTGTATGAAACCGTACACTTCATTACATACTAAGCTTGGCTTGTATAAAAACAACAAAATTAATTTCCCTCCCAGGTTTTGACACCATATGTGACTAAAACACTCTTTACCAAAGGGAGGCCTGCACTAGCACTTTCCACGGGTGAACTATTTGGAAAGAAACACGACAATATTCATAAAAGCCACCTGAGCTGCAGTGTCAGCTGTGCCGCAGTTCACAACTCCTGCTCAGCCATCGTAAAGTCGGAAAATTCTAGGCCTCGTTTTGGCCGAGTTGAATCATCAGGCGAGATAATGATTTCATCTGACTGAGGCTAAAGTTGGTTACCGAGCTAACGTCAGCAGACCGGGGCTCCTGTCATTAGTCAGCTATTTTGACTGAATCAGGTTTTGGTAGAAAAACAAAACAGTTGTGGACTTCTCGCACGCACTTACATTTTTACTAAATAAGCATCGTCAACATGATACTGCGTTACAGTCCAAAACACACTAAAAGGTTAGCATTTAGCTCTGCTAATAGTGTCTTGGACATGAAAACCATAGTTAAAAGTCTAAACTATAAACGAATGACAGCGTTATTTTAATTCCGTAATCGTTTGTTAAAACAACGACGTTCAGTTGTCATTTCACCGGGGGGAAACTCGGACAGAGGGCTTGGGTAAACTCAACATCGGGCTGCCTGTGGAAGCACGCGAGTTAGCCACTAGCTAGCATACAGCTAACCCAGGCTCTAAGGTTGGGCTTGACAGACACGGAGGAAGCGTGGCATTAGAGCGACCTACTGATCTTTCAACCCATCGTTGGCTTGACACGTATGAACGAGCCGCTCGCAAACACCACTGCAAATACACATGAATCACAATATTCACTGAAACCCTATGACATGATGACATACCTTAACATCTTCCTCTTCGTCTTCGCCTTCCCATTTGTCCATAACTGCCGCCTTTTTAATCGGCTCCTCTGGCTCGAAGTTGTCGGCGTCTACAATGAGAAAAACATTCAGTGTGGGAAGACAACTCACTACAAAACACACAGTTAAAGGCTGATAGAGCGTTCAACTTTTAAAAGAAGATTACAGCAACACTATGGCGTTTAAATATATCCCATTCCCAACTTAGTTTCTCACCCCAGTCCGCCATGTTGGCTGTGTTTGACAGGCTAGGAGAAACGTGAACGCTGCTGCCGCTGAGCATGCTCAGTAGCTGCTCCTGACGTCACCTCCAGTTTTAGTGACGTGCCCGACCCAAAAAAAGATTCGCTATTCCAGGCGAAAAACATATTAAAGATAATTGTTAAAAAAAAAAAAAAAGAAAGAAACGATGCTGTTATTATTATTTTGATTAATTTCACTATCACAAGAAAAGATCCCCAACCCCCTAATAAATGTAAACAAACAAACAAACAAAATCAAGCAAACAAAAAAAAAACAATAAAAAAGAAATAAATTATTTGGTACAATTTTCTTAAAATATTAAAGCAATGGACTCTATGCACGGAGATGTGTGACGTATTTCCAGTTTAAAATAAGACCGCTCTTTTATTTCTGGTTGTCCCTAACTATATTCATTGACTTAAATTACTGTGTACTATTCCTGGTATCTAATTTTTGTTATTTCTTACATGGCCTAAGTTATTTGCTCGTATTTACATGCGACTAGCATACATAGTGATGGGTTTCACGTTGGCTACACATAATACGTGCAGCAAAGATGCACATTGTTGCATTATCTGTAGTATTTTAAGTGCATCCAAAGCTGGATTTTGTTGTTGTGAATTGCAATTGCATTTCTCTGATCACAAAGACTTGACTTGTAACGTACAATATTTGAAAAAGACAAGTGAATGTAGTGATGCTACAGCTAGAGTGCTGTTGTATTTGCTGTCCCAGGCCTCTTGCCTGATGACCGCAGGAAGTGTTTTTTCAGACCTCCAAAGTCCTGAAATGTGTTTATCAGTAAGCGAAGATAATAAGAACAAAAAGCAGTAAATGTGAAAAAAACTGTGAAATAAAAGTTGAATTGGTGTTTCTTTTATGCAAGTAACAGTCATACGGAGCCCAAGAGGTTTAATTGAACAATTTTTCTCAAAGTTAATAAAAAGAAAACACAACAATACAAAACTCACAGCCATCATTTGAAAGAACTAATACTTTCAGTCTTTACTATTGATTATCAACATACACAAAATAACATGTCCAGAGGAGAGTCAGTGAATATATTGGTAGAAAGATGCTGAGGATAGAGCTGCCAGGGAAGAGGTCAAGAGGAAGACCAAAGAGAAGCTTTATAGATGCAGTGATCAAAGACATGAAGGTATCTGGTGTTAGAGAGAATGCAGAAGAGAGGGTTAGATGGAGGAAGCTCCGCCAAAATGGAAAAGGAAAGGAAAAGAAGAACAAATTAACTTGACATTTTGCAATAACA
This sequence comes from Adrianichthys oophorus, assembly GCA_036245035.1. NCBI lineage: Eukaryota > Metazoa > Chordata > Actinopteri > Beloniformes > Adrianichthyidae > Adrianichthys > Adrianichthys oophorus. Next base: position 11,279,928 of record BSAI01000104.1, read on the forward strand.
TAGACAAATACTGTACAATTTTTCAATACATTTATTGAACATTGGTTTATAACACATTTACATTTTTTTTTTGGACAATATACATCTTTTTAGAAAACTAAATGTTAACTTTTGTATCCTATAAGTTTTGTATGTGGTTTGAATTCCCAAAAGCTTGATGAAAATTCAAAACGGTGAAGTAATGTTTTGGTTATCAAAGCGATACTTTCAGCACATATTAAAAGGGATTTTTGCAACAACTTTTAATAAAATGTCAGGTAACACAACAAACAGAACTCCAAATGTGTTGCTTATTTCTTCTGCACAAAATGCATCTTGGTCAATCACTTAATATTTTATTATTATATCAAAGTCCTGAAGCAGCTTAAAGGGGTGAGGTCATGTGTCAGGGTAGAACAGGACAGTTAGCTGCATCAGTAGTCCAAATATGAGACACAAAGGGTGGACACTCGGCACCAAGCCCCTTGACCTCCCTGTGAGGAGAAAAAAACAATCCTATTAATATAACAGAACAGGTAAGCAAATACAAAGCACTATCCGTTACAGGTGTTTAAAAAGGCAAATGTTGTTGCAGTTTATATGGGAGTTTTATTCCACCCATAATTCAAAAGGAATATTTATTATCAAATTACATTTCAATTTGCAATTTGAAAAGGCATTTTTCAATAATGTAACAATTTAGTTTTTAAAATTTGCAATTTAGTGTTACATTACTGAATCACATTTTAACTTTAAAAAAATCAATCATATTTTATGCATTTCAAATAGAAGGAATGAAATTTCACAACTGTCATTTCAATATGTAATGTGATCATGCATTTTGAAATAACAGCTTGCCGTTGACAGCTCAATATAAAAAATGACATTTTAATTCCTTGTCTATGTTAACTTTATGTTAAAGTAACTTAACATCTTTTGTTTTGTTTTTTTTAATTATTAATTTTTAGTCAAAATTAAAAACAAAAATGCAAAACAGCCCCTCCCTCCAGTGTAATTATTGTTTACTCACAGGGCATCAAATGTTTTCTCCCCCAAAATTTAACTTGACAATACAACGTTTTAGCCTCTCATCACCTGCCTGCATTAGCTGAGTTGACTGCCACTAATATTAGGAAAGATCTTTTATTGCCAAAAAGAATAATGCGCAAGTGAATTGTGTCTGATTTGTCCTCCATTCTTTTCCATTAAATAACTCTTAGTTTAAAAACACTTATTTTAAAAACTCTTTATGTATGAGTGAAAAATTGACTTTAGAAACTTAAATGCAATGAACATGACACTGAATATTATGTCTAGAAATCCTTTGAGTGATGCCAAAACCCAATAGAACAAAACAAAAAAAAAAAACAAGCAATGTGGGTGATGTCTTTTGGTGCACTTTTTATATCACTTGTATTTTCTTTAATAAAAGATAAAAAGTGGGTAGCTAAATGTTCAAGTGTAATTTGAATGCTGTATAAACATGACCAATGACCCACAGACCTTAGCTCAGCATTTTATTCATTTATTTTACCTCTGAAGTCTACAGGCCTGTTCACCCAAGGAGTCAGCACCATATCAAGAGCTGTCCTCTGCACATCCGACAGAGCAGAGATCTGCTGCTGAGTCACTGCAGCCGCCTGATCATAGGAAAACATACTGATCTGCTTCTGGTTAAGCGCCACCTTAAAAAAAAAAATCAAAAAGAAGAAACCTTCATGAAATCATAATTCATATAATGTATACATTATGATTATAATATACATAATTTGTATTAGTTGATTGATTATAACAACCAATGTCCACATGATCCCATCTTTAAAAATATTTTCAACCTCTAAAGAATAATGACAACTTACAGAAAACTTTTGAGGTGAAATCATTGAGATGGCCATGGGGGTGATTCCTTCAATTTGCTCTTGAACTAAAGCTGACATAGCAATATCAGGGAGACCAGCTGTGAAATAGACAGTTCAAAATTCAATAGATGTCATGGAAGTCAAGTAATTTCATTGATGCCTGTACGTGCGCACATACAAACAACAGAAAAATGCATACTTTTACCGGTAATCAGTTCGAATCTTTCAGTTGTAGTTTTGCATACCTGCCAGGACTCCAATCTCCATGAACACATCAGTCCCCCATGAACTCATGAGACCAAAGGCAAGGCTGTGGGAGAGCAGCTCAACAAGAACCTGCAGCTGCTCCTCTGAGCAGGAGAGACTCAGCCGACCCAGACAGAGTACAGCCTTGCTGCAGCCGCCAAGGGCGTAGAGGAGGACAGCGTTGGACGAATGCACACGTTTTGAATAGAAGTTCAACATGAGATGATAATTATTTTTGCAGCATCTTGCGTTAGACTGCTCACCTGAACTCTACATTATTGAGTAACTTGATCTCTGTGGTTTTAGCTCCACATATAATGTGTCCCAGTGCCACCAGAGTGCTGGAGTCTAGCTGGTTCGGACTCTGCTTTGTGGAGTTTAACACGGCGGTGAACAGAGCAGCAAGCTGGGATGACAAAGGTTCAGATGCAAAAAAGAATATAAACAATGTTAGAATAATGGGCAACTTCAAAAAAGCCAATTCTTTTTAATGGGAAATACTCTATTAAAAGCATTTTTGAAGGTTTTGCTATTACCAGAAAAAAGACATATACATAATTTGACAGTTTAGGCTTAGGAAATTGAATCAGCATGTTCAAATATTTTATTATTTTTAGTGATATTTTTGCGTGGTTGAATTTCTCATCATAAATTTAGCATTCAGCAAACAGCTTAGAAGTTTTTTTAAACTTTTATTTTATTCTATGATGTTTTGGCAACTCCACCTTAGGTCTAAGCATATAAATGTGCATTTGTGAGAGAAATTCAACTTTTCTATAATATAAAAATGTAGTTTTCAAGTTGCAAACGAAGAACAAAACATTTTAAAACAGTTTTTTTTACAGAATGCTGAAGAAAATGAATATTGAGTTATTTTTGATTGTGTTTTTAAGTAAAGGAGAATTCCAAGCTCAAGTTAAAGTCAGACTCAAAGCCTCTAGAACTGAAGTATGAAGTTACACTGGAATTAATTACACATTTGAAAAGAGCTAAGAAACGATCATCAAAATTTAACAACTATGAACAAAGAAGCTACCTGTCTGCTGGTCCAAGATTTGACAGCTCCCATGGCAGCGATGCTTCTTTTCTCTGTCAGCTGGAGAACATTAAGTTCTTCTGGTGTCAGCTCTGTCGCTATTACACCCAACTGAGCAATCACAGACGGGGATAATGATGACACTGGGCCATACATCTTCATCCATTTTAGGGTGATGCAGGAGAAGATACAGAGGAAAAAAAACAACATTTGGACCCAAACAGATGACAAGCAACATGATTGCGTGGATTATGAAGCTGTTACAGATCAATCAAACCTTTTTCACCCTCTTGAGCACCTCACCGCGTTGGAAAAATGCTAAATATGGGTCGCTGCCCATCAGCTCCAGACAGTTGGAGAAGGCAGATGATGACATGCTGCTCAGACTACTGGACGTCCAGACAGAGGGCGCTGTTGTGTGCAGCATCTCACAGGTGGGAACCAAGGGTGTCGCTGTCAGAGGAGGCATTCACAAAAACATGAGCAACACATGCTGCAGCACAAAGTAAGGCTCATACAATTGAATCTGCATGAGGTAGGACCAGTTTATGATGGTTAGGAAAAAACAGGTCAGTATTACGGTGCTACAACAATCTGTGCTGAGTGAATTTACATTAGGGAGTAACCCCAAACCACAAACTAATACAGTTTGAGTTAAAAATGTCTTGATGAGAGAAGAGTTGCATTTATAGAAGCAGCCTGCATGTTGCATTTCCTGCAAAACTGTTGTGAATTTCTATTAAATGAGCAGAGAATTCATTAATAAGAGTGATTTTGCTGTTTTGTCAATTTGTTTTCTTTTTGTCAAATACTTTCTAAATGTGACATTAGCAGGAGGATACCACATTGTGTGAGAGTTATGTGAAGCTTACATGAAGAAGGAGTCATTTTGAGGAAACCCAGGAAGAACTGCAGGACAAACTGCTGCTTGTCAAAAATTGCTTTCATGTCATTCTGGTCCGAACAGAGGATCCCCACGTCTCCCTGTGCCCACTGTCTCTGGCTCATGAACAACTTCTCTATGCGTCCCACTGTCATCAGATCCTTCAGGCAATACAAAACAAACCCACAAAATACACTGATCAAAAAAATAAAGGGAACACCTAGAAAACTCAGTGTTTCTTCAAGTCAATCACACTTCTGTGGAATCAAACTGTCTAATTAGGAAGCAAAACTGACTGACGATCAATTTCACATGTTGTTGTGAAGTTGAATTAACAACAGGTGGAAATAATATACGATCATATAGAGACCTCCAATAAAGGAGTGGTTCTGCAGGTGGTGACCACAGACCACTTCTCTGTCCTTATGTTTTCTGGCTGATGTTTTAGTGATTTTTGAAAACAGACAGTGTTGTCACTCCAGCGGTACCATGAGACGGAGTCTACAACCCACACAAGTGGCCAAGGTGGTGCACTCATCCAGAACCGTATGTCAATGTGAGCTGTGACAAGAAGGTTTAATGTGTCTGTCAGCGTAGTGTCCAGAACATGGAGGCGCTACCAGGAGACGGGCCAGTACATCAGGAGATGTGGAGGAGGCTGTTGGAGGGCAGCAACCCTGCATCAGGACCACTGCCTCCTCCTTTGAGCAAGGACAAACAGGAGGAGCACTGACAGAGCTCTGCAAAATGACCTCCAGCAGGCCACAAATGTGCATGTGTCTGCTCAAACTGTTAGAAACAGACTCCATGAGGGAGGTGTGAGGGCCCGACATCCACAGGTAGAAATTGTGCTTACAGTGTAAGACATTTGGTATTTGCTAGAGAACACCAAGATTGGCAAATTTGCCACTAGAGCCCTTTGCTCTTCAGAGAAAAAAGCAGGTTGTCACTGAGCACATTTGACAGACATGACAGAGTCTGGGTACACCATGGAGAGGGTTCTGCTGCCTGCAACATTGTCCAACATGATCGGTTTGGCAGTGGGTCAGTAATAATTTGGGGTGGCATTTCTTTGGAGGGTCATACAGCTCTCCATGTGCTCACCAGAGGTAGCCGCTAGGGACCGAGATGAGATTCTCAGACCCCTTGTGAAACCATTTGCAAGTGCAATTGGCACTGAGGTTCCTCCTAATGCAAGACAATGCTAGACCTCACGTGGCTGAAGTGTATCAGTAGTTTCTGCTATTTAAAGTTATTGATGTAAAGGACTGACCCGCCTGTTCCCCAGACCAGAATTCAATCGAGCACATCTGGGACATCATGTCTCGGTCCAGCCACTAACAGTTGGTTGCACCAAAGACTGTCCAGGAGCTGGCGGATGCTGTGGTCCAGTTGTGGGAGGAGATCCCCCAGGAGACCATCAGAACCATACCCAGGCATTGCAGGGAAGTCATATGGGTACATGGAGGCTACATATGCTACTGAGTCTCATTCTGACTTGTTTCGAAGACGTTACATCCAAGTTGGATCAAACTGTAGTGTGTTTTTGCATTTTGATTTTGAGTATGATTCCACATCCAGACCTCCATAGGATGATGCATTTCATTTCCAGTCATAATTTTTGTATGGTTGCGTTGTCAGCACATACAAAGACTAAAGCATTTAAAAAAGAATATTTCATTGATTTAGATATAGGACATGCAGTGTCCCCTTTATTTTTTTAGCAGTTTTTGTAAGACTCACGGACAAAAAAGAACTTCAACAAAATAACAAGACTTGCGCAACAGCTGAGCAATTTCTTTCTTTTGTTTTCACCTAATTTGGTTCCAAAACTCAACATTTTACCCAAAAAAGTTTGAAACAGATTTTTTCATTGAGAAAAAAAAAGAAGAAAACACATTTTGCAGTTAACTCACCGGTGAAATGGTCTCCAGAACATTATTGGGCAAAAAGAAGATAAATCGGCCAACCTGAGTGACTGTTGTCTTATTCCACTTCTGAACAGGGCTACCAAGACAAAAAGGATTGCTTAAGTTTGATGAAAATGTAAAAAGAGACAAAAAATTCTTCTGAAAGAGAAGTCAAGTCAAAAGTTTACGGTTACTCTCAACAAAAACCATCTGGATAGACATTAGAAAAGATTTGAACATAGAGGCATTATATTACAGTAGGGAGACAGATGAGTATCCAGCTCATCAAAGTGTTTTTGAGAGTTGAACCAGTCAAGAAAAGGAATCTTGACAAACTTATAAAAATAAATATTTAGTACTTTCCACTTAGTTTATGATCACAGAAACACTGTCAGTGATCTTTTGAGATGAAACTGCAACACAACTTCTAATTTTTACTGTTTTATCGTAAATAATTCTTATCTTCATAATTTACTTTTTTCTTTGTAAATATGCTTTTTTTAGCTATTTGATCAAATATCAAATGGAAAAAAGCAATTCGGTGAGACAGGATTTTACATGTGTGACGCCTTTTACCCAAAAACAGCAGGTTCTTGCAGGATACGGGCCACAATTTCCATCTTACTGCCACTGTAACAGAACTCCTTCAGGGCATCCAGATGTTTAATGAAAAAGCTGCGATCCACTTGAATAAAGATTTCATCCACCACAAATGGCGCCATAATCCCAAGTGATTGAAACTCCTCTGCTGTAAAGTTTGCTGTGTACATGCCCTGCAGTTAAAAAGATGATAGGGCAAAAGTGAAGAACAACCAAGTGGGACTATCTAAGAAGGTTGTCTAACAGTTAAAGCTTCATGTAATGCAGCCTTAAATTATTCCTTAAAAGTACAATTGTATCAGATTTAAATTCATCGTATTCAGCTGATGTTGAGTAAAGCTGCTATGTAAAATAATGTAAAGAAAACATTACATTATTTTACATTACACCAAGCAAAACATAAACTTAATACTAGTTGTGAAAAAAAATCATTTGAAAGTACTTGAGATAATTATAGTAAAAGCTCTTGTAGTTTATACCAACGACTAATGGGGTGGTCAAAAATTAAACATACATTTTATAAATAAATAGCAAAAAGTATTTCCCACCTCTGGCTTCACTTGTGGTGTTTGGTGGCTGTTGTTAGTAAAAATACATACCAGTCTCTGAGCTATTTTGTCCACCAGCAGTTCCTGTTTGGTTTTGGACAGCATGAGAAACTGATGAGGCTCTTGAATAATCATCTTCCTCAAAGTGTCCATCTCATCAGCTGAAAACTTCTTAATAGTGCTCACCCTAAGGACAAACAAATAGTGTTAATTCAGTTACTGTGCAAGCTAGTTTGACATCCAGTTTAAGAAGAAGTACTAGTATTTAATTGTTAAAATAAAACAATGTGTCACTATAAGATTATGTGCATCATTTCTTAAGAATTATTCAAGAAGTAAAAACATATCTTGACTTACGGCATGGACAAAGCCATTTCAACTCCAAGATCCTCAAGCAGCTCAGAAAAGAATTCAAACTGAGAAATCGCCTCGATCAAACACTTTTTCTATGAAGAAAATGCAAAGCAACATAACAGTTACGCTGAACGACTGTAACAAATGAAAAAAGAAGCTTTTCTCACTCAGGCTGTTTGTCATGCCTAAATGTCAATTTAACCACGTGCCACATTAAAAACCATAAACTGGTGCACCACAGGGTTCTGTAATTGGACCAATTCCGCTTTTTCTTTTTCAGTTTTTTTCTTGGTGATTAAATCCCAATCAGTAAATTTTTTATGCAGATGACAAGTGACTATATCTATCAATACATCGTGTTGAGACTGATAAATGCATAGAATTTGCAGGATAAAAAGACTAGGAAGAACCAAAACCTTTGAATTCCTAACTTCATGAAAATTGAATTCATCTTTTGGGCATTGAAAAGCACAGGTGTTTGTTTTTATCCAAGATACTTTTTAGATCTACAGTATTTTTTTTTTTTCGGAATGATGCTATGAAAACAGTATTTGCGGTCTCAAACCATAGCCTTGGCAACTCCTTTTAAGTCATATTAACATTTTTCATTAATCGCTCAAGTTTCTTTGTTTTATCTAAAAGTTAGCAGCCAGTCTAAAAAATCTATCTCTATCTCATACATGTATTTGAATAGACAGATAATTGAATTTTATTGTGTCGGAGTAAAGCACCCTAACCTGAAATCACATCAATAAGATGCTGCATAAATAAAACTAAATATGAAAAGGTCACCAGTGAAGTGTGCAGAAGATTAGGTTGCTGCCTTAGGAATGCCAAGACTTTCTTCACTGAAGAAGGGATTGGATTGGTCTGGAAATTGTCCTTTAGGATCTTGCACGTCAAACCTTGACCCAGTGTTCCCAAACCCCTGATAACACAAAGCGACATGGATCAATACTTCGCAGGATTTTGTACTGGTTTTTTTCTGGCTTCCTCCCACAGACCAAAAACATGCTTGACAGATTCATTGGTAACTCTAAATTGTACAATAGGTGTGAAAGGGAATGCAATGGACTGGTGACCTGTCCGGGGTGGTTACCGCCTTTCCTTAACAGTAGCTGGGCTCCAGAAACCCTGACCCTGAATGGCTCTAGGTGGGTGATTGTGAACCCAAAAGCGTGATTAACCTGATTTTTTTTAATCAATTGACAGCACTAATCATAACCCACTAGTGCTGAAGCTGCAGGAGGGAAATCAGCAGCTTCTATTATCTGTTGAACAGCAGTTTGAGAGGAAGAACTGCTGAGGTCCAGCTAAAGTCATTCCTGCACAGGAAGTCCACACAGATGCTGAGGGACACTGGCCAGTGGTGGTAAATGAGTGTCAACACTGAAGATTTTCACCATGAAAGAACCAGAATCAAATGTAGAGAATGCAACATTCATCTGTGCCCACACAGAAACAGCAACAGCTTGACAGCATTTCACAATTAGACTGAAGCAATGCACACTATCTGCACTGGAAGAACAATTACACTGAGTTTTGTGTTTTTTAAGTTCATGGTAGTGGTTTATAAGTTCTGTCAGTCATTAGAGTGAAAACACTAGAAAAACACTGTTGCATGAATAAAAATCTCTTCATACTGGAGATGGTGTTTTCTCTTTTTCATACAGTAGATGCTGCTTGTTGCAGATTAGCGCCAAATCTAAAATTATGTCAATTTTATGCAAATAGCACCTCAGCTGAAAGAACTGCTGTTTTCTTATTAATAACGATAATAAAACAGTTAGAAATACAGGTTTTTGATCCTTTCATTTTGAATGGTCTTCCACTCTGCTGTTCCCATTTGCCATCACTCCAAACACTTTTGCCCCCCTCCTGATACCCCATAGAAAATGTTCTAGTTCCGCCACTGGGCACACTAGACAGTTTGCCTGTCCATCACGAGACACAACCAGAAACACTCAAATTCATACCAAAGAGACAGTTCAGAGTCACCAATTAGCTTACGAAGCATGTTTTTGGGTTATAGGAGGATGCCTGGAGAAAGCTTTCACATGCACAAGGAGAACACGCAAATGCCACACAGAAAGGAACCAGCCAGTATTTAAACCAGAACCTTCTTGCTGTGAGGTGAGAGTGTTGGCCACTAAAAATCACGCAGACCCATAGGTTAAACATGTTACTTTCTTTAAAACATTTTAAAAAAGTATGAATAAGATGTTTGTGTACCTCCATTCTGATGTTAGTTTGTGTCTGTTCATATTTCAATTTAAAAATCAGTGGTAATAATACGAACAAGTGTTCAACTCTGCCTGGACAGTGTAATTTAGTAAATATTGTTCAGCTATAAGTTGCCCAATAGCAGCTGGGATAGGCTCCAGCAACCACGTGAGCCAAAAAGGGATTGAGTGGCTTTGGAAAATGGATAGATAGTTGGATGTTCAGCTATAATACACAGGTATATTTTGATTAAGCCATTAAGATTTTCTTTTCTGATTTTTAGAAATGTTATTTAAGAAAGGTTTAAATATACTTACAGAAAATTTTGTTTAACTTCGTTTGGATTTGTGTTGAACAGCGTTGAGAAAATTGCTTGAGCCTGAGGTGGAAATGAGAAAAAAAAGTCATTACAGGTGCGTATTGCCAGAGTTTTCTTCTTTCTTAGTTTCCATGATGAGTTGAGGGACACAAGGTGGTCCGATAGCAAAACATCTTTGTCTGAGTCTTTTCAGGGAGTTGGTCACACAGAAGTTTCTGCCATTCCTTATGATGTTTAATTATTTACCAGCTCATCAAGATGCTATAATACTCAGTTACATGTTGACACAGTTCATTATGCTTCTCTTGTCCTTTAAAGTGTTTTGTTAAGTAATTTTATGGTTGGTAAATGTGAAATACCTCCTACAATGCTCATGTGTGATACCTGCTGAGTGTTCCACTTTTTTGTGATTGTGTTGGGGAGTATGTTCAAAAGTGGGCGAATTCTGCGCAGGACACCAATCAGAGGTGTGCAGTTGAGCAACGGCTCCACGTCATTCAGCCAGTCAACAACCGCTGTAAAACCCTGATTGCAACGAGAAAGAAAACATGAGAAGAAGGTTGCAAAACACAGGCAAGATCAATTCCCTAATTAGAATATACTCCACATATTGAGCATCATAATTCAATTCTTGTTTTTTTTCCCTCCATTTGTCATAATGAAGGAGTATTGCTGTGTTCACTGTTTGATACCCAAAGTTTGGTGGTGATAGCATTTGCTTGCTGTGAGCAGAAGTCCAGGGATTTGGTGGTTTGGCTAAAGGCTTTCAGGAATAACAGCAGTTTGTCTGAGGTGAGGGTCATTAAGGTCTCCGTCTTCACTCCCACAGCCAGGGTACCAAGCTGCTGCAGCTGGTACTGAGTCAGCTGGTCACATGGAAGATGAAAATTTAATGCTTAAACCACAACATGCAGAGAATTAAAAATTTTAAATGATTGTGTCACACAACCACTCACAGTGGGATACAGCTTTTCCATGATTATGGAGGCCTGGAAAGCAGAAATGTAGTTGTCATATCAAAATCAGGAATTTTTATGGGAGATTTAAAGGACTTCAAGCCTAGCTGATTTGATGTCATCATACTGTGAAAGAAAAAATGTCATTTCATTTAGATAATAAGGGTCGTGTCAGAGGTCTGCAAACTGAGGCTTCAGAGCACCACGTGACTCTTTTCTCACACCATTGAGGCTCTTTGGATTTGAAGAAAAATGCTAATGATTTGAATTTAAAACATGGTTTGTAGTTTTGAATATATTAGAGTGCACTGTAAGTATGAGTGCAGATGTTGAAATGAAGTTCTACCTGTGCAGCAGTGAAGGGAGTGGCGCTGAGGGCAGGAAGGGCAGGGAGCAGCTGTGACGCTGTGAGTCGCTGCAGAAAGGCCCCGCCTACCAGAGGGAGGAGGGGCGCAATCTCTGTCAGCCGGTCAGACGTAACTGAGGATGGGGCCTGCAGCTCTGGGCTGTTCCTTAAGATTATGGAAATCTAAGAACAAGATCCATGTAGAAATAAATAAAACGTTAGAGTGCATGTCAACTTCAAATGAAAAAAGCGACAATATTGTTTGTCTGCATACCAACTGGCTGGGCATGCTAATTCCTTTGAGTGTGCAGTTCATAATGGTGTCCTGGATGACTCCAAAGGCCTCGGTGTTACTGTATGCAAGGACGTCTGCTGGATCTGCCATGCATGAGATATTTCCCAGCCTAGAATCAAGCACCCCTTTTATAACTCAGTTTTTCAAACAGAAATCATACACGTGAACAGAATAGGATAAAAAAAACCATCAAATGTTATTGCATGCACAGAAAGGTTATAAAAGCCCTCACCTGATAAAGTCCTGAGCGGTCAGGTTTTTGTAGGTACCAATGACTGTGTTTGCTATGAACTCCCGCTTTACAAGGGTTAAGGTGTTTCTCTGCAGCACATCCAGCCCATCCAACAGCTGCAGAAACACACAGGGACAGATATGAAAGCCTTTCTTTGTCATCCATTAGTCAACCATTCAAAGTTTACAATGTTTTTCAGTCAAAAAACAAAATTAAATTCTGCAAAATCTTGATCTCTGTAACGTTTAGTGTCTTAACCAGAAAATTGACATTTCAATCTAGCATGAATACTCTGGGGTTTTTATAAATACAAATTTCACAACATGCAAAAATGACTGTACAGGAAATTTCCTACTGATAACATCATTTGTAATTCATGGGTTTCTACTTTTATGCAACAAATAAAAAGCCACAAGTGTCCTGTGTGGCACGCACTGATGAAAAAAAGAAGAAGAAGGAGGCTATTCTTTTCCATTGACCAGTGTGAGACCATCGGTCTGTGCTGCGCCCTGACGGCTAATCAAGCTGCGTTCTGCCTTCTTAGGTTTCTCAGACAGGTGTCGGGGCTCTGAGGGCTGTTACCTGAGTAGCTGAGAGGTGTTGGAAGCTCGGGAAGGGGAGGTAGGCGATCAAGTTTCCGGAGTCTCGGATGAGTGACTGTTGACCTTTGATGATGTTGGTGGGAGACATACCTTTGCTGTACCACAATCCAAAGGCCTCGCGCTGCTCGAGACTCATGCTGTTCAAGATTCTATTGATGCTCTCTCGTCTAGAACAGAAAAATAACATTACTGTCTGATTAAATGAGTGTGACATCCCAAAACAGCAAAAACTATTTTAGGTTGTGTGTTCATAAAGTGATAAAGCCAAAGAGATTTGGTTCAATTTTTGTATTTGTTTATAAGAGGGAGATATTCAATTGTCCATTTAGAAGGAAGTACAATAAGAATAAAAATACAACATAGGATTCTAAAAGTGATTTATTTGACATATTTTTAAAAAATATATTCAAAATATATATTTAAAAAAAAACCATAGATAAAATGCGTATACATGTGAACACACACAAGATTTTCTGGTTTATTTTGATAAAAAACATTTGACTTAGACCTAAATGTTTTCCTTTTTCATCTGTTTTTGTAATAAATTAATTTTTAAATATATATATTGTTCTGTCGTTATCTTCAGTTATAATTTGGTGCTATCACTCATCTTTATTCGCTGCGTAAAAATATTTACCATTATTACAGAACACCAAATTGATATATGATAAATTTTTTTTTAATTTTGAATCTTATGGCTTTTAAAAAATAAAATATGCATAATCTTTCAACTGTTCTTGTATGTTGGGATCATTCTGTACTTTGACTCATTTTACACAATGTTTGAATCAATTTGACTTTGGAAATTCCTGCTTCTTGCTGAGTCCATCAAAGAAGCATGGGGTCCCATTTTTGGAGTCTATGGTAGAACCAAACCAAATATCTGAACCCTTGATCTCCTAGTTTCAGGGGAGACACTCCACCACTAGGTCACTGATCTGGTTTATTGAATAACATTTTAACTTTGTGAAATGCAGCAAAGGTTTTTCCATCTTTAGCCTTAAAACATAGTTCTGACTTTTTTTTGTCATGTTTTCATTTACATTTTCATAAAGTTACTTGTACAATAGAATTTTTAAACTTGTCAAAAAATAGCACCCACAACTTTTTTTCAAAATAAGAGATGCTGTTTTGTAGTGCAAGTCAAAGAACGCAGTCTTTATCTGAACTGAAATCTGGTCAGTAAATATATGTATAATGCATGTCTCTCTCACACATTGTGGTGTAATGTAGGGATACTTTTCACAGCCGCCTGACACCAAAGGTGTGGAAACACAATATCTACTACAGGTAAAGGATACTCTGTGCTTTTACCACGACTGAAATAAATCAGAGCAAAACAAGTCAGTGCAGATGAAACACACGGAAAAAATTCCATAAATAAAAAAAGGAAATGCTTCCTAACCCTTTGCCCCCCACCTATTTGTACTCATTACAGGGGAAAAGTTAAGGGAAAGGAGGTGGGGGAAGACATACGAGATCCTGGACAGTTAGAATGTAAGAACTGTGTGTGATTTCCTGCAGAGAGTAAAACTGTCTTCAGGTTACCATTGGTAGTGGCGGTTGAAACATTTAAATCGCAGAAAAGTTCTGAATATCTGTTGAGTATTCAAATGTGCAAACACACCTGATTGATACAGAAAACAACACTAATAATGCCATCAGTCAAACAATCCTATAAAAAAACTGATTAAGTTTGTATTTATTTTCGTAACCCCTTTGTTGATGATGCAGTTATTTAGACCTATCAAGCCCTTTCACTTACTCCCTACCATTTTATTCAAATCATGATGCAGACACTTGTTTCAGGTTCCTTACATGGCAGTTGTTATTTATTTTATTTTTTTAAAGACAATTTTGTCTTATCTGAAAGTCAATTTATTCATTCGATCTCAGTCAATAAAGTGAAATTATTCATTTTTAAAAACACTTTTTGCTTTTGTTCATTCAAGAAGGCATGAGCAAATTTAAAACATGACATGTTTCTTCCTAGTAGGTTATCTTACTGGGATTTTTTTCCAAGCAAAATGGTTAAAAGTAGAGAGCATCCGAGTGTTCGATTGCCGCTTTTTGCATTCTATAGATTTGTGTTAAGCTTTGTCATGTCTGTCCCTCATCTAAAAATCAGACTGATCATGTTTCAATGATCTGCTGTGTTTTATGGTTTAAGTTTACCTCTTGAAATGAAACAGCATATTTGGATCAGTCAGGTCTTCACATGATCTATTAGATCACCACTGTGAAGGACCATACTTCATTATGCTTCCTCTCACAGATTAGGTTTTACAATTGACGGAAATGAGGGGTTAGGAGTCTCAAAATTTTTAACCCACCACTTGTAAACATATTATATTTAGGATGCATGATTCATATTAAAAGGTGGAACTAGAATCCATTCATTTTTTTTAAACCCACTGATTCCCAATTAACCTTTGAAGCCTGTTTTTGGATTGTGGGAGGAAGCTGGAGTGCTCGGAGAAAACCCATTCAAGCATGGCGAGAACAGGCAAACTCCACATAGAGATGTCCCAGCTGGGATTTGAATCCAGCGTCTTCTAACTTTGAGGCAAGAGTGTTAACCACAACACTACCATGCAGCTGTGGAATACAAAATCTATAATGTAATTGTACACGGTAGGAAAACAGCGGTCACAAAACAATGACAGTGAACACTTTGAGATGAAATTCTGAAAAGACGGTGCATTAGAAAAGGTTAGTGACATTTCAACCATCAGTGACACTCACACACTGAAGTTGCTCTGTAGAGGCAGCAAAGCTTGGATGTCAGCTGGACTGGCTGCAGCCAAGAGGGGTGTCAACTCAGGCAATAGTGTCTCATCTTTTACCAGGTGAGTATGCAGCAACACTGACACCATGGTGGACAGGTATCCATCAGGCAGCTGAAACGCCAGTAGAGAATGTCAATTCTTTCAACAGGCTGTCACTTCAGACATTCATCAGAAAGCTATTAGTTGCAGGAAGAGGAAGGAAAAAGCTGCTAAATGTGCTCAATGAGCAAGAGTCCGCTACTCACGTTCAGCATGTTTTTAGTCCCATAGTAGTACTGAAGGATCAATCTCACAGTGCTGATGTTTGCTGCAGCCAGCACTGGCTTCAACTTGTTCACAGGTACAAGGAAGTATTCCTACACAGAAAAACAAACAGGGCAATGAAACGTCAAAAGAAGCATTTGGAAAAATGTTGCCGTTCAACTCTACAGCAAACGTACATTTACTTATAGGACAACTGCTAAGTTTATGCTCATGATAAGATTTATTATAAAATGTAAAGATATTTATATATTATTACTTCATATGTATCACAAATGCATTAATTGCATAGTTTGAGGACAGTGTGTAAATAGTAGATATCCACAAGTGTGTGTCTTAACCTTTTAATTTGGTCATTTGTTTTCAAGTTCACTTCGATCATCTTTTAATTTATTGTAAAAGTGTTCTCAGTGGTCTTTAATTATGATTATACTGTTTTAGTCAAAATCAAGAAACTGTAGAATTCTAGGACATAGTTTCTGCAGAGAGGCAGTAGTTAATCAGAAATGTGCCTCTAAGTTGAGGGTGGGATAGTTGGCGCAGACCAACCTCTCCCCTCCTTCCCTTACAACCCTGCGACAGACTGGCGACCAGTCCAGGAGTGTTCCCTGCCTTCACTCATGAGTAGCCGGGTTAGGCTCCGGCAACCCCATGACCCCAAAAGGGATAACACGGTTCAGAAAAAGAATGAATGCATGAATGAATTAGCATTATAATACACCTAAAAGCACAAAAAAATGATTTTGCACCATATAGACCCTTTAAAAAACCCTCTGAAATGCAATTTTGAGCTTAATTTTCTTAAATAAAGTCCTGCATCATCAAAAAAAAAAAAAAAATGCCAGAGGAAGAACATATTAAAAACACCAAAGCACTGTTTTCTTTGGAGTGTGTATAGATTTTTTTTTTGCACTCTTTTGATCAAAAATAGTATTAAAACAAACCTTTCAAGAATATGTGTCTGACCTTAATGAGAAACATTTCATCACTGGTGACATCTCTTGTGGTGTGCAGCAAACTGCTGAGCAAAGTCTGTAAACAACACACACAAACACAAAGTTAATCTTTGTTTTTTTGCAAGGTTGTTCAAACGATATCGTTTAATCCAGCAATCTCTGCCAAATCAGGTGTGAGATCACAGAGATTACATGCACAGGAAGAGTCAGTGAACTGATATCAGTGCCAGAAGTGTAACCAGATAAAAGCTGTGGGGGAAAAGGTCAACGGTTCTAAGATAACACTGATTAAAACACCTTTAATGAATTTCCACCTTAGGTAAAAGACAATGGTGATAAGCTAACTGCTATGCATGGTTGATCTAACCTGAAATGTTCTAATTGGAAAATATTGTGACTACCTCTCATCACACATGACTTGTACACCAAAATCAAAAAACAAAAGGTCCCTACCCCAAAGCACTGCAGCAACACTGTCTTTCTGTCTGGGTCACTTTCGTTCTTGAAAAAGTCAACTACGGACCGCAGGAGACTGGGCCTTATGATATCACTGACGTGCAAAGTTGTTCCCAGAGTGTCCTCCAGAGTCAGCATGACCACTATAGTGGTGCTGACTGCCTCATTCAGGATTTTAGCCACAGACGCCGTCATCAGCTCCGTCTCACTGAACCTCAGACTCGCCATCAAACAGCGCACCATCATCTGCAGGACCATATTCTGAGTGGTGCACGGCTGACAGTCCGAGATGTAGAAGTTCGGGCAGATCGAGTTAAACTCTTTGATCAGTTCTTTTGCTATGCAGACAGTTTTGTCTGTGGTGGTGCTGTTGTTGGGCGTAGCGGTGTAGTTGGTGAAAGTCTGACACATGTTTTTCACCCACACACTGGAAGGCTCCCATGACAAAGAAAGAAGGACGGCAGCATTGGAACAGATAGAGGAGACAAAGTTGGCCAGGTCGTGCTCCCAGCACTGAGTCAGCAGCGCTGCATGTGGGGGAGAAACGCTCCAGCTGGAGTACTGGCACTGCTCAGCAGCATTGAATGGAGTCCCGCTCGTTCCTTGTCCCACACCTGGAGCAGGAGTTATGGCTAGATTTGAATGGTTGCCACAGTACTCAATCAACCAAGCGTTATCTTGATTAGCCAGCAGGTTCTGGAGGACAGTCTCATTGTTGCAGACTTTAGATGTGAAGTTATCCGGGTTAATTTCCGAGCAGAGAGCTACATCAGTCATGTCCACAATAACTGGACGGGTCCACTCGGAGTATGTGCACACCTTAAATGAAAAAAATAAACATATAACAAAGGATGTACTAACATGTTATAACGCAGCTTTTTCTTTTCTTTCTTTTTCTTTGTCAGTTGCATGTTGAAATTTTAGTCAGGGGCACTTGGTTGATCGGAGCTCTGCTAAAAATGCAATTTCCCCTGGGATAAAATTAAGCATTCTGGTTCTGATATTCTGTAGAACAGCTCACAACTGCAAACATTTAATCTGAACAACTTTGATTTGATAGAAAAAAAAAATCATGCTCCAAGAAATAATTTAAAAAAATACTAAAGCAGCATTTAAAAATTATTCAACCTTTTTATGTTTTTCTTTTACATATTCTGAGTATTAATCTTTTTATGCGGTTTGTCGCTAACTTGGAACATACCATTTAATCCAGGACTCCACTTAATTCAGCTTCACTTTTAACAGTAAAAACACTAAAACATTTTAATGTAATTGGAAATAAATTCAGGCATGAAGGGATTCAAGAAGTGGGGAGATTTTGTCTTTGACTTTTCTAAAAATGCATTTCTGTGTGATTAATTTGTGTTTGATCAGGAGCAGATGAAATACTGCAGTTTGAAAAGACTCGGGCTAAAGTCTTCATTCTCCACATCAATTCAGATGCATCCAGTTGTAGACAAATAGATCCATCAACGTCTTAATTTTCCTCGCCCAACTTGCCATCTGGCTCCAAACTGTACAGCTGGAAAACACGGATATTGCTAGTCCTTTTTCTTTTTTTGCTATGGGCTTGTGCTATAAGCTAGCGGGAAACAAAGTGCTGATGGGAAACGAGTGAAGCTGACTTCCGTGCCAATGGTCCCGCCCACAACCAAGGGGCGAATTTCTAGTGGGCTCCTGCTGCTCTGGAAAATATGCCTTAAAAATGGCAGCCTTTTTGATTTTGGCTAAAAACTGCATAATCATTAATGGGAGCGATTTTACAATAGAAGAAAATATGGTTTAAGCTGGAATTTTAAGATATTATTAGTGTTTATGGGGTTAAAATCTGACCGTTTTCCTAAAAAAGGAATCCAGAATAGGAATGACTTTTCTAATGGTTACTCTCATAAAATGAGCTTCAGAGACATCCATTCAGGGAAGGCACCCACCTGTGGAGTTAAAGTTATTTCCGACATGTCAGCGCAGGCAGAGGACAACCATGTGTTCTGAGGATCCTTCAACAGCTCATCCAGGACTGACCGCTGACAGCAGACGTTATCGTTGAAGGACTGCTGGTCATTTTGCCAGCAGAGGGCTACGATCGAATTATCCACCTGTTTTTGTCCCCACGTTTGGTAGTCACACCAGTTTGCAAAGTTGAAGACCGGGCTCGGCTCAGGCATGGAGGGAATGAAAGAGGTACTGCAGTGCATCTCAAGCCAGTTATTCTCTTTGTTTTGAAGTAGACTGTTCAGAAAAGTTTTGTTGAGGCAAACCTCCTTTGTGAAACCACTTTGATCAAACATGATGCACTTTGACAAAACATCTGTGGTGATTTGACTCAAATCATTCCACTCGGAGTACTGACACGAGTCCACAGGTAATGGATCCAGGCCAGGTATCGGTGGAGGGGGAGGCAAGTTTGTGCAATTAGGCATGAACCTCCCGTTGTCAGGGTTGGACATAATAAACATCAAGAAGCCGGTGTGCTCACACATCAGTTGGGTCAGTCTGGCACCATCATAGCTCATGCAGAAATTGATCAGGACGGTGTCTATTGGCTCTGTAAGTTGGTTGAGCCACTGCTCATAGACACAGAGCTGGCTCACCAGGTACCCAACATCTGCTGAGGAGTTTCCACAGTATCCGTACAACCAGCTGTTCATTGGGTACGAGAGCAGCTTTTTCATCAGAGTTACATTGTTGCACACCTGCCGCACAAACTCAGCGCGATCATTGTCGCTGCACAGGGACACAAGTCCAGCATCCACGGTGGTGTTCGCCAGCCAGCTGTTGTAGTCGCAGACGAGCTGTCGGAGGCTCGAGGCCCCTCTGGCTACTCGCCGAGAAGCAGGAGCGAGAGGGAGAAACTCGTGGAGAGACGTGACGACATTGAAAGGAGCCGACTCCTCAGCACTGCAGACAGATGATCGAGTGCTGAAGGGAGAAACCAGAGCCTGAAGGAAGTAGCACATGTTCCTCCATGTCAGCTCTACTTGATTGCGACTGAAGTTGCTTAGCACCTGACACAAAGTTAAAATGGAAGCAGAAGATCCATCTCCTGCACCTGACAAAATGTCAGCGCACAGAGTTTCATTAAGACTGGTCAGGTTGCTTTGGTCACACATGATCTCATAATTGATCTCAGTGTCATTTGTTTGATCAGAGGTGCGCTGGAACTGGACACTGGAAGGATCCTGACACTTCGACCCTGGATAAGCGTATGTTGATTGTTCTAAAGGGAAGATGTTCTCCAGGAGGATTTCAAGAAATGGAGCGCTGAAAGACCAGCTCACATTGTTCTTCATTCCCCTAAACAAAACAAGCATTTCGCAAACATTAGCAGTGGTATAACGTGTGACAAATGCAACAAACTTTTTCCATGCTCATCCTCTTTCCCAATGTTTATTTCCATCAGTTAAGGGGGGTTGAAAGAGGGTTTGTGGAGGGTGGGGGCTTTATTCGTATATTGTTGTGCTTGTTTTTATACTTTTTATTTTGTTTTGGTGTTAAGCAAGCCCTTTGTGTTATATGATATACGAAAAGTGCTACATAAATGAAGACTGATTTTATATGTCAATACTCATGTATTTTTATTAATGCAGCCTTTTAAGTCTAGTCCCTAAGAATTCAACCAATGTGATTGTAATTTTGATGCATATAGTAAAGATTTAAATATATGCAAAACCAGAAGATTGTATAACAGAAAGCAAGAAAAAAAGATCAAGTACATTTTTTTTCATATTAAAACAGGTTTTTATCTTTTAAAAATGTTGTTTAATTGTAAACAACTAATATAATAACACACAAGATGCTTTCATCAAGCACAGTTAATTGGCGAATCAATTTCCATCAGGACTTTAAACTGATTATTTAAATGTATAGTTTTGTGTTATAAAAAACACAATAATGTACGTGCATCATAGAATATAAAAGCGTATAAACAAAATAAAATGTAAACAAAAATTAAAAAGCGAAAGTGTTGTCAATATTTACATTTTTTATCCTTTTTGTGCACATTTATCTTTTTCACATTTTTCTAATGACTTCCCCTGAAAGGGTTACAGTGTAGTTTTTTAACACCAGCCTTTTAAAAACCTGAAATAACTTATTTTTTGATAAAATATTGCAATCTGCTTTTGGACATGGCTAATGTTATCCGCACGCATTTACATGCGAACCAGCACAAAAGATGGAAAGTCATGTTGGCCGCAAGTAATACGTGCAACCAAGATGCACACTGCTGCCTTTCCTGCACATATTTTAAGTGCGTCCAAGGCTAAATATTGTTGTTGGTCGCACGTATTAACCTAACCTTGACTGTAACGCTTCCTCCAGGTCCGTGCAGCCAAAAAAAAAAAAGTTTAGCACTGGCTGCACATTTTTAGAAAATTATGTGCAAATGGTCACTTGCTTTTGACAAAGTACCTATAACAACTAAAAAAAACATCTAAAAGCTTTTTGGATTACTTAAGTTTAACATTTTCTGCAAGGCATTTTCTGTAAGGCTTAAAATTAGGATTTCAAAAGTACTTTCAGTGTATTCCACCACAAGTAGTACTTGAAATGGTATGAAATTAAAGTACTAAAGACTTTAATAAAAACTGTAACTTTTTAAATGTAATAATTAATGAACAATTGACTCACCACATGATCAGCTGTTTGAGATCTCCTGCAGAACAAGGAAAATAGCAATCACACATGCCAGAAAAACGATGCAATGGCATGTCTTGCAATGAGTTATGACATATCAACTTTAAAAAGAGGTTGCTTACCTTGTGAACAGGTCTGTTGTTTATCAAAAGATGGTATTTCAATTCCAAACTGTAAAGCTATCCTGATATAGTCGAAAGGCGCTTCCACAACTATTGCCATAAACTGTAACACATATCTGACAGTTGCATTCAGCAGTGCATTCATAATACTCTTTAGACTCTCAGAGACAGAAAGACTTGACAGAATTTTCAGAATTATTTGCTGAAAACTACTTAAATCTGGTATTGTTTTCCCTTCGGTGGCGTAGGTCCCAAAAATGCCTCTTAGTGCTTCATTATTGGTCTCTGAGGTACAGGTCTGCGATCTCAGAGATGATAAAAATGACAGCAGCGGGGGCCCAAACTCCAGCGACGCAGTTTTGATCAGCTCTGCTTCCAGTCCACAGTCCTGTCTCCCAGACAGAATGCAAACTAACATTTTGGGAAAATCCTCCATGAATCTCTCCCTCAGTGGGGAGTTAAGAGCAGATAGCTTGCTCAGAATTTCATCATATGTACTCAAGTTTAGGTTCTCCTCCGTGGAAGGGATGCTGAAGCTGCGAGTGTTTCCACTGGACAACAAGTGAATTTGATCAATAACTTTTTGCATGTCCTCTTGCTGTTTGGTGACTTCACTGGGTGTCTGATAGGACTTTCTTTGTATGAATTTGCTCTCTGAGCCCACCTGATTGACACCATGTATTATCCCTGCAGAAAACAACGATAAAACACCTTCAAAATACGACATTGTTTGAATATTTTAACAACAACAAAAATCTGACACAGATATACTTGAAATAACAAAAGCATTTCAATTAATTATTTTGTATGACAACTATGTTCATAACAAACAAACACTCACCAAACAAAATACACATGTAAAGAGCTGCTGATGACCACATTTTAGGTTTTTTCCAATGAAAAAAAATTAGAATGACTCAAAAAAACAAAATATTTCTTGTTAATTATGTGGAGAAAACATGTTTCCAAAGCAAAATATCCAGCGTGTTAGGAGGTCCCGTTTTGCTAATACCAAGTCAGTTTTCACAGAAAACTGAACCAGATGCCTCAAATGTAGCCCACAGTCAGCAGAACCACACACCTGACCTGACAGCAGCACAGGTAAGACACTGCTATCAGCCAAAGCCTATGTGAGAAGTCCGAGCTGTGAAATGCAGAAGGGATTTCAGCAACAAGCATGACAATCTGTGTTGAATTATTAAAAGAGTGTGTTGATTATCTCCTCCTCCTGAAACCTGATTAGTGGCAGGTGTCCTCTGACTCCTCAGAGAAGTTGTTTGATATCTTCTGCCAAAACTCTGATCAGCAGCCTGGAACTCCTATTCAGAGGCTGCTGTTGGAAAGGGGGGCCCAACAGCAGAGAAAGGGGGACCCAGGGTGAAACACATACCTTCGAATGAGGGCAAACTCAACTAAGATAAATATTTATGACGTAATAAATGTTAGTGTTTGAAAACCCGCTCCAATAAAAATTGTGTTTTTGGTGTTTTTAACATATTCTCGTAGCATTTTCTCATGGTGGAGGACTATATCAATAAAATTAAGCATAAAATTGCATATCTGAGTATTTATTTTAAACAAAATGTGTCAAATAAGAGCATGTGACAAAGCCCTGTATAGGCCACAAGCTCCATGCTCAGCTACATTATGAAGTGTCCTCGTGTAGACAAATAGATCCATGTACGTTTTTGGTTACCTTGTCTCAGGTGGTATTTGGTTAAAAACTGTACAGCTGAACAGCTCCGATATTGCTTGCCATTTTTCTTGTACGGCTAATGTTAGCTTTAGGTCGTTGGTTAAGGAACACCCAGCCTCAGCGCCCCTTACTGACCAGCAAAAGGAAGAGAACTGAATTCTGTCAGAAGCAAAATAACCTAACTAGCAGTCATCATATTTGACAAACCCTTAATAACCCAATAATAATGATAATGAATTTTGTTCTGCCACAAACTACTGAACTTTTCATATTAATGTGCTGTAATTGGAACTCTAATGGAATACATAAAACATTAAAGTAGGTAAGTAAAATATAAAGCTGAACCATTACACAGAACAAGATGGATCAAAGTGCACGATTCAATTGAAAAGAAATATAAATCGCCACTTTCAATGAAAAGTCAATGAAAATGCACGCACACCAAAATTCCTGGCCAGTACGTCTGGAATGCATGTGCGCGCGTTGCAACGCAAGTTTTTAAGTCAGGTTGAGAGCTCTACGTTCAAATCGGGAATGCATTCCGCACTGTCTGAATCTTCAACCAGGTTGAACATTTTCACGCAGAATCTCAGCAACACAGCACTGTGACCAATCAGGGATTTGGATTTGGGAGTGTGAGCTTCAAGACATGGAAGGGCCAACTGTTTTAAACATGTTCCCAAAAGAGAAATGAATATTTACGTTTTGTGCCCGGTCGGGTTAATATGACTCCAACACGTGACCCGACTTAAAAACTTGCGTGAAGCACCAGTGAACAGGGAAGCATTAATGAGGGAAAATAATGAACTTAAAAAATTTTAGCAAATGGCTGCAACATCACAAAGAGTGAAAAATTAAAGGGGGTTTGAATACTTTCTGTACCCACTGTAGGTTTGATCACAAATGATGTATTGTGACATATTTTCTTTGATGTCATCAAAGCCCAATGACACAATGTGATGTCATTAGCTCCACTTATGCATGAATTAAAAATTGACTAAATAACTGACACTCCTAGCATACGGGAGTTTTACAAAGAAATTTTACACAGCTTCAAACAAGTGACTTTGTATAACAAGCCAATTTTAAAGCCTTCGAGTGTTTACCAATTTATTTACAGCTTCTGTCAAAGACAATATGAGTTTTTTTCTGCAGAAGAGTTTTACAGTCTTTTGGCTTCACTGCAACTAATTTCTGCCACAACAGAGCTTCGTGGCCATTCGCAAGTCAACAAGTAAGTAGTTTTACCAAAAGTAAGTTTCACAGTTCTTCGCAAGCGAGTTCTCTTTTTGGTGGATTCAACAGCCATTTGAGTTCCTCACCAGTGGGTTCTGCTTCGAGAGATTTTTAAAGCTATTTTGCTAAGGAGTTTAAAAAACTCCGTTCCATGGACATGGATCAAAACAGCCTCACAACAAAAGTGAGGGAAAAAATTCAAGAAAATAAAGGCTTTTTTCTTTTTGGATCCAAAGAGTCTTATGAAGTGGAAAAGTTCCTGGGTGTAGGATCTTTCGGAAAGGTGTTGAAAGGTAGGGAACAAAGGAAGATGTAGCAATTAAAATAATCACTAGAGAGCATAAACATGCAGGTGCAATGGAATTAGAAGCACTAAGGGAAATTCAGAAGATTGATGCTGACAAAAACAACTTAGTCAAGTTCATCGATAGCTTTCATTATAAAAGACATGCTTCTGTAGTTTTTGAAATGCTTAATCAAAATCTGTATCGTTTCATGTGTAATAGAGACTTCTCTCCTTTGAGTCTGTCTGAAATCAAAGTTGTTTCTGGACAGCTTCTGGTTGCCCTGAAAGCCCTGAAGAGCATTGGTTTGGCCCACACTGACATTAAATCTGATAATATCATGTTGGTTGACCACAAGTCACAACCTTTCAGGGTAAAATTGATAGACTTTGGTTTGGCAGCAAAATCAAATAGGTTGAAAATGGGAACCAAAATTCAGACCATGCCTTACAGAGCTCCTGAAGTCAGGCTGGGTCTCACGTTAGATGAAGAAGTTGACATGTGGGCAGTTGGAAGTATTTTAGCTATGCTTTTAACAGGATCATCATTGTATCCATGCGATAGCGACTATAACGTAATCCGAGCCATGGTGAATATGCAGGGCATGCCTGAAAATACTCTTTTGGATCAGGGACTGTACACCAACAAATGTTTTACCCGAATCCAGCAGAATTCAGAAAGCATCTGGAAATTGGACACACCTGAAAAGCAACGGGGGGAAAAGTTGAATCGGACATAAGTAAATACTATTCCAGCTTTGAGGAACTCATACAGAACTATCATGATAAGACTTGTATGAAGGAAGTGCAACAGTTTGTCAGCCTTCTGAAACACATGCTGTGTTTTGATCAGAATAAACGCATCAGCCCAGATGAAGCTCTCAAACATCCTTTTTTCACTCTGCAATACAAATCTGCGTAGATAAAACAGTGAAATTGATGACTCGACATTGAAAGAGATCATTGGCATTTACAGATTTTGAGAGATCTGCTGCAACCCAAGATGCCATCAATGTACAGAATGACAATGTGGCTGCTGTGTTTGTGCACATCAACATTTAGTGAAAGACCTGTTCCACCAGATGGAAAAGATTACCCATGGAAACACAGACACAGCTAAAGATAAAATCTACATCCACAAAGAAGAACAACGCCAACAATTATGGGGTTCCATTTGTGTGTATCCACTGTTTATGTCTATTGAACAAGTTTATTGGACATTTGTTTATATCCATGTACCACTAAGAAACATCTCAAGAGTGCATATGCCTCTTTCATTTTTGTTTTGGGATGTTTGGGCCATTTTATTATTTTTTGTGTTTAAAAGTTTGCACTTGTACTTTTCTATTGTTATTTGACCTTGTTTTGGTATGTCGTCAAGTGTTGCTGACAGGATAGTCATTGGTTAATGTTGTTGGAGTTGTAGGATCCTTTATTTTTTTCACATCTTCAGTAAAGTCCTTAGTTGTCCTTAGTAGTCCTTAGTAACCGTCATTAGTTGTTGTTAGCAAAGTAGGCTACATTTAGTTGGTTGTAATTTCACTAAAGGTTAATTTAGACTGTGCCTGCGTACGTACGAACAAAATTATTTCTTGCACACATGCACATAGATTATATTTTTTAAGAAAGTTATATAGTTAGTGCTGTTTTGATTTTTAAGTTTTTTTGTTACTTAACTTTAGTGTTTCTTTCTGCTGCTGGCATTACAACAAATCAACTATCTTCCACCACTATGCAAGTATTCCAAATACTGACCGAAATAGTTGTAAGTAGTGAGATCTTATTTTTAAAATAGTTTCAAGCATGTCTTTTTTTTTTACTGTAAAATATGTCACATGTAACACAAGAGGTTCTCAGCTAATGAAAAAATAAATAAATAAATAAATATACAAAGATAAACATAAATGAAAATAATATGTACAAATAAATAATTTTTGGTAAGTAAGTAACAGAACCAAAAATTATGTGAAACTTAAAATTATGTATAACAGAAACAAAATAAATTTCCTTTGATATGTACGCTGAGAAAAAACATTAAAAAAACACAGTAATGCAACCAGACAACGTAACACTCAGTGTCCGTGTGTGCTGGTCCCAAGTCCAGGTAAATTGCAGAGGGATGTGTAAAGAAATACATCTACCATGAAAACTTAAATGGATTATTAAAAGGTCTTTAATGTTTTTCACAGGTGCACTCCACCTTTAAAGAGACAGACTTTAGGACAACTGATTCTTATGAAGGAAAAGATGGATGGGGTCGTGTATAGTAAGACTTGATAAAAAAAAAAACTCTCCTTCCAACAATGAAAGTATTGAAAATGATATATGACAAGTACATTGCATTGACTTATTACTCATAAATGCACTTGTGTGTGTTTAATTTTTATTTTTCAACCCATAAGTCATTTCAGGACAGAAACCTAAAGGTTAGAAATGTGAGTTCATTCTATGCAAGACATTATGCTTCATTTTGAACGGGAAGCCTTCAAAGCTTTGCCAATAGCACCATCTTCCTGTGAGAGGGGAAAGGTCAGCATCAGCTTCAAGCTCTGCTTCATCTATGGTGGGAGACGTCTCCAGCATGTGAGGAGGCTGTAAAGAT